>CM065315.1:20621558-20952100 GCA_033032175.1 Saturnia japonica
TCAATGCTGTCGAATTTTGATGACTTACCTATGGCCGATGATACTTATGCTATTCCAGGAAATATTGAGATGTTGGTTGGAGCCTCGATTTTCCCGCACCTCCTGTTATCACGTAAAGTTCACGGTCATCCGTCACAAACCGCACCGCACGCACTGGAAACAGTTCTTGGATTTGTTATTGCTGGTACAGCTCCCGCACGAGTAGATTCTTACTCGACCATATCCTACTGCTGTGTCGTCGAGCCTCTAGAATCCGCCGTTCGTAAATTTTGGGAAATTGAAGAAGTCAATTACCCTCCTATTCTAAGCCCAGACGACAAAGTCTGTGATGAGTTTTATAGCCGCACAACTACTCGTGATGGAGATGGTCGTTATGTTGTCGCGCTCCCCTTTAAGGGTGATATTTTTGCGCTCGGTGATTCTCGTAGGTTAGCCGAAAAACGTTTTTATTGTTTAGAGAAAAAAATGCTAGCGTCTCCTAAGTTGAAACAAACTTACGACGACGTTATAAGGGAATACCTAGATAAAGGCTACATCTCGCCCGCACCTATTGATACTGTAGAGTCTATGAACGTTCCGTCGTATATTATACCACACCATGGAGTTATTAGGGAAGATAAATTTACCACAAAATTGCGCGTAGTTTTAGATGGTAGCGCTAAGACTAGTACGTCAGTTTCCCTAAATGACATATTATATAGAGGACAAAATCTGCAAGGTAACTTGTTCGATATCATAGTTAACTTTCGCTTGTTTTCGATTGCCCTTTCAGCCGACATTCGTCAAATGTATCTCTGTATCGGTGTAAACGAACGCGACCGCAGATTTCAGCGCATTTTGTATCGATTTTCCCCGCAGGAACATTTGAAGGTTTACGAGTTTAATCGTGTTTGTTTCGGGCTGAAGTCAAGTCCTTTTCATGCTCTGCGTACAATAAAGCAGCTTGCCTCAGATGAGGGATCTGCATATCCAAAGGCTAAGGAAACTATAGAGACTAGCCTCTACATGGATGATTTTGTTTATTCTGTAGAGAGCGAGATAGAGGCCATTGAAACTGCCGCTGAAGTAATTAGTCTCATGAAAGCGGGTCAGTTTGATCTAGTGAAATGGACTAGTAACTCGCGAAGGGTTTTGGATTCAATTCCGCCATCATATCGCTTGTCAACTGTTAAAGAGTTTGACGAGGGTGATTTGCACAAGATTCTTGGCTTGCGCTGGTCACCTACATCAGATTCATTCAGTTTTAAAGTTTGTTTGACTCCACCAACTTGCACCAAACGTATTATATTGTCTTGTGTAGCTAGAATATGGGATATAATGGGGTTTGTAGCTCCTGTAGTTTTGTATGCAAAGCTTCTTATAAAAGAGCTTTGGTTGTCAGGTTGTGACTGGGATGACAAGCCGCCAGATAGAATCGCTCATTTTTGGAATCGTTTTAGGGAAGAGCTTCCTTTGCTCGACCAAATTAAAATCCCACGGCATGTTGGTACCAATAAACATAGTATCATTACAGTTAATGGGTTCGCAGACGCTAGCGAGAAGGCGTATGGAGGCGTTGTTTACTTCCACATTCAGAATAATGACAACCTCTCAGTGAGCCTTATTACTGCCAAGTCTAAGGTTTCACCTCGTAAAGTCGTGTCTCTTGCGCGCCTTGAGCTTTGTGGTATACTTTTACTATCAAAACTCATTGGCACAATTGTCACGGCTTGTCATAACCGCATTCGTATAAATAGAATTTTTGCATTTTCGGATTCAACTGTAGCCTTGTGTTGGGCTCATTTTTCTCCCCATCGTTGGGACACCTTTGTTGGCAATAGGGTCGCAAAAATTCA
The DNA here is from genome assembly GCA_033032175.1 of Saturnia japonica. Lineage (NCBI taxonomy): Eukaryota > Metazoa > Arthropoda > Insecta > Lepidoptera > Saturniidae > Saturnia > Saturnia japonica. The sequence continues at coordinate 20,623,394 of CM065315.1, forward strand.
ATCTGAATTATCACCGCAAAATCTCTTCCACGTTGCTGGCACGGATAACCCTGCCGATTGCTTATCTCGTGGACTAACTCCTGCGCAGATTTTAGATCACCCGCTTTGGTTTCACGGCCCTTCATGGACCCAAGCATCGCCCGAAGAGTGGCCTGTTTGTCCTTTCAATCCATTAACTGTGTCAGAACCACCAGAACAAAAGAAAAGTACTTTGGTTACAACTGCACCACGCGAGGAGTCACCAATATTATTGTTGTCGAGTAGACTGTCGTCTTGGTCTAAACTCTTGCGCTGCGTAGTGTATATGTGTCGTTTTGTTAAAATATTACCACCGCGTGAGTACATAGTTGCTGCAGATATCGATAAAGCTGAGATAATTATTCTCCGTGAGCTTCAGCATAACTACTTCTCCACTGAATTTAATAAACTTAAATCCAACAAACCTTGTAGTCGCGCTTTTCAGTGTTTAAAACCCTTCTTACAAGATGGGATCATACGAGTCGGTGGCCGTTTGAGTCAATCAAACTTGGTGTTTGAACACAGACATCCGGTAGTTTTGCCACGAAAAGACCATGTTCTTAATCTTTTAGTGGATTATTATCACAAGATAAATTGTCACGCAGGACCTGATTTGTTGATGTCGATTATGCGGCAAAAATACTGGATATTTTCTGCTCGTAATTTGATTCGCTCTAGAGTACACCAATGCGTGCCGTGTTATAGGCTTCGTCCGAGAGCTGCAGCTCCGGAAATGGCTGACCATCGTGCTTGTCGTGTAGTAGAGTCAGTTAAGCCATTCATACATACCGGAACGGATTACGCCGGTCCGTTAAGAGTAACGATTTCACGCGGTCGTGGTATACGCTCGACGAAGGCTTATGTGTGTATTTTCGTTTGCCTGACAACTCGTGCAATTCATATAGAGTTAGCTAGTGACTTAAGCACGTCAAGTTTCATGGCTGCGTTTAAAAGATTTTTGTCTCGTCGTGGCGCTGTAGGACAAATGTATTCGGATAATGGCACAAATTATGTTGGAGCTAAACGTAATATCACAGAATTGCATGCATTTTTACGATCAAAGTATTTAAACACTGAATTTGCTCAAGTACTAGCTGAAAATCGCATTAAATGGTCGCTGAATACCCCCACCGCGAGTCATTTTGGAGGAAACTGGGAGGCCAACATAAAGGCCTTAAAATCGCATCTATATCGCGTTATAGGCGAGCAGATACTTTCATTCGAAGAGTTAAGCACGGTGCTCGCTCAAGTGGAAGCGGTTATGAACACCCGCCCACTGTGTAGGACGTTGTCTAGTGATCCTTCAGAGCCACTAGCACTAACGCCTGCACATTTTTTAAACATGACTCCTCTCAAGTATCTGCCTTGTAGAAATATTGATGAAGATCGACTACATGTTCTTTCGCGTTACGACTTATTGGATAAACTCGTCCAGTCGTTCTGGAAGCGTTGGAGGATAGACTATTTGCACACATTGCAGTCGCGTCAAAAATGGAATACACCATCGACTCCAATTACTGTTGGAACGGTCGTGATTATTAGAACTGAAAATACACCGCCTCTACATTGGCCTCTAGGCATTGTTGAAGAAGTTTTTCCTGGATCCGATGGCATTACTCGCATTGTTCGCGTTAAAACCGCAACCGGATCGTATTTACGCCCGGTTGTTCGCCTCTGTCCTCTGCCTAATCTACAGTAGCAGTGGTTAGTTTACTTTAAGTTTAGTTTATCATAGATCCGCTTTAGTTTAGTTATTTTGAAGGGAACCCTTCAAGCCGGGGGAAATGGTTGCGCCGCTTTTATATAGTTTTAAATATTGTGCGATATTGTGATCGGTTCGCAACTTTTTCTATCTCCGCTTACCCTCCCTTCCTTGGCACATGCAAACAGTTCGTCGCCGCGCCTCGTCGGAATAAGTCGATTTTCGCTCGGCTGTTGATACATTGACTTTAGTGCTCGTCACTGTTATGACGGAGAAGAATTTGGGCAGTACGTCGAAGACGACCACCTAGCCGGCTAGCCAGGTGAAACCGGAACCCACCACGAGGTATGTGCCAAATTCCTATCCTATATCCCCATATAGCTGATCACAATCCCCGCAAATACAGTCCACTCAATTAGTAGTATTAAATGCGCTGCGCTTCCAACGGCGCAAGCACTTGGTATATAGTACACAAAACTATCCGCAGACTTCCAATAAAACCCAGTAATGTATTTAACGTAGACATTGATAATAAAACTTATTAATAACATAATACTTTATATTATCACAATGAATCACATATCATAGGCATCTATCTAGTCGAGCAGGTTCCCCTCAGGCGACGTCAGAGACATCTGCTGGCTGCCGCTGCTCCTGTTAACAATTCATCAAATAAGTTTACATATCGCACCAAATTATTAACTAACGTTCCAATGGCTAGAGGCATGCGCACACTGCACAGTGAATCTTCTGTCTCCCGAGTTAGATATTTTATTAATGTGCGTAGAACGTTTATTTGTTTGTTGTGCACAATGCCGCTAGGTGCCGCACGGTGACGGACACTCGATCGAGCCTAACCGACTGGCTCAGTGCTGTACACTTAGTGATTATAGACATATTTTTGAAAATGTTGAAAATCAACATCCTTGTTCACATATTTAGCTAATAGCTATTTTAATAGTGATTGCAAATTTTCCCATTTTTGTGTTTTTTTTTGACAATCTAAAAATACCATGTCATTAATTGCATCACAAAGTAAATAATTAACATTAAGTTAGTAAAAAAACGAAGTTTGATAAAATTACTGATTGACAAAACTATGTCACCCTTGCCTACATATTATTCCTGTAAAATTAGTCTAAAACTAGTTGTATCCCACGGTTTCACTCGTGTTAATCTTATCCGAGAAAACACCGCACCGCACCGCCAACGCGCCCGTTTTGCTCCCCGCAGGTACAAATTATTCAAATTTTTCATTATCTCTTAAACTATGTGTCCAAATAATAATATGCTATAAAGGGCAAATTTGATATAATTTCATAAAATTGTTTTTATCATGTGAAGTGTAACTTTTGTTCGTAAGGATTAACATGACGCCTAAAAATAATACTAAATAATATTCAACAACTTTTCCTTATTGTAGCTTATGGCTGTTACGTACTTTTTTTAAATACTTATACTAAGGACTAATATTTTGTAGAACATTGTATTTACGTATCTATTATTAACGATTACGGCCGCATACGCGAATTATGCAGTTCGGGAACATTTCCACTACGACTTGCTTGACAAAAATTTGTTTGAAAACTAAGGACATCCCTAGGATATATATATATATATATACATATATATGTTAGGGATTACAAAATATACGTGGTTATTTTATTTATTTATCTGCAACACATAATAACATCATAGACAGCCGAGCTATGGATAGACTGTGACACCACATCTAAGTTGTCAGTTTTTAAAAAATGATGAAAGCTGTCAGTAGTGCGTTCGATTGAGTTTGACTCACTTCCTCTGGTTATTGGTCTATGCTCACTTCATCTCGAGACAGCGCCCGCGCCAGGTGTGCGCACTGACTAAATAAAAACGAAATGGCTGATGCCTCCAGCGAACACATAGAGACCAATCTTTTCCCATCTGCGACATATATAATCATTATTACGTCTATTTTACATAGGAGTAATCAATCTGAGCCACAGTCTGTTGTACCTCTAGCGCTGCATTCGGTCTTTCGAGCAAAGTGTGACTAATAGATTTCTGTTAAAACGTATTGTTCAAATGTGTTGCCAACCGTGTTTCCTGATAATCAGTTTTAATTAGATATATATGAATGTGGGTAAAGAACGGTTCATCACGCGGGTTGAAATTTCAATATTTAACTCCCCAACCCCCAACCCAACGTTGCCCTCATCGAAATGAATTGTCGAGATCGTATGAGCCATTCGGTACTTAACCCCCTGAAATGGTCAGTGGATGAAATGTTCGACGGTGCAAGTACGTACCATCACTATTCTCACTCCCGCACGCGCATACGCGACATACGTCTGTCACATTTCATCTTATCTTACGCTTTATTATGAGATTATTATACTTTGTAAAATGTTGCTGTCCTATTTACCCGAGAAAATACCATTCATTATACTACACGTAAATATTTATTGGTATTCTGTAAAAAAAAAATATCAAACAAACTCACTATATTGATCTTCACTACACTCCAGTCGTACTTACAGATCTCTATATATGGTCCTCTTGCAAAAAAGGAGGATCGAAATTACTAGAAATGTCTCGAACTTTACCTAATTGCTTATAAGAGAAAGTTTTTTATTTTTAATCTATTGTTTGTTAGATGATGCAATCGGAGTGATAATCTTTGTATGTGTGAGTAAACTACAGTGTTTTTGGTATCTACGAATACATACTCGAAGATCCTAGTTGAGTCCAGAGTTTCTGAGAATACTGTTTTCCTATTTTTACTCAGACCATAACACTAAGACAGTAAAACAATAATCTTTAAAATAAACATCAATAAATAAATTACATTTTAGTAAATAAAACAATTCTTGCCGTCGCGTCGTTTCAAGGTTACATCTGTTAGCAAAAATATTAGTTTAGTGATGAGGCACTGTGGTCGACTATTCATAATCGATAAACATATCATTATTCTGAATGTACTAAAACATAGTATAAAATACATAGTTAATCATAATTAAAACAGTGCAGAAACCATCATACCAATCAGTTCAAATGGATAAACCGTCTAACAGCAAATAAAAAGTGAAAACTTTTAGAATACCTCCATAATCAAAATGTTGAGGATGACGCTTCAATGTTAACGTAAATAAGCCACTCGCTCCAAAGTATATTCTTAATAAATTAGCTAAATGTTTTGAGCATACTGTTCTCCATCTCCCGCCATCTCATTGTCAATAACAACAGCATAGAAATGATATGTGCCGAAATTCAAGTTTTGTATTTTTTTCTTCATCTATACATATAAAACAACTGAAACGAGATTACGAGACCGTGGTCATATATAATAATACCTAATAATTTTGATGAAATTTGAAATAGAGAAAGTTCGTAGCTCAGATTAACACATAGGTTAATTATTATCCCCTGTACTATTTACTATATATTACGTATAATTTCCTGTACATATTTAGATGATTCAGTATCAATAATAAATATAATAATTCTTTTAAGCTATGCTGCACGTAATAATACTAAACCGCCCTTGTTTTATTTGGCTGTATTCTAAAGAGTAATTATAATATTACATTACAATTACAATAATAATAATAAATAAACATTACAAAATATATTATATTAGAGTAATTTATATTGTCTTTGTCTTTTTTATCAAGTAGGCGACAGATTCTCGATATACTCTTTACACTAGCACATTCCTAGTGTAGTCTCAGTGATAGCTGTCATACGAACCGAGGTACATTTTACAGAGTATAACAAGAAACTTGAAAAATCTCATTGCATTATAAATTGCATCAAGAGCTTGGTAAATCATGTAAAACTGCATCGCAACGCATCGCACTCTAATCAATTCCACTCATTCAATTCAGCAGTTCGAGTTGATGAGAAGGTTCGTTTATTTATTAGGTACCTAAGATTTGGTGTGAAACTGTGAATGTCTCTCTAGGGCAGGCGACTTACGCTATTTGCCTATTTTTCACTTTAATTTTCGCATTCGCATAACCGGTGAAAATGAACTCCATGCCGATGGCAATCGGTGCGATGGTGAAAAGTAGCCACTGGCAGTATGTCGAACAATTATTGTAAAATAGGGGGTTAATAAAATCCTTATAAAATTATAATTGCGCAGATTAAGTTACCTATAAGAATGGTGACGGTGGTGAACGTCGACAGTGACCACGTGCACTTCCCTTACGGCGACGCTTGTACTTTGCGACGATCTGTTTCACCAAAACAAAGTGTTAGTTTCAAATAGCCACTCTTCACTGTTATCGAATGTTAACTATTTACATGTCTATATAGAAAATATTAAAGGAAATTGCATGAACAAAGAAAAATTCTTTTTGAAGTGATAACTTCTTATGGGGGGTATACCGCTTCGTAACGTAACGCGTTACTGCGTCACTCTGTCTGGCTTCCTTTCTCTACTCAGTGTTCTAATGTAGATATTGAATAATTGTAAATAAGAATAAAAAATATTTTATAATCAATAAAAGATTTTATGAATAAATAACCTTTCCTCACATTATCATATTAATATACATAAAGTCTAAGTAATAACCTAAGCTTTTCTCAAGTTAAACAATTTCAATACTAAATAGTTCAACTTAGATTAGTTTAAGTTATCACTTCTGTCGAGCGTCCCGAGACGCACAGGTTTTTTTTATATTTATTTTTTATAGGTTTTGGCGTTTTTGCCACGAACCATAATCTCACCTGATGTTAAGTGAAGATGTGGCTCAAGATAGTGACTTGCTAAGCGTACTGGTGGGCTGCCTGTCGAGTGTAACTGCCGGAACTCATACGTTCTTGGCGAGCGATTTTTAATTTGATAGCGGTAGCTAGTAGATAGCTTTAGTAAATGACCTACCTGTACGATGTTTTCCTTTACCAAAAGCTCAGACCGGACAGAACTCACTACTTACGTCATCATTGCTATGTGAGACATAACATTCGAGTATGAGGTATTTTCACCACAATCAAAGAGGCTTAGGAAGTCACTTCATGGTTGTACACTTTTGTTACAATGTGTAACTTGTATGGCTGCCTTGAAAAGTATGCGTTCTTGAAGGAAATTATAAATAAGTATACGAGTTTTATATACAATGTCAGTTGGTGGACTCACTAGTAAAACGTTTATGACCTTTATGAAAACTGTAAAGAGGCAAATATGTTATAGCCGGACCGCTGTAAGCGCGACCCTCCTTTAATGTTTGCGGGTTGCGGGTTTAAATTATATTGTTGTTTATGATGTTGTAGATGAAGAATTGAATGTAAATACGTATATTGCAGAGGCTACTAGCGTGTCGTTAAGTACTAGCAAAAAGTTATTGTCTCCAAGTCGTTCGGATAACATTACAGGTGTCATACAATCGCCATTGAAAATAAGAAAATACAAAGTGCAATACTACGCAAACATATTATAATACTTTTTAGGTTCCGTAACTAATAAAGAATAAATGGAGTCCTTATAATATCATTTTAAATTGAAATTAATATTAAACACTAAGGGTTAAATAAAACTGCTGCTGTACAACTGATGTTGTAAAAAAATCAAATTCCCTAGAAATTGAAAACACTATAAAGATATACAGCACTTCATAATAAAACTCTAAAAAAATTAATATATTAGGAATAATATACAAACTATACTTACGTAAAAGACGGTACAATAATGTACCTACATACACAGTTGGGAACCGTTAAAGCGCGAGTTATACCTACAGCCTACTCGGTACTTGTCCGATTTTTTTTTCCAAAATAGTAGATATTGTTTTGCTTACTATTCAAACAAGACAACAATGTAATTTATATTAAAGTATTTATTTTATTTATCATTACTCATTAGATATCCATCACACTTTCGATAACATACGTAAATTTATCCGAAGATACAGGGTTTATTCTAATACCGTGTATATTCATACACACCCGCTGCCCCGTCTCCCGCAAACGTTAGGGTCGTTAGGAAAAGTCACGCTTATAGCGGTCTGCCTATAAAATGTATTTGAGTCCTTTTACCTCGACGTATTCAGTATTTCCGAGGAGCGCGTCTCCCTTGTCGAGCCCGCCGAGTCCTCCGAGCCTTCCGATTCCACCGAACCCACTGTGTCCCCCGAGCCTATACGTAAGCTTCGCGCCGCAGAGCACATATGAATCCTTTTCGAGATACCCTCCAGCCTCATCGAGCTTCTACGTTTGCTCCTCGGCGTGAACACGGCCTCGGATTCGAGTGTTCTCTCCTCACATATGAGGGATGGAGAGGGTGCCGAGGGTGTTGTGGGAGAGTGTGAGGACTGTACGGAGGGCGAGACGCTCGTGTTGGAGGAGTAGGGTGCGGTGCGGACGCGCGGGAGTCTCCTGCGCTGATGCTGCACCGACAGCCGGGTGCTTCTCTGACGCCTGCAGTATATTTTATTTTTATTTTCTACTTCATATTAGTACGTGGAACCCTTCACACGTTGTTATAAACGGTAATGTGATGGCTGACCATTTACCTAAGGTAGCATCATATATTTAATCTACTATAATACATATATTGTTTGCATTGACAAATGGAGCCTATGAAAACATAAATGTATTTATATTTATACAGAGTGTCCCAGAATTCAACGTCAAGCCGAAACGGGGTGACAGGATTGATTGTAACCATCATGAGAAAAATAGAAAAAAATCTATCCCATGCAGTTTGGAAATTATGGGCATTTAAGAAAAACCTAGAAATTTGGTCAAACTGTAACCATTTTTCGGTTATTGTGGTTAATTTTTATTATTTCTGTTCATTTAAACTTTGGAACCGTAACCCTAAATAATATTTCTAGAACCACAGTCAAAAATAATGACACAACTGCCCCAAGTTTTCTAGAATTAAGACTATTTGTTAAACTATGAATTTAAAATTTTCAAAATTTGTCGACTTTGTAAGGCCCCTCTTTAAAAAAATTTACTAAAGCGCCTTGGCAAGTGCCATTAAAAGTTCGCGCATTTAATCAGGATTGTAAAAAATGGTACAATACTTTTTAATTTCATACTAAAAAAAAACTAGTAAAAAAAGAACCTCGAGTAACACGATTTTTGCTAACCCATTTTACTCAGTTCAAATGTTTTTTAATGATGTGAGAGATGGATAGTTGACATGCTTGCCATGAGCGACCGAGACAGATAGTGACGCCACTTTTACCAAAGTCAACAAAAGTAAGTAAAATTAATAAAATAATGAAAAGTCTTGACCTAGTTCAGTTTAGGTTTATTGGAATAAAAGTCAGATAGGGAAATAACATTTTTTATTACAATAAATGTTCAAATTGTTTACCATCAGCCTCAATACACGCCCTACATCTCATTAAAAAAGATCTAGTTTTTAGTCGGGCATATCCTCGAGAATTGACGTCCTCAGCAGCTTGAGAAATTCGTTCACGCAGCTCGGCTACGCTGTCAATGGGCTTTGAATAAACTTTTTCTTTGAGAACGCCCCAATAAAAAAAACCAGGGAATTTAAATCTGGGGAACGGGCTGGCCACGAGATAGTGCCTGAACGTCCAATCCACCTTCCCGGATATTACTGGTCAAGGAAATCTCTTACTTGCACTGCATAATGCGCTGGGCATCTTGTTGATACCACATGTGGAGACGACTTGTTAGTGGTACATCCTCTAACAAAGTTGGTAAATTTTCTCGTAAAAAATGTAGGTAATTCGTGCCATTCAAGTTCTCAGTTCTCAAATCGCCCAACAATTTTGCCGTTTAAAATTCCGGTCCACAGGTTTACTTTAAAGCGATACTGGGATCTGTCTTCTCGCATTAAATATGGATTCGCCACATACCACTCGTGAAAATTGTGTAAGTTTATGTAACCATCTTTTTTAAATGTAGATTCATCTGACCAGAGAATTTTTTGGTTGAATTGGAGATTTTCATTATGCCTCTGTAGCATTGTTCTACAAAATGAAATCCTTTCAGGATAATCTCGAGGAAGAAGATTTGAACTCGTACGTGAAACGGATGCATTTCGACTCTTTGTAAAATACGATTTGATGTGCTTTTGGGTATTTCTGTTCTTTCTTCAATTCCAGGAAAGGAAATACTTGGGTCATCTGCGACCTCTTGCAACACTTCTTCCTCGTAAGGAAAGCGAGCTCTACCTCCAGCCCGTATTTGATTCAGGAAATGGCCGCCCTCCGTGAGTGAACGGTGCACATTAACAAACACGCGGTGATCCAGATAGCGCTCTAAATTTGGATATATTTCACGATAAAGTCTAGCGGCGGCACTTGCGTTGCATCTGCATTCCCCATAAATGAGGTGCATGTTCGCATATTCTTGTGAAGTGTAGCGCGTAGGCATTGTAGATAACAAGGATGCCAACACAAAAGTCCAATTCCAAAAGAGAGAAGACAAAGTTGCCGGTATGTAATCAACAAGTCCAATTCACAAAAATCCAAGTCCAAAAAGAGAAGCCAAAGTTGTCAGTACTAAATCAACAACAAGCGAACACGGAAAGGTGCGCAGTAAACGAATGAGCGAAACTTACTAACTGGTATCAGACGCATCTCCGTCTCACTGCGTGGCGTCACTATCTGTCTCGGTCGCTCATGGCAAACATGTACACTATCCATCTCTCTCATCATTTTGCCGTAAAATTAAGAACCTACCCAGAGCTTGTGCGAATAAAAAACATTTGAACCGAGTAAAATGTGTTAGAAAAATAGGGTTACTCGAGGTTTTTATTTTTTTACTAATTTTTTTTAGCATGAAACTAACAAGTGTTGTATCATTTTACAATCCTGATTAAATGCGCGAATTTTTAATGGCACTTGCCAAGGCACTTTAGTACATTTTTTTAAAGGAAGGCCATTCAAAGTCGACACATTTTGAAAATTTTAAATTCATTGTTTAACAAAAGTCTTAATTCTAGATAACTTGGGGCAGTTGTGTCATTATTTTTGACTGTGGTTCTAGAAAAATTTATTTAGGATTACGGTTCCAAAGTATAAATGAACAAAAATAATAAAAATTAATCACAATAACTGAAAAATGGTTACAGTTTGATCAAATTTCTAGGTTTTTCTTAAATGCCCATAATTTTCAAACTGCATGGAATACATTTTTTTCTGATTTTTCTCATGATGGTTACAATCAATCCTGTCACCCCGTTTCGGCTTGACGCTGAATTCTGGGACACCCTGTATAGACATGAAATGAGAATGATTTTATGAGTACATCGCAACGCAATGCAACCCCCCATCCCTCCCGCCAGGCCCACCCACCCTTGATAAATACCTAGTAACGGGTTCAATCAAAGCTATTTCAACATGTTAATATTGTCTTATCTCTCAATTTAGTACATCTTGCAGATGTAGTGAGGAAACAGTTCTGAGGTCTCGTAATACTTTCAAACTTACCTTATATTATTCTAACTACTAAAAATACAAAACTACATTATACTCTATAGTGGTTATATAAATAAATACAATCGATAATACTACATAATGGTTTATTACAAAAATATACCTTACAAGACCATACATATAATAACAATACGTACGAGACGCGCCCACACACTTCTAACAGTTAACTAACATAATTGTTATGAATTTGTTGAACACCATTGTAAAAATCCGGCCGAAATACACAAGGGAACAATAACAATACATGAACAATAATATGGAAAGCGGCCGCCTTGGCTTTTGATCCGGCCCAAGGGAAAGTATACAGCCGCGCGCATTCACAACTGCGATAAGCACATGTGAACATTTCGATAACTAGTTACATTGATCCTAACAGCGATTATATTGTTACTCATAGCTTAAGGTTTTATTGATTTCTTCTTGCTAAATGATATTATTCCGATACATTAGCTTTTACCTGCCTACAATTACTACGGTCCAAATCTTCATACCGACAACGAGCATTACGCTAATTTATACATACTAATAAAAACGTAAGTGATCGATGTCTGTACATAGAAGATATATGAGAAAAACTATTATTGGGGGCTTTTATTAACGCAGCAGAACCCAAAACAATTATTGTGATAATTTTTTTCTGTTTGTCTGTTTGCCAACATTTGTGCGCGCTTATCTTTGAAACGCCTTAACCGATTTGGAAACTGTTTTCACTAATATATTGTGGTAAGGTTCACTTAACATTTAGTGTTTGTTTTACTTCAATAGGTTTATAAATTAAAAAGTTATATCAATTTAAAAAATCACGTCGAACATTTGTTCGATAAAAATGCTATAAAATAGCTCTACAGTTGAATTGACTGAAATTTTAGTTACCTAAAACGATGATGATTGGAACTTTTCATAAAGTTAAAAATGAAGATTAAAAAAATTAAATTTCCAATACAAGTTGACCTCAGATCTATATGATAAATCATATTAAAAGGGGGTCAGCATAGGCTGGATATATGTCGATAGAATATAGCCGCGCCGCTGCTAGGGATAGCAATTTATTTCGAAAAAGATAGATTCGAATCGAACTCTTATGAATCGATTCACAAAAATAGATCTTTTTTCTACTGACTTTCGGATTTGTATTAACATGTAGCGACATCTATCTCGCCACATACGACGCATCCTACATCGCGATATCAAAATTAACCGAACAAGTGATTATATATACAAGAACCTGACCACAACCATTGGGCAGCTGCCCGCCAGGCATGACACCCGTCTAGCTACCCACATACAACATTACACACGTATGAACACACACACGTGCACACCACACAGGTACATAGGTTCTGTATGGGACCTTTTTTTTCTTTTTTTGCGCTAGTTAGACTAATGCGCTAGTTAGTGTAGAAAAACCATTCCGATTACTAATTGGACACATACGCATGGTCCCCTCCTTCCTCCCAGGAGGAGGGGAACGTGCATATGAGTATATGTTAGTTAGTTCGAATTCTCTTAGTATTAGGGAATTAGATAGATCACGACCTTTTCGCATTCGCGGCGACCGCCCGAGCCGAGGTTCGGCCACTCTGGCACCCTCGTGCGGGTCATCACAAACTTTCGCGGCTGAGTGCCCTAAGCGCTCGCCCCCAAGTCCGGTGAAGCTGTAAAAGCCGCAGCGGCTCTGTTTTTGGATAGGGCCCCTAAGGCTAACAGTGTAGTCAGTTCTAAAAAAAAAACAACCGTTGTCAGCAGCTGCCCGCCAGACATGACGCCCGTTTGGTCGGAGGATCCTCCCTTCTCAATGGTTACCCCCCACAAACAATAATAGAAAATTAAAAGGACGCACCACAACAATCGATCTTTTGTCATTTTTACCTTACTAAAGTATCAGTTATTATAGAGGAACATAGAGAGAGAGAATTTATTACAGGTATACAGGAAAAGAGAATCAATTAAAAAAAAATATATTATTACAAACTGTTGTCGTTATTTTGCTGTTGGGTAATAATTTACTGTTAGAATTTTAACTGGTAAATGACACATGGAAATGGGTATTATGAGTTTATTAGTATTATTTAACTATGTATTATTTATTTATATTTAATATTAACTATCCATACCTACTAATATTATAAATGCGAAAGTAATTCTGTCAGTCCCGTCTGTTGCATTTTCACGCCTAGACAGCTGAACCAATTTCGATGAATTTTGTTTGAGAAAAGACATAGGCTACTTTTGGAAATAAAATTGAAAGGGGTGAAATGGGGGGATGAAAGTTCGTATGAAGAACTCAATTTTGATGTATTTTGGTATAGAGATATGTTGAACTTTGGAAAAAGGCTTTGGCTACCTTATGTGGTGAAAATAAAACTTTAATGGGTGAAATAGGGGATGAAGGTTTGTACGAAGAACCCATCAAACCAATTTTGATGAATAGAGATATATTGGACCTTGAAGACGGACCTTAAGGAGCAAAGATAAAACATGAAGGGGTAAAATAGGGGAAGAAATTTTGTATGAAGAACCCACTATTTCTCAATTTAGGGATATAAAAATTCATATTTATGCTTTTAGGAAAAAATAAAAGGGTTTCGCGTTTTTGAAAAATTAATCCGCAAGGTGGTACAATAAGGGGTGATTTACAATAACATACACATAGTGATAAATACATCTATGATTTTCTTTTGATTTGCCGTGTTTATAGATCAGTCAGTGTTTATGCAGTAATATAGAGGGGTGGTAGGGATCGCGACATCATACAAATAATGATAAACCCATCTCTATGGGTTTCTTTTGGTTCATCGTGTTCAGAGATCATTCACTTTATATACAGTAATATAACGGGGTGATAGGATCGCGACCACAATACACATAGTGATAAACACATGTATGATTTTCTTTTGGTATGTCGTGTTCCGAGATCAGTCGGTGTATTTATATATTATCTATACTAATATAATAAAGCGGAAGAGTTTTTTTGTTTGTTTGTTTAAACACATCAATCTCTGGAACTACCCCAGTCGAATTCTAAAAAATCTTTTTGTATATGATAGCCAGACTCACGACGAATAGTATAGGCTATTTAACATTAGGCTACAACTCTCAGAAATTCTTAAGTATTGATTTTTGTTAAGTCGGAGGTGGAAGCCTTTCCAAGCTGCTTTATTCGCTTGCGCTGTCGTAATGGTTAATGATACGTAAATAAAATTTGCTACAAAAATACTGATCCTTAATATAAATAAAAAAGTTCGCGATAGCATTTGACTATCTCCTATACATAAGCCTCAAAAGCTATTTTGTAATAAACAATTGTTAAAAATTTTAAAGCGATGTATGAACATTATTTTTAGGCATGGCATATTAATTCTTACGAATAAAAGTTTCTTCGTCATGAAGAAAATTTTATAAAGTTAAGTTTTGCTCATTATAGTATGTTATTTTGAAACATAGTTTAAGTGATAAAAAATTCAAATAATTTGTACTTGCGACAAGAACATTATCATAGAGTACACAGGTGCGTTGGCGTTGCGACGTTTATTGTATAAAATTAACACGGGTGAAACCGTGGGGCACGGCTAGTATGAAAATATATTTCTCTAAAGAGTCGTTTGTTCATGCAGAGTTGACGCGTCACCGCGTTACCGTTAAACAATAGACTCGCACCCAACTGACAAACACACTCCACTCGATCAACGTGTCTATTCTATTTAGTCGAGTCTATTTTCGAAGAAATGCTTTTTTTCCTTTCTTTTCCACTCTAACTGTATGTAATCGCACTACATGAACCCTTCACGAATAAATATTTCGGAACGCGTATAATATGATTATATTATAAAGTACTACATAAATTCTAATAATATAAGATATTACTTATCCGAGTTATATTATATTTACATACTATTTATTTATGTATTTAAACTATAGATACTACTATAAAGTAATAATAATATGTACATTTGAAACCGTCGCTGAACTGCAAGTTAATTCGTTTGAATGGCGCTACTGTGTCGAAACATTACATCGACTTCAACACAACTACATTTAAACCTTCTCCTACAGGTACAGTGCCGATGCGACGGCTAACAGTATTCGTGTTAGGACCAATACCAACAATGAATACAAACACCGCTACGTATACATTTGTGTGTATGCGAATGCGTGTGTGTGTGTGTGTGTGCCTCGTTTCTACTACCAACTAATTACCAATACAATACATTACAACTACATTACAAAAATACAATCATTTATTTTAGACTATATTATAGTTATGTGGAACCACATTCCTCCAGCTACACAGTATATAAACTAACAACATTACTTAATGTTAAACATAACTGCATAGTATACTTACACCAGGGACACCCCCATCGCATTAGATATATTACACTCTATAACTAAAGTAAACCATTAATTTTAAATGCTTGCCTAAATGTTCGTACAGATTTCACTAATGTCGATTTGATCTAATAGCGATGTATCACAAAGAGTACATGAAATTGTTGTTCATTGTTTTTTTTAAATCTTATATTCTGCAAACTATCAAGAATATATGAGACACCGGCCAAGACTACCCTCATAATGTATGTACAGTTTTACGCTATACGTTATCTAAATAACATACTCAGCCTTTTTAATTAAAACCTTCCTCACAATTTTACTTGAAGAACATTAAAAAAAAGCAATGCACAAATTTACAATGAGTTGTACGGGCGACATATAATCCTAGCTCGGTAGTATATTCTTGGCTGGGTCTCTGGCGGGGGTGAATGCGGAGGCGATGGCGTGGGCGGGGGCGGGGGCGAGAGCGGCGGTGGAGGACCCGGTGCCGGAGGAGTAAGTGGCCAGTCTCACCCCGGCTGTTCCTGGTCAGAGTCCGCGTTCTCCTCGACTTCTTCTTCCTCGTTCTGCCCACCTGGTGATGTAGACCGCGTCGGTATTAGATCGAAACACTCTACGAAAGTTACGTCAAATGCCTATATACATACAATACCTAAGTAAATATAACATATTATGTCAATAGGAGTAATAATATGTGAGCATGATCTTTCTTTCAAAAATCCTTCGCTCGTCAATAGTCCCATCAAAATCGTTTAAGTCGTTTTGACAATTAGACAGACAAAATTTAAAAAACACGAGTTTGAAGAAAAGCCTTTAATTCGAAGTTACAAAAACACTTTAAATTTATTAATTTGTACAGATGGGTTGTTTAATCTATACATACATAGTATAAAGTAAAGTCGCTTCTCGCTATCTGTCCCCTATGTACGCTTAGATCTTTTAAACTACGCAACGGATTTTAATGAGATTTTCAGTAGCATTTACATAATACAGTACCAATACATTCCAATTAAGTTTTGTATAGTAGAGAAAATTCAATGATTCGTAATCAAGTCGTCAATGATTTTCGTGCGCTTACATGGCTTACGCTGGCTAAACCTTATGAGATTCACCAAAATAATGTACTAGAGAATTGTAGTTTTTCAAAAAGCCTAGAGAAAAGTCCGCGATGGCATATGACTATCTCCTAAGGTTGGCTCACAGTAACCATTTTTATCTTCAACATATTATTGGGTTGTTCGGAAAGTAATTTCGTTTTTTCCCTATAGAGGATTTAATTGTATTGTTAATGCGAACCGGCGAATAACAACACGTGAGATCGGATTGAGGTTAAATTTATCAAATTCAACAGTTTATGACCACTTCAAAGGCCTGGGATTATCCTCGAAGCTCGATGTATGGGTTCCCCATGTTCTCACAGAGATAAATCTGTGTCGCCGCATTGACGTCTGCGATTCGCTTCTCAAACGTCACGAAAATGATCCGTTTTTGAAGCGCATCATCACTGGGGACGAAAAATGGGTTGTATACAAAAACGTCAAACGTAAGAGGTCATGGAGCAAAAAAGATGAACCGACTCAAACCATTTCCAAAGCCGATATTCACCAAAAAAAAGGTGATGCTGTCTGTTTGGTGGGATTTTAAAGGAATCGTTTTTTTGAGCTTTTACCGGATAACACAACGATTAATTCGGAAGTCTACTGTCATCAGCTGGACAAACTGAATGATGCACTTCAACAGAAAAGGTCAGAACTAATCAACAGGAAAGGTGTAATGTTTCACAAAGACAACGCGAGACCTCACACAAGTTTGGTCACTCGCCAAAAGCTTTTACAGCTTGAATGGGTTACAACAATGCCACACCCACCATTTTCTCCAGACCTGGCACCATCAGATTATTATTTGTTCCTGTCCCTCCAATATTTTTTAGACGGTAAAAAAACCTTCACCTCAAATGAGGAGGTGAAAAACCACCTCGATCAGTTTTTTGTCAGCAAAGACCAAAAATTTTATGAGCGTGGAATTATTCTACTACCAGAAAGATGGCAAAAGGTGTTGAACAGCCAATATATCATTTAATAAAGTATTTGTTTATTATACGAAAACTGTCTTTCATTTCCACAAAAAAAAACTTTCCGATCAACCTATTAATTAAAAATATTAGGTTATTTGCGAAGCTATTTTTTTCAATTTAGTATTATTTTTTATCCAGGTATTTTTGTTAGTTAACTTGGGCATTTAATGTAGAATAAAACTATAGCATAGTTGATGTGCACGACTGTCAACATTATAAATGGCGACGCCATTGACGGAGCCACGGTGTGTTTGTAATAAGAAGTTAATTGTAAGTGTTAATAAATAATGTGTTCTGACTACTAAGTATATTATTATTAAACAAACTACAATAAAAAAAATCCTTTACAGTTTTCCATTTGAATGAATACCGTGGAAGATTTCACGAATTCAAAATTAAGAGTGATCTAAGAAATCCCTCTCAGCAAAACCGGTCGCGGTCGGCTGGCCGGCACTTCCCACCTATGATAAATTGCGCATCACAAGCTAAGTGCACTATTCGTAAATATGAAGTTACATAATATACAATCACGCCTGTATTCCCGAAGTGTTAGGCAAATGTAAATTCGCACACAATTCGCCGGGTATTTCATTCAATAGGAGGCAATTAATCGGACACAAAGGCAAACTCCGAGCTGCTACTGAGAATGTCATAGAAAACCCCAATAACACTTTGGGCAACTTGGCAATCGAACCTAAGACCTGGAGTATAACAGTCGCGTTTAGGACCACTAGACTAATAAGGCAGTCATAAACTATCAATATTAAAGCGATAAACTCTAAATCAGGCTTTTTTAAACATAAAATACACCACTTTGTAAATTGTACACGTGCGAAGCTGGGGCGAGTCGCTAGTAGTGAATATTTTCTGGTTGTACATTAGGGTTTGTGTGTGTGCGTGTGAATGTGTTGGGGTACATACGTTGGCGACGCGCGTAGTGCTTGCGGGCGGGCGGCGGCCGGTCCTCGGGTGCGTCCGTCAACAGAGAGCTGCGGTACGATATGAGCGGCGCCCACTCCTCGCCCCACTGCAACCCGTGCGGGATGCGCGCCTCCAGGAACTTGAGCACTTGCCGCTTGTCCTGCCGAAGCAGCTTGTTCGAGAACTCGGAGAGCGCCTCGAGGAAGAGCAGATTGTGCGGCGGTGAATGCGGCGGCGAGCGGGGGGAGTGCGCCGCCGAGTGGGGAGAGGGAGGTGCCTGCTGGAGCGCGGCGAAGGCAATGCCGGCGCGATGTAGAGCTGTCAGCGCCTCGCGATTCTTCAGCGCGTCCAGACCGAACATAACCGAGAACCGTTTCGCGAGCTCCTGTACGTCACCCAGAGGTATGTATATCAACAAATAAATATTATCGAACACAGGGAGACGAGTTAAAATTGGAAAAACTTCAGCAAGGCTAATACTTGACTCAAACATAAATTATTATACTTTGTTCATCATAAGAAACGCTGCATGAAGTGTCCTTAGAACGTAAATTGTATGGTCATGCAAATTAAGACATAACCTAAAATCATGCATTTCGACTATCAATTATCATTAGTATTGTAGCGACATCTCTCGCCACAACTGACGCATCCTACACATAGCGACATCTTCACCACAACTGACATCCTACATCGCGATATTGAAATTAACCGAACAATTGAGTATATATACAAGAACCGTTGGGCAGCTGCCCGCCAGACATAACACCCGTCTGGTCGGAGGATCCTCCCTTTTCTATGGCGGATGAGGAACTTTACACCCTGTTCCTCACTTCCGCTAAAGTATAAGAAAATTATGATACTGATAAACGTTAAAACATTTTGCAGGACAAAATTCTAAATAACCTATGTGAATTTTCGTTTTTTTTTTAGGGTTCCGATCCTCAAAAAGGAAAAAAGGAACCCTTATAGGATCACTTCGTTGATCGTCTGTCTGTCTGTCAAGACCCTTTTCTCAGGAGTGCGTGAAGGTATCCAAGGAAGGCAAGTTGAAATTAATATCACAAACTCAGGTCCGCAATCCCTTGAAGCTATGAAAAATTAAATTTCTAAGTCAACGCAATCAAAAGATACGGCTTGATTATGTCTCATTTCTATACAATTTCAAAGGGAACAAAAACCTATAGGGTACTTCCAGTTGACCTACAATCATGAAATTTAGCAAGAAGCAGTGTCTTGTAGCACAATTAAAGGAAAAGATCTGAAAATTGTAAATTTGTAGTTAGATAATTAATAAGAATGAATTTTGTTATTTACAGTTGGTAAACTGACCACGACATATATTGATGTATGGGGACAATAGTTTTCTAACGGCAAAGTTAAATTTGTCCAATTTATCTTTTCGTAAAACAATATTAAAATAAAAATCAACTTCACCTGTCGAGTATTTTCACAAAGTGCACAGCACCATCTATTAGTGAGTAGTTAAATCATCTAACGTCGAGTAGCGAGCGGTACTCTAACACTAGTACTGGAGTATCGAATAAAGTTTATAAAGTGATTGTGCACAAAATAAAATTAAGCGTTATTTTAAACAAGAGTGTTTTATTTTAATTATATATGTAATTTGCAGTACCATGTTTGGAAAAAAGAGGACATAAGTTTCCGAAAGTCAAAACTCTCAAAGTAGTGGTTAGTAGTTCTGTGGTAGCGATTTTTTTTTAAGTTTTTTGATTTTTTCATTTGCATGCTTGGTATAATATGGTTGATGATCTACCTTGACGCTATATTTCAAGTTTCTGAGTTACTTAGAAGTAGTCTAGGTTTTTGATGAGTGAGTTAATTAATTACATTTCAGACCTTAATAACTCAATAACTATTCATGTGAATAATTTATTCGTGAAATTTGGGATTCTAGGTGTTCACCGTGGGTGTTAAATGTTAAAAAATTTGTAGATCTAATAGCTTTTGACTTATGGAGGGTTGAAAGTAGCTCCAAAAGGTTCGTTTAAATATACACACTAGCCAGTGTCGCCCGTTTCGAACTTGGCCGTGCTAGAATTTAGACACTGGATAGAGAAAAAAAAAAAAATGTTTTCAAAATTATCTTTCGGTAAAAAACATACAAGTGATCGTAAAAGATCGTTTTACACCGGATTTGAAATTAATAAAAACAAAGGCAAAGACTAGATTGCTATTATTTACTTTTGCAAATACAGAACACGAAACAAACGCGCCGATAGGCATTGACTTATATATTACCTGAATTACCAATTTTAAATCAACGCTAAAAAGCCATTTCGAATATCTGTAAATTGATATGTTTATAAAATCAGTCAATGTATGTATGGCCTATGGATATTTGAAGTGACAATTACGGTAACTGAACTACCTACATCATTATTTAATCGACAAGATGTCGACAACCATAACCGAAATGTATTATTTTTGGTAAGTTAATAGCCACTCTGAGCTCGCCGATGCTACTTAATTATTTTTTGTGAATGTAGCTGAACAATTACGGAACCCTCGGTGCGCGAGTCCCACTCGCACTTGGCCGGTTTTTATTCTTACTACGAGTATCGTTACTCTAAGCGTACTAAAAACTAGAGTAAAAAATAATAATAAAATCAATCGATCGAAAATTAATTGATTAAATTGGACGCCATTTTACATTGAATTTCTTAGTTTATTTTTTAATTTCGAATAAAATATATATTTAAGTAATTCCTACATTTTTATTTCAGAATCACGCGACGAAGAATATTGATTGAATGAATGATTCTTGTTGTTTGTCGTCAAGCATTCAATAATTAAAGCGTTGCAGACTGCGATCTCAATTGTTGTTTTAGTTTTTTTCATTTACACAGTTTACAGACTCCCTCAATTGATTTAAAGCATAATGGTGTAATCAATTACAGCTCTAAAAAATGATATCGATAATCGTAAAATCGACTTCCAAATTATGTTATGGTACATCTCTAAAATAACCATGTGACATGTGTCATGCAAGTTATCTTATGATAAACAAAGTTTAAATTTGCCAAGCAGTTTAGTGCTTTATTAAACTCATATAACTTTAGTGGAGGAAAAATCCTTGTGATGTGTTGCCATAGTATGGTGATAGGATGTTTTCTAGTGCTCACCTCTTCGGCTACTACCCTCAGATTGAAAACCAGCTATTTTAAATATGTATCCAGAGTGTTTTGTACAATTGTGAATGAGTGTTTTCGTCTAACTCTGATCTACTACTCAACATATTGAATTGTAAGATTTTTATAATTTCTATTTTAAATAACTAGTTGCAATACAGCATATTGTTGAGTTGTGTTATTGATAGTTGGGTCTGACCATGGCCGTTTTCGGTTGTAGTCAAACATTACATAAGTAGGTGTTTAGTTTTAAGAAGAGTGAAGACAGACCTTGAGCTCGAGGAACTCGGGCAGCTGCCGATGCGGGTTGGGATGGCGGTGCAGCATGTCCGTGAAGAGCGCCTGCATCGCGAGCTCCATAGTGAGCGCGCAGTTCAGCTTGTTGATCTCGCGCGCCTTACTCAGCGTCGCTTTTATTATGTCGCCGTAGTCGTTGTAACACTGCAATGTATCGACAATACCCAACTAATTCGATATCGATTTTAATCTTTCTAAAATATCGATAAAACTGTCACATTCATTATAATAATTCTATGCACAGAACACCCTATTCCAGATTTTTACAACTTTACATCATTTTTAGGGTTCCGTTTCCAAAAAATGAATCCCCTTGATAAGCTAATGTGTCCCGTTCTACCTTTAAAAAGATGTATTTTTTAGTGTAGCCGGTTAAATTCTCCACAGAATAATTGTTATTATGGTGGATATCTTAATAAATCATAAAAACACAAAAAAATTTAATATTATAATATAGACTATAAAAGAAATAGGCTCTTTCAAGGATTATAAGGATTACTTTATCTTAAAACCCGTAACGCACTAAAGCGTCTTTGGTGTGATTAAAGTGCAGGAAACAACGAAGTGTGAAACGGGAATACCTAAGGATTCCAAAGTCTTCTTTTTCCTTTTCTCACCCCCTATCCTTGTTAAGTAGGGTGGGCACAACATGTTTTCTTCTACTTCTTAAACACGCCGGGTGAATACTTTCCACCATGTTGTAAATTTAGATTTGTTTTACTTTGTTTTTTACAATCGGCCGCGGCCGCCTCGCGCCTGCCTCGCCGACCCTCCTTGATATCAATTCAATATTATATTACAATAAATCCAGAATCCTCAATTACAGACTGCTGTAATTACTGATCCATCCAAAGGTAATGTACATATCAAGGATGCCAAAGTATTTTTTTTTGTTAATACATAACATACCATCCATCACGCCTGTATGTTTTTAGGTTTCATATAATGGGGGGCGAGCCTATTGCCATTAATCGGGCACAAAGCCAAACTCCGATCTGCTACTGAAAATTACATAGAAACCCCGAATAAACTTGGCTCGATCTGGGAATCGCATCCAGGACCTCGAGCATACCAGTCGCGCTTAGAGCCACTAGGCTAATGAGGCATAGTAAAAATATATTATATGTTAGAACGGAACCTCAAACGCACGAGTGCGGTACGCGCTTCCCCGATTTTTAATTTGCAACGTGTTTAACTGAAATTTCTTTTGAATTATGATTAATATAATCAAATAATATTAAAATGTATAAAAACAACGGGTTGTATTTCCTGGAAATCCGTTTTCAAATCCTCAAATGAAGTTCGGTATCTACACATGTGTTTATGTAATGGTTAGCAGAGTAAGTACCTACAATAGTGGCCGTGGTTCTTTGTTACCTATGCTTGTGAATATAAAAGCATGAACCTTGATATAATGCTTGAAGACGTCCGCGGCGCGACGTATCGGAGTTACGTTGTACACGATCAGCTTGCAGTACGCCGCCAGGAAGTTCCGTCTCTTGTGCAACTCCTCTATGCGTCTCTCGTCTTGACCGTCTGCAAGCAACCGCACTCTTCAACTGCGCTCCAACTCGCAACTTTAACTCGCCTCACTACTCATTACTACTACGTTCGATCAGATTCGATGTACGTGATGTTTCAGTTTATCTCACTACATACGGTCTCATTTCATACAAAAGTTTACATCGATACTTTCTTACTTCTGTTATATATATATTTTTTTCAATCTAACTTGATTCATTCCTAACTGAATTACACTCAGAGACATAGACTACACTAAGTACGTCAAAATGCTACAAGTTATATTAAAAGGACTCGTAAATATTTAAAAAAAAGAAGCAAATAAGGAGACACTAGTATGTAATGGTTATTAGGTAGTATAACATGTTTATCCCACAAAATCAAGATTTTATCATCGAGATATTGAATATATCAAACAAATAAACACATCTAAATAACACTTTATTGAAAGTAAAGGAAAAATATCGTCTTTTTTTGGCAGGGGAAGTATCATACGAAATATTGTTTATTTTATAATGTAGTCAAATAATTTATATTATACCGAAGTGAAAGAGAAAACAACAAAAAACATCCTTTCGACTTGATGTCAGAAGTGGGCACAATATTACACGAATTTTCTCACATCTATTATAGGAATCAAGCAGGACTGAATAAAATATATAATACAATAATGATATAATTCCATTTTATCCAAATAAGAATATTTACAAGTATTTACAAGTACTTGGTAACTTGTCTATGAATGAGCTCTCACTTGCGCTGCAGTGAAATTACATACTTTCAGTTTGTTCATACTTTTTTAAACCATTAAAGTTATTATTAAAATGCCAAATTCTTTTCACTACCAGATACATGAATCACCAAAGCATCACGTAAAAATGTAAAACACTTAATTATTCACCACAAATGAAATCAAATAATAAATAAAACCGGAACTTGTGGTGATATAATAGAGCGTTTAGTAACA
The DNA here is from genome assembly GCA_033032175.1 of Saturnia japonica. Taxonomy (NCBI): domain Eukaryota; kingdom Metazoa; phylum Arthropoda; class Insecta; order Lepidoptera; family Saturniidae; genus Saturnia; species Saturnia japonica. Next base: position 20,647,785 of record CM065315.1, read on the forward strand.
TGTAATGTACCATGCATCGCACTATCTACACAATATATGTATATATACATATATGTCATATTAAATAAGCACCATTATTTATATTCAAACATCCATTGTTAATACTGATAGGTAAACCCGCACAGAAATTTAGTAAAAAGCTTCCTACACATTATAAACTTTACTACTGACATAGGTGTTCCCCTTGCCCCCCTTCCCAACCCCTTCCGATATATAATATGCATCTGTAAATAATTGTAACATTTGCTTGATGATAATGTTCTCTTGACATATTTATATATTCTCTCATAAATAAATATATTATTCGGATTATAAAGCGTTTTATTACTATCACGAAGGGTTTGACACTTGTCAAATGTTTGCTCTGCTCTTCAGAATGTTACCGTGAAGTTATTTAGTAGCTAAAGAACCTTCCTCAATAAACGAGCTAATTTTTATTTTTTAATTCGTCCTGGTACGGGGTTGAGCCTGTGATTAGCGTAGCGTAGCAAACACATAAACTCTCCGACTTTACAATATTGTTCTAAACCAGTATAGATATATACCTAGAAACCGCGTCCGAACATCTCTAGAATACAGTAGCTGCCCTCCTGAAAATACGCAATTCATTTCCATGTTATGAATTCGAATCCCAATTAAGGTATATAACCACAGGCATAGTAAAACAAACAAAAAAAACTCACTTTAAAATCCGAAAAAATACATATTTATAATAATGCAAAAAATTTACAGATACAACATTTACGTTACGTATTAGTTATATTCCCATGGACATTGTATTCATAGGAACAGTAGTGCACGTCGTTAACTGATATTTAAATTACGACTATAAAAATTACATATTCAATACGCAAAATTATTACTACAACACACAAATAATAATATATTTTAAACAAAATATATACATACTTTAAAAACTTACAATAGTTTCGAGATTAAATCAATTTTGGACACTGAGAACACATATCAGATTCAATTAAACAAACTATAAACAGATTTAATCCGAAAAGATAAATCATATCATTAATAATGTTCCTATCTTTTTTAACCTACATTAAAATTTCATGTACTTTTTATTTTTCAGGTGATATTCTGATTCTGTGATACTGATAATGACAGATATTCCTATAATTTAATTATCACAGATAAGTGTGAGACGATTTAAAAAAAAAACATCATTTTAACTTAATAATAAATAATATTTCACACTTAATAGGTAAAAAAAAGTCTTCGGTGTTATCTGAAAATCTAGAGTACCCATCTCTTCTAGCATTTACGTGCTGATTAAAAGCCCATGAACAGGTTATAGGTGTGTTTATTTTTTAACTTTAATTCGATAATGTCCGTAACATCGTCCGTGTGTGTATAACAAATAATTATTTTTCTACTTTTAAAATAAGGTTTATAATATTGACAACCTCGCTTCGTCCATATATATTTATTTCTTTAATATTACTAAGTGTGGGTTCCCACTGATAAAACATTATCGTGAAAACATGTTTCATATTCTACCGTAGCCCTTGGCAACATATCAAACTTGAACTACAAAAACAAAAAAAAAACTGTTTAAAAATGAATATAATTGTTGCCATACTGTTCCTCATATAATAAAGAAGCGGTTTTCAAAACGGACGACATCACAGTTTTGCGACATTATCCTGTCATATTGACATTATGCAATACATTAACCTATATAAGTTATATGAAGTTTCAATGTTATAATATAAATAACTATTATATAACGCAAAATAAAACCAAAAATATGCTGCACAAATCATGCTAACAATAAACGATGTCTCCAAGTGTGTTAATAAAGATGATATACCTCAATCCGATACCGCAAGCGAACGTTCACAACGAGCTTCATATACATTTATTCGCTCATCACTCGTAACTTTTGATTTTAGCCCAAAGTCAAGACGAATCAATCGATGAAAAGACAATTCGCATACTCAGCTTGAAATGGAAAATAATTTCACATAAAAACAATGAGAGATTATGAATGAAATACACTAGCGACATTCATTGTACTTGCCCACTTTCTTAGACAATTATGCTTTAATAATAAGTTAAAATTTACTCAAAGGGCTTACATAGGAAAGTGACGACCGAAAAATAAACAGAATATTATTGAATTGAAGTACTGAAACAAAAGAAAAAAAATCGCTTTCAGTTTCGGATTGAGATTAAGAAGCGGGCGCGACAAATTTTCCCTTAGTAATGTAAATAAATGATACAAATAGAGTGTGTCGCGTCGCGTCGCGTCGAGACAAAAATATGCATTATTGGCAACGCGGCATACGGATCGGAGTTCGGACTAGTGTCTCGGCCACACCGCGGCACCGGGCGTCTACGCGTGCGCGGCGACCGACTGGCGTGCCCGAGTCGCGCCATTACTAAGGTAAAATAGCCGTCGGTGTGTCAACTAGTGCAAACGGAGTTCGGAGCAACTGCTTACCGGCGCGGCGCGGCGCGGCATCGGAATGTTCGCGGCACGACAGCCCGCCGCACGTCACATGCAACCAAACATACCGCTCCCGTTATCGCATCGGCAGCGCCCGGGTGTCGCCGGTCGCCACGACACCCGGCCGCCTCCGCTCGCATCACACTGAGCGTTATCCCCACGATTCGTGTGTTAACCGTGTCCGAGAATAATGCATATTTTTACTCATAGTCACAGTCTGAAGTCCGGTCGCGTGCGCGTGCGCAGGCGCAATCGCGGGACAACCACGTTCAACAACAACGTTGCTATCATTGGTTCTAATTCGATATCAAGTATCGAATCTCAGTTGGGAAACTACTTTTATGTTTATTACGGTAGATATAATTTATAAGCACAAAATATTTTATAAAATAACTTGTAAACTGGATCCCCGTCTCGAGTTGGGAAGCGCATGCGCATGCGATATTTACTTCAGAATATTTAACTAGAACATACGCTTTCCAACAACCAGTATAATAGACATCTCAATGAAAATTAAACATTATACCTTTTTATTTACATACGAACTTTAAAAAGTTGTGTTTTTTATTTATTACCTACTAGTAAGATCCGACCGAACCTAGTTTTTAGTTTCTGACTAAACCGAAAACGAATTCATTTCTCGACCGAGACCAATGCTCGACCAAAAATCTTGAAAATATACAAAATTAAACCGTAAAACGTTTTAAAACAAGTAACTATCCGGCATCGTACAAGTTCGTGCTCGACCGTCCTATGTGACAGACGATGGCGGGACGAGATAGCACTTCACTACACTACACAGTACACTAAGGTAAACAGTATGTTATCTCGGCTGGTTCTTGAAATAATTACCTTCAGCCGCTCGGTAGATAAACAGAAACACGCACTAGGGCTGCCCTCTGACTGTGTTTCTTGGGTTATCTACATATGTATTGGATAATGTTGGATAAACAGTCATAATTATCTTTGCATTAAAATTATATTACTGTAATTTTTATATAAATTATTTCTACTTGGGTTTATTTCCAGTTTCAAAAGCTATTGTGAGTTAGTAAGAAGAAAATGTAATTTCTTTTTGAAGTGAAAACTTCTTTATCATCGTTGTAATTTGAAAGTTGATGAAACGAAACAGCGAAACCGACAGTAAAAAGAGACAGACACATAAATTCATAAGATTTAAGGTGAGAGAAAATGAGATAGCAAGTTTTAGGCAATGGTAAGATGGCACTTTTAAACTTTTAAATGGAAATTTTATTACCTCATCAAAAAAGGCACAAAACAAAACCTTTTTAGACAACACTTATGACATTCTGTTACTGATTGATTTTGTGTTAGGTTACCATGGATATTTCAAATGTGCATTAATTGAAAATGGTATTGTGAATAATGATTGTGAGTACTTGTATGTAAATTTTCATAAACTTTAAATTAGTGTGTATTTGATCTTTTTCTGAATTTTAAAAAACATATATGTGAAGGTTTCACTTCCCCCACGTGCAAATTGCACACATTTTTTTTTTTTTTTAAATAAAAATATAATTTTATTCTTTGATTAATCAGAAACAATTTTAAATTCTAGGAAGTAGGTAATATAATATTTCGTCATTAGTTAGAAATTGCGAACTCGCGACTATTACGTACGGAAGTTTACCTAGATGTCGTTTCGGCCGTTTGTATGAAGACGTAATACTGTTTACTTTAGTGTACTGTGAGTGTTAAAGCGTCAACTGAGTATATAAATCCATTACTTTTACTTTTACGGCGTAAATTTAGGCGTAGATTGTAAAGCGATTTAAGGTACTATGTAATCGTTTGTTAATAAATTTCTCTCGGCCTAACTGGGTGTTTCCTTGACAACATCATAAATACTCAGTGCAATCATAGGACCGTTTTTGGAATAATATAAAAGAATTGTACAGTGAGTGTGCGCCAACGTTACAACATTGCACGTGTTTCCCTTCTCCACTACATTTACCCGTTCCCCGTTATCGTCTGTAATACCTCGCCCCCGCAAACCTATGTCGGAAACATAATACGGTCGCGCACGAACTTGTACGACTATAGAAAGTTATTCAATATCAACACTCATTACAGGTGCTGATAAAAACAAGATAGCAGCCGGTTTTAAGGTTTCGTTTTGCGATAAATTTCAGTATTCAAGATTGTATGAATTCTTTCAAAGCCTTGGTTTTATAGCATATTTTTATAGAACTTCATTGACCGAACGTAACATCATCACTCAAATCAATGGAATCATAAGCTGAACAGAAGTTAGACTCATATGTGTCAAAGAAATGAAAACAGAATTAGATGGTGTTGGTGATTGTAAATATGTTATTTTAAACAACAATTCTAACCGTATCTAAGTATAACAAAGTGATCTAGGTATGTATTAAAGTATAAATAAAAAAACAATATTTTATTAGTATAGTCAACAGTTTACTTTTCATTAGTTTATTGTGATTTTGGTAATCATATATTGAATTATTATTAACAGAGTGCTAATCACAGCTAACATGGTTCGGTTTAGATTTCCATTTAGCATTGCCACTAACGGTTTTACAATTGACACACGAAACGAGTCGGAAGATACGTCTACTGTGGTTTGGTAAAAGTATTGCAAATCATTTCAATACTAAAAATATTTGTTTAGATAATTTATTCACGAAATGGTCCAGCTGCCGGCAACTATGCTTATATCTACACAAGCCATCATCGAGGATCTTGCAGAGGGCTACGTTGGTTCAAGCTTGGGGCCTCTATCAAACGAGTTTTTAGTCCTCACAAATTTCCTAGCTTCAGACATGATCGAGAATCTTAGCGTTTTAGCCGAAAACCTATATCGTACTCCCAGGCGGATTTTTAAACGAAAGACAACCATTTTGGTTAAATTGAGATATCGTTTGGACCTTATCTAGTTGTGATAATAGTTTATATAAAGAAATTATGAAGATGCGGATATGTTTGTACAAGTGCCATTTTTTTAGAAGCATTAATATTTTATCTTTCTATAAACTGTTAACATCTTTGTGTTCACAGTATTTTAATTTTAATTCAAGTAACTCTTTTTTATATAATTGCTTATTTCGTTAATATAGTTTTATATTTAAGTATGCAAAACCAGATTATGGATCAAATGACAGCCGAACAGTACAGATACATTTCTAATGAAATAAAATATAAACCCCATCAACTGCTACAAAACAATAGTAATTTAAAACAAAAGCATTTTACATTAAATGTGTGACCAGCGGAAAATGTTCCAATTTGAACCGTAACCTCTCAAAAAGTAATAAAGAAGGTTACCGTAAGGAGCGTTGTTCTTAGCCAGTAGTTAGGGCATTTGAGTAGGTATGAGTGTCACTAATCGGGTACGCATTTGCGTTCGTAGTCGGTTGGCGCATCACGTATTCTCTTCCAAGTAACATTTCAAATGCGATGAATCTTTTGTTCCGTCTGCGTCGTGCATTATGCACTCAATTGAAAATTCGAAAAACATCGTGCATCGGATGCATCGTATTGCATCATAAGGTGTGATTGAGTTGGGGGGAAGTTTTGATTTAGTTGCTGTTTAGCACAGACCTAGTAATTAATAATTTAAGACCTACTTTAAACAAGATAATTTTTAACAAAAAGAAAGTCATCCTCAATGATTTTGAAGAGTTCTCTTGTTTATCTTCGAAGTTGCAAGGTCCAATCCTAATGAAATTAAAATGGGACCACCCTTGAAAGACCCCTATCCAACAAAAAAAAGTGTCAACCAAATCGGTTCATAAGAAAAGTTTCCGCCTTTTTTGAAGTCAGTTAAAAAAGTCAACTAACCTATTGTAGAAGGCCTTAACATATTTTTGTTGAAACGTTTTTGATCAGTATGTATACTTCGAAGCATTGTATTCAGTGCCGAAGCAGATTTTTATATGGATGGCTATGTTAATAAACAGAACATGAGACACACTGGTGCCCCGACACAGATAACCCTACGGAACGGACAAGGGGATAATTGGCATTTATTTTTTAACCAGGACAGTCACTACTGAGTGCTAAGCTTGTATTGAAGAGTCTCTGACACGGCGATTGCGGCAGTTCCCGCGCATAACAACAAGACGTTATTTCTATCATTTGGATATTAGAATTCTTTGTTAATATATGTATATAATCTTCGAACAGATAAGGTCTTAGAACAAAATATCCATCATCAAACAACCAACACTCTGCTAACGCTTTCTTGCGAATGTAGTCCGACTACAAGAAAGTCTTGAATGAACCTCATTTAAAAGAAACTAACTATGAAAAATAAAATCCGCATAACTAGTGAAACTCCATTTTTGTATAGAAAAATAACTTGGAAATTTTTTCACTGGCCACCCTATACATATACATTTAATTATAATTAACCTTTACGTCTATTACAAGTTACACTCGGAACAATCACAGACCACATTAAGTACACCACTTTACCGTATGAGTTTTTATCTATCGGAAAAAAATCATCAAAATATATCGTAGGCAAGTAAAAAACATAATTACAAATAACCAATATGTTACTTTAATTAGAATGATAACTGCCTGTGGAAACTGTTACTTTCTCCTTTAGAGAAGTAACTTTTCATTAAATAACTCAGCCATTTACAGCCAGCAGTTTATACTGTTTACCTGTATACTGTTTATCTACAGTAAATCACAAAGTGGTAACTATTGTTTATTTCATGTCTACAGTAAATGGCACAGTGGTAACTACTGTTTATTTCATGTCAACAGTAAATGGCACAGTGGTGACCTACTGTTTATTACATGTCCACAGTAAATGGCACAGTGGTAACTGTTGTTTATTTCATATCTACAGTAAATGACAGTGGTAACTACTGTTTATTTCATGTCAACAGTAAATGGCACAGTGGTGACCTACTGTTTATTTCATGTCCACAGTAAATGGTACAGTGGTAACTATTTTTTATTTCATTTCAACAGTAAATGGCACAGTGGTAACTACTGTTTATTTCATGTCTACAGTAAATGGCACAGTGGTAACTAATGTTTATTTCATGTCTACAGTAAATTACACAGTGGTAACTATTGTTTATTTCATGTCTACAGTAAATGGCACAGTGGCAACTACTGTTTAACAGTAAATGGCACAGGGTGACCTACTGTTTATTTCATGTCCACAGTAAATGGCACAGTGGTAACTGTTGTTTATTTCATATCTACAGTAAATGACAGTGGTAACTACTGTTTATTACATGTCCACAGTAAATGGCACAGTGGTAACTGTTGTTTATTTCATATCTACAGTAAATGACAGTGGTAACTACTGTTTATTTCATGTCAACAGTAAATGGCACAGTGGTGACCTACTGTTTATTTCATGTCCACAGTAAATGGTACAGTGGTAACTATTTTTTATTTCATTTCAACAGTAAATGGCACAGTGGTAACTACTGTTTATTTCATGTCTACAGTAAATGGCACAGTGGTAACTAATGTTTATTTCATGTCTACAGTAAATTACACAGTGGTAACTATTGTTTATTTCATGTCTACAGTAAATGGCACAGTGGCAACTACTGTTTAACAGTAAATGGCACAGGGTGACCTACTGTTTATTTCATGTCCACAGTAAATGGCACAGTGGTAACTGTTGTTTATTTCATATCTACAGTAAATGACAGTGGTAACTACTGTTTATTTAATTTCAACAGTAAATGGCACAGTGGTAACTACTGTTTATTTCATGTCTACAGTAAATGGCACAGTGGTAACTAATGTTTATTTCATGTCTACAGTAAATTACACAGTGGTAACTATTGTTTATTTCATTTCAACAGTAAATGGCAGTGGTAACTATTGTTTATTTCATGTCTACAGTAAATGGCACAGTGGTAACTACTGTTTATTTCATGTCTACAGTAAATGGCAGTGGTAACTATTGTTTATTCCATGTAAACGAATCCAGAAAAAAAACAATGGAGCAGTAATAACACTCCTCGAGGCTGTATGTTTAAGAAAAATAAATATTTTTAATTGTGCCACAACATACGTCACTTTTCTGAATATTACACGTCTCCCACATTGATTAGCTATAAAATAGAACAAACTAAAAAGTTTTATTGGTCATACATTCCCGGATAGATAAAAACTGATGCAGTAGTGAGGTAGATCCCAGTGAGTTGATATCACACCCATAATGCCCACGTCTGATACGCACCGAAACGCTATTATCTAACAAGAAACAAACGGAACGCGAGCAGTGGGTCACAGCACAGAACCCAGGAGCCCCGTGTAAACACACTTGTTACCTTACCGTAGTTGTGATGGACGAACACGAACTCCTGGATGAAGTTGTTGAGGAGGTCACAGAGCTCGTTATCAGGTTCGTACACCAGCTGCTTCATGGCGGGCTCGCTCGGGTGATGCAGCGAGTACAAGTGCTCAGAGAAGAATATCAACAAGTCGCAGATACTCGTGTAAGCCTGTAAATACATACAAATTTTAATAAAACTTAAATCCGAAACGTTATGACTGGCCTGAGTATATTTATATACAGATACACTCTCACCAGTAAAGTTTGCACGTACTCTCTTTATGTAAATATCTATACCTACGAATCAGTAAAGTTGTTTATAAATTATACCTAATATATATTAGTATATAACAAAGGATAAAACTCTTTTATAGTGTAAGAAAGCAACGCTTTTAATGAGTCAATTTTCATCCTTTTCAAACAAGTATGTTTTGGCTAGAAGGTGCATAAGCCTTGTTTTGTATAATGAGTGTATTCTTGCTCTGTGGTTTGTTATTATGTACCCTTTGTTCCCGACAGCAGTGATAGCACTATCTGTTACAGTTGTTCACATTCTTTTATAATTTCAACAGATTTTAAACAAGATGACTTGTTTTTGTTTACAGTCTTCTTTGCTACTTAAATAATGTTAAATTAGCAGTTAGTCAAGAATATGATAAATACATTTTTTTAAATATTTGAAATCAAATGGTTTTTAATGGATTCCCTAGCATATAGAGTAAAGCAGTTTAATGTGCCTGTGAGTTACCTCCTCTCGCAGCTCAGGCGTTATGCCGTTGGACACGATCTCCTTGCAGAGGGAGCAGTAGGCGTGCAACCGCTCGCGCAGCACTCCCGCCTCGGCGCCCACCCCCGCACCCCCGCGCTCCTCCACGGACTGCAGCGACCACACCACCGAGTAGAAGCACGCGCGAACCCCGTACACCAACGCCTGCAAGACCATGTCTTATGTCATATATTAATATCATAAAGCTGAAGAGATTGTTTGTTTGTTTGTTTGAATGCGCTACTACTACTACTTGTTCTAATTGAAAATTTATTTTATTGTTTGAAAGCCCATTTATCTAGGAAGGCTATAGGCTGTATTACATCTAGCTACGAACAATAGGAGCGGAGCATCAATAAAAAAATGTTGCAAGAAGGGGGAAAATATCTCAAAAGGATGAGGGCTTCCATTGCGTGCGCTGCGTAAATGGTTAAAGTTACGCAACAATCAAAAAAGTTTTTTAAAAAAAAGTTCGCGTTAGCATATGTCTATTGTTTAAGGTTGACGCAATATAACCTATAAAAATTGTTTTTTTTTTTATGGTAATAAAAGTTGTTCTAAAATATGCATTATTTGCAAAGGTGTTTTTAAAAACATGGTATTAATCCTCATCGAAATAAATACGCTATTCATCACAAGTATTTCATTTTGAACAAAATTGCCCTTTACAGTAATTGATTTAAAGGAATATGTTAGGAGATATCATAGTTTTATAATAACTGTAATAATGCTACGATAAAAAAGATACAAATTTATCACATTATTCTACAAGTTAACTAACAATCCTATTTATCAAAATTACGTAAGATTTAATTTATCAAGTTAGTTGGCTGGATACGCATTTACATTTGACGAGAGACTCACCTGAGGCGGCATCTGAGACTCGTTCTGCTTCAGACATTTGGGGAGGTCTTCGAACAGCGAATCCCAAATGTTGGTGTCATTCAGATTGTGACACATGTACATTATGGACACCTTCCGCAGTGAGTTGATCACATTGAATAGTTCGTCCGCATCCGGCGTCTCGCCCTGCCGCCACCCATCATACAACTTATATTCATATTGTTCATTAATCAAACCAAAAGCCAAGTAATATTCACTAATTGTAATTCAATTAAATTTTAAAACGAACATTAAGCATAAGTGATGGTAGTTAATTAGTGTTACCCCTTCAATGAGACTGCGGTACTCATCGATGGCCTCCTTGTATCGGTTGACGCAGGCGTCGGTGATGGTGGCGCGCGCGACGTTGCACTTGGTGTAGACGGAGCAGCCCTCGCTGCAGAGGTACTCGAGAGTGCGGCCGCACGTCTCCAGCACCTCCGCCTCTGTCTGCACGTTCACTATCTCGCGAAGCTTGTTCAGCAGCAGCGACAAGTTCTGTGCATCACATCCCTCTTACATAAACATCACAATCTCCACCAACCTACCACTACTACTACATATTTAAATATTATTCTAACAATAATGACAAATCAATATTATGAAAACTGTAGCTAGTTCAGAAAGGAATCCACAATGCTGATCTTCGAGGAACCTTAGAATTCCTAAACAAAAACCTAGTGGACAACTAAATGTAATAAAAAGATTAATCAATAGAAATAAACTTAAATATTTGTTTGATCCAATTATTTGAATTCGTTCATTTTTTTAACACGCTTTTATTAGCTTCACCTGTATGTATGTATGTATGTAACCGACCCCTTTGAGCTCGATTTTGTCCTACTTTGAATGATCAGATTTCATTCAAACTTTGCACACTTGTCAAAAGTGGATGACAATGCAATAATCCGATCAAAGCATCCGATTATCCTATTTAGATTCGCCAGGATTAATTAATTTCTTTCCGCATTCTTTGAATGCGAGTAAGAGAGATAGAGCTAGTGCGCGAACTACGCATGGGTGCAGTTCCACACTTACTCTTTCGGGCATGCAAGGTTGTACAGTTGATCATGCAGTCATTTATTTGGGTCCGCGATTGTTTGCTGCTGGACAAGCTTATGTGGCAATTAGTCGTGGAAGATCCTTGGACGGTATACGAATTGAAGAACTTGATTGCTCAAAATTAACAGTAAGAACTCCATGTAACAGTGAAGCATTGAATGAAATGATTCGATTACGAGATAAACCATAAAATCTACAATCAGTCACAGAGTGGAAATTCACACTCATCCTCATTCTCAGTGCCGCCAACAGATTCGCTCCTATGATTATAATATTATGTAAAGTGATTACGGATTGAAAATTCCATACTCAAGCATTAATGTGACTGACTGTATATGTAAATAAGGTTGCACCTCTATGTGTCTCGCTGTTTATATTGGCATCATAGAAATCTTTGAATATGTGTTCTTAACCAAGATACAATCGGAACACATTTGTACATATTAAGGGCGGTTGATAGTTAGCAAATCGAACTAAATAATTTATAGTTTAAAAAATTTAACTCAAAAATGAAAAATAAATAATAGTTTAAAAAATTTAACTAAAAAATGAAAAATAAATAATAGTTTAAAAAAACTAAAAAAAAACACGCTTTCATAAAAAATAAAACTAAAAAAAAGAAAATAAAATTTAATAAATTTGATTAAGTACAGTATAAAAAAAAATGAATGTACATTATTGTAAAAAAGCGTGGGGTGTATTCAAAGTGCTTTTTAAGATATTATATTATCGAAGTGATGATTCTTCTACTCATTATCTGTCAATAAAATGTTTATAATTATTGGCACTATGCACCCCACGCTTTTTTTACAATAATTTGATTATATGGTTAGAATGAAATCGGCTACACCGACATCTTCTGATCTGTGTCCTTCCTAATGCCAATTGGCTGACGACGCTGTAGCGTCATACTACGTCACTGTTGGACGGACACCGCTGGACATCGCTCGAGTGCGTGTGACAACAATATATTACGTCGCAATACGTTAACCGATTTTCTCGCGGTTGTATGACCGCACCACTTCGTGTGTACATTTTTGTTTATAAAAACATACCATCCATTAACGTGGTGAAGAACATTTAGCGAGGTGGAATACGCTTGTGTCCAGCATTGGGATTGCTGACGTATCTAAGCTCCACGCTGGATTGCGAGAGGAAGCAGTTTCGGAAGTTCAAGGTTACTGATGATATTCCTTCCCATATATTCAACTGGATGTAACAATTGAAATAGTTGTCTGTCGTTCATTGTTCACTGAGCTGTTATCGAAGGCCGCACCAGACTAGGAGGCAGGCAACATAATTTAAAACCGCCGCTCCATGTGGTATGTGAGGGAAGAATAGGGAAGACTGCAAAATTAACTCCTCGCATATACAATATGTATAGACTACACTAAAGTAATGTTTAACCTAGCTTCAAAAAAAGTTTTTACTCAACCGACTTGGGTGATTCTTTTTTGTTTGATAGAGAATACCTCAAGGGTGATCAGATTTTAATTTCAATGGGATTGAACCTTCGAATTCGAAGATATTCAAAGATACGCAAAATCATTGCTGTCGGTTATCTTGTGTATAAAAAAAATGAAGCCATAACTTACACCTTCCTGTCGCTGAGTCGTGTAGAGTTCTAAGTCAAAATATTGCGGTATGGAGACAAGGTTGGTCAACTTCTCAGGGTCCGCACCGAACTTGTCCAGCAACGCCGGGAGCGTCACTATAAAGTGAGCCGTCATCTTGGCGCGGTCGTCGCTTACGATCTGTTTATACATATCTCATTTACACATGGGTTATATCACCTTAAAAGAAAACGTAAAGTTTTGAACTATCATTATCTAGGTGCATGTGAGGTACAAGTTACCTTCGCCTGTTCCTTAGAAAGCATGTGGTGATGTTTCCGCGAGGCGCCCCGGCCGACCGGCGGCTCCCCCGTGCTCGCTTGCCGCACACAGCACACCATCAGCTCGATCAGCGAAGACTCCTGTACCCACCAACAAACCAACCATCTAACATATTTACACATCCATTCTATATTATTATTTATCTTTTTACATTTTGTCATATGTCTTCTTCTTATTCAACAGATAATTACCATAATAACAGATTGAATAGACAGGGAGTTTAAAGAGGTAAAAAGACTAACTAAATTGTACAAATTTTGTAACGAAAATACATAATATAAAATTTTGCAAGAACTTTTTATGAAATACTGATGTAAATTATGAGAAGTTAAATGTGAATAGGGTAACCTGTCTGTTGTCGAGCGCCTCCTCACCGGGTCCGGCCTCCTCCAGCAGTAAGTCAGTCATACATTCCCAGTCCTTCATCATCGGGTTTGACTCAATCAGTGAATCCACCAAATATGCGCCGTGCTCGTGCAACTATTTCAAATATCACATTATATTCAGGTGCACAATAAACACATCCAAAAGCACTATTAATACGTATAGTCTTCAAAGGAGTATTCATTAACAAATCTATACTAATATTATAATAAAGCTGAAGACTTTGTTTGTTTGTTTGGCTGAATGCGCTAATCTCAGAAACTACTAGTTCGAATGGAAAAAATATTTTAGTGCTGGATAGCCCATTTATCGAGGAAGGTTATAGGCTATATAGCATCACGCTACGACCAATAGGAGCGAAGCATCAATGAAAAATGTTATAAAAACGGGGGAAATTTATTCTTTCTGAGAGCTTCCACTGCGTGCGCTGCATTAATGGTTAAAGTAAAGGTAAAAGTCATATGTAACAAAATTGTATTTCTTAAAAAGTTGTAAAAAAAGTCCGCTATAGCATATGGCTATCTTTTAAGGTCGACGCAATATTACCTTTTTAATGGTAATAAAATTTGTTCTAAAATAACGCATTGTTTGCGAAGGTGTTTTTAGCCTCGTTAGACACTAGCGCGACTACTATGAGCGAGGTCCTGGGTTCGAATCCCAGGTCGAGCAAAGTGTTATTGGGATTTTCCTATGAAATTTTCAGTAGCAGCTCGGAGTTTGGTTTCGTGCCCGATTAATGACAATAGGCTCGCCGCCTATTACATGGGACCTATAAACATACTCGGCGAATTGTGGGTGTACATTAGTACACCTCTGCCTAACCCTTAGGGGAATACAGGCGTGATGGTACGTTATATTATGTGTGTTTTTATAAACATGGTATTACTCGTTATCGTAATAAATACGGTATTCATTACAAGTATTTAATTTTGGACTTAATTGCCCTTTACAGCGTATGATTTCAATTAATATCTTAGGAGATATCACAGTTTTAAAATAACTCCGCAGAAAAATAGTAATCAATTACCGCTCGTGCATTTTAGCGGAATGGTGTGGCAGACGGGCAGCACCAATAAACTGTATTGTAGTTGCCTACGACAATTGTTATTTTCTCTGCCTACGACGCAAACGAAGTTGCGCGTGTCAGCTAGTAGTATATAAGAGAAGATAATATATACCTCAGACTCAATGAAAAACTGCACGAGGTCGCGGATGAGCGGCGTCGCCGGCAGCCGCTGCTTGCCACGCCGGGAGCGTAGTGGTGTTGCGGGCGCGGGCGGCACCGCACCCCCTGCGACGCCGGCTCCCGTGCCCGCCCCCGCATTGGCCCCGGCGGCACCCCCGCCCGCACCCGCGTTCGCGCCCGTGCCGTCATCAGCGCGGAAGAGACGCACGTTGAGGAACTCCCCGGCAGCGGCCGCCACAGCGCGCCACGACGAGTACACCAGCTCGTACACATTCTCGCAATCCTTGTCGGTGAGCACGTCTGGATGCATCCTACACACACAATCCGCTTGTGTTATAGGCATCCAAAGCATCCCTTCTGATAAAGTTCCAAAGTGGTGGTTCCAACTAGACGGAGCTCCCTAGACAGACACTATTAAAAATTTTCTATAAACATACTATTCAACAGCATATTTAGATGTTTAACACTTTACATAATTATTAAATCTATAAGCTACATTTAAAAAAATTGAAATTTATTCTGCCATCATAGTCTATATTCATAATAAGCAAGATTTCATGGTATCTCCATAAAATTTATTATAAATTGTTACGTTTTGCAAATTTCTAAAAAACTTAAACATGTGTTTCGACTATAAATTATAAAGTTTAAAAAACATAATGATATTGATAAACATCATAAAAACATTTAGTATGATAAAATAAATCCTAAATATCTTCAACTATACAGTGATTTTAGATAATCTTTATACAATGTGCAGCCTTACACTCTACTGGCTATAAAACTAAAGTAGGCCAAAACAATAAAAAATCAACCATTTAATATTTAATTTATTAGTATTTTTTATTGAAAAATATGTATATTATTGTAGTTTCTACATTTTTACTACAGTAATACGGAACAAAGAACCTATATTAAATTATCGAATGGACAAATGAATATGCTATTTGTTTTGCATCAGGCACTCAATACGTAAGAGAAAACTGTTTGTGTCAAATGTTCCAGATTATAATCTCAAGAGTTGTTATTTTTCTTTTTTTACAAAGTCTACACACCCTTTGTTTTAAAGAATAATCGTATTCACGTTAATATAATATTTTATAATTTCCGATTTAAGTTATACCACATCTCTATAATAAAAATTAGACATTTATCACGGAATCTTTCCTATGACGAACATAATACAAATCAAACAGTAATCGGCGAGTTTTCTGGATGAGAAGGAAGTTTTTTAAATCAGTTTCTATGCACATTACCTTTTTAGCTTTTACATGAAATAAGTTTATTTAAATTCTAATGTAATAAATAATAAGTTGAACTCACTTGAGTATGGCAATAACTAATTTGACCGCGTGCACGGCAACATCAGTCTCCTTGTCAAGAGACATGGACACTATTCTATCTTTAAACTTGGAGGTGAACAGTTCCAGTTTGCCTTTAAGCTCTTCACACTCGTACAGCGGCTGCAGGGCTTGCAGGCAACGCAGGCGCACTTCACCGACCTATTGTTCATTAAACAAATCAAAATATTCAAATAATTCAAATGTAATTTAATGAGATGTTTAGCTTTCACATCAGAGTGCTTGTTCACTTACCTTGTCATGCAGAGTCCAACCTATGTACTTCAAGTAGAGATCATCTAGGAAATGTGCTGGGAACTTCTCCATCCAGATACCGATTTCAGCCATGGTTATTGCTCTTATGTCTGGTAAAGTGTCCCTGAGAGACATGCATTTTTATGGTAAAAAATAGACTTGTTAACTAGTTTTACAAGTGGACTGCAAATAAATATAAAATTTTGCAAGAACTTTTTATGAAATACTGATGTAAATTATGAGAAGTTAAATGTGAATAGGTAACCTGTCTGTTGTCGAGCGCCTCCTCACCGGGTCCGGCCTCCTCCAGCAGTAAGTCAGTCATACATTCCCAGTCCTTCATCATCGGGTTTGACTCAATCAGTGAATCCACCAAATATGCGCCGTGCTCGTGCAACTATTTCAAATATCACATTATATTCAGGTGCCCAATAAACATATCCAAAAGCACTATTAATACGTATAGTCTTCAAAGGAGTATTCATTAACAAATCTATACTAATATTATAATAAAGCTGAAGACTTTGTTTGTTTGTTTGGCTGAATGCGCTAATCTCAGAAACTACTAGTTCGAATGGAAAAAATATTTTAGTGCTGGATAGCCCATTTATCGAGGAAGGTTATAGGCTATATAGCATCACGCTACGACCAATAGGAGCGAAGCATCAATGAAAAATGTTATAAAAACGGGGGAAATTTATTCTTTCTGAGAGCTTCCACTGCGTGCGCTGCATTAATGGTTAAAGTAAAGGTAAAAGTCATATGTAACAAAATTGTATTTCTTAAAAAGTTATAAAAAAAGTCCGCTATAGCATATGGCTATCTTTTAAGGTCGACGCAATATTACCTTTTTAATGGTAATAAAATTTGTTCTAAAATAACGCATTGTTTGCGAAGGTGTTTTTAGCCTCGTTAGACACTAGCGCGACTACTATGAGCGAGGTCCTGGGTTCGAATCCCAGGTCGAGCAAAGTGTTATTGGGATTTTCCTATGAAATTCTCAGTAGCAGCTCGGAGTTTGGTTTCTTGCCCGATTAATGACAATATGCTCGCCGCCTATTACATGGGACCTATAAACATACTCGGCGAATTGTGGGTGTACATTAGTACACCTCTGCCTAACCCTTAGGGGAATACAGGCGTGATGGTACGTTATGTTATATGTGTGTTTTTATAAACATGGTATTACTCGTTATCGTAATAAATACGGTATTCATTACAAGTATTTAATTTTGGACTTAATTGCCCTTTACAGCGTATGATTTCAATTAATATCTTAGGAGATATCACAGTTTTAAAATAACTCCGCAGAAAAATAATAATCAATTACCGCTCGTGCATTTTAACGGAATGGTGTGGCAGACGGGCAGCACCAATAAATTGTATTGTAGTTGCCTACGACAATTGTTATTTTCTCTGCCTACGACGCAAACGAAGTTGCGCGTGTCAGCTAGTAGTATATAAGAGAAGATAATATATACCTCAGACTCAATGAAAAACTGCACGAGGTCGCGGATGAGCGGCGTTGCCGGCAGCCGCTGCTTGCCACGCCGGGAGCGTAGTGGTGTTGCGGGCGCGGGCGGCACCGCACCCCCTGCGACGCCGGCTCCCGTGCCCGCCCCCGCATTGGCCCCGGCGGCACCCCCGCCCGCACCCGCGTTCGCGCCCGTGCCGTCATCAGCACGGAAGAGACGCACGTTGAGGAACTCCCCGGCAGCGGCCGCCACAGCGCGCCACGACGAGTACACCAGCTCGTACACATTCTCGCAGTCCTTGTCGGTGAGCACGTCCGGATGCATCCTACACACACAATCCGCTTGCAATACACCACACTGTGTTATAAGCATCCAAAGTATCCCTTCCGATAAGTTCCAAAGTGGTGGTTCCAACTAGACGGAGCTCCCTATACAGACACTTAAAAATTTTCTACAAACATACTATTCAACAGCATATTTAGATATTTAACACTTGTACTTTTACATAATTATTAAATCTATATGCTGCATTTAAAAAAATTAAAATTTATTCTGCCATCATAGTCTATATTCATAATAAGCAAGGTTTCATGGTATCTCCATAAAATTTATTATAAATTTAAAACATGTGTTTCGACTATAAATTATAAAGTTTAAAAAACATAATGATATTGATAAACATCATAAAAACATTTAGTATGATAAAATAAATCCTAAATATCTTCAACTATACAGTGATTTTAGATAATCTTTATACAATGTGCAGCCTTACACTCTACTGGCTATAAAACTAAAGTAGGCCAAAACAATAAAAAATCAACCATTTAATATTTAATTTATAAGTATTTTTTATTGAAAAATATGTATATTATTGTAGTTTCTACATTTTTACTACAGTAATACGGAACAAAGAACCTATATTAAATTATCGAATGGACAAATGAATATGCTATTTGTTTTGCATCAGGCACTCAATACGTAAGAGAAAACTGTTTGTGTCAAATGTTCCAGATTATAATCTCAAGAGTTGTTATTTTTCTTTTTTTACAAAGTCTACACACCCTTTGTTTTAAAGAATAATCGTATTCACGTTAATATAATATTTTATAATTTCCGATTTAAGTTATACCACATCTCTATAATAAAAATTAGACATTTATCACGGAATCTTTCCTATGACGAACATAATACAAATCAAACAGTAATCGGCGAGTTTTCTGGATGAGAAGGAAGTTTTTTAAATCAGTTTCTATGCACATTACCTTTTTAGCTTTTACATGAAATAAGTTTATTTAAATTCTAATGTAATAAATAATAAGTTGAACTCACTTGAGTATGGCAATAACTAATTTGACCGCGTGCACGGCAACATCAGTCTCCTTGTCAAGAGACATGGACACTATTCTATCTTTAAACTTGGAGGTGAACAGTTCCAGTTTGCCTTTAAGCTCTTCACACTCGTACAGCGGCTGCAGGGCTTGCAGGCAACGCAGGCGCACTTCACCGACCTATTGTTCATTAAACAAATCAAAATATTCAAATAATTCAAATGTAATTTAATGAGATGTTTAGCTTTCACATCAGAGTGCTTGTTCACTTACCTTGTCATGCAGAGTCCAACCTATGTACTTCAAGTAGAGATCATCTAGGAAATGTGCTGGGAACTTCTCCATCCAGATACCGATTTCAGCCATGGTTATTGCTCTTATGTCTGGTAAAGTGTCCCTGAGAGACATGCATTTTTATGGTAAAAAATAGACTTGTTAACTAGTTTTACAAGTGGACTGCAAATAAATGTAACATTCTGGTACTTCATAGTGTTTATGTTTCATAAATTTAGGTGTATAGTGAGCAAGCGAATTGAATGCAGAGGTAAGGGATTCAATAGTGCTGTGAACTAATTAAACTTATTATTAAATTAAATTAAATTATCTAAATAAAAATGTTGTTTTAAATAAACAATTAAAAAAAAAAACAAAATAATTGTTCATCATACTTTATCAGAAATTTTTATCAACTTTTTCTCGATTTTGGGACCATTTTTGTTTCTCGTTTATATAAACGATCTACCGTCCGTTGTTGAAAATGGTGCTGGCATGGTTCTTTTTGCAGACGACACTTCACTTATATTCAAAGTGAAAAGAATAGATTCGGAGCTTAGGCAATTAAACAACACCTTATTTAAAATCTCTGAATGGTTTGCTTTAAATAATTTACTACTAAATGCAAACAAAACCAAATGTATGAGATTTGTCTTGCCCAATGTTCGGCGTGTTGATAGTAGTATCAAGATAGAAGGGAATTTAGTAGGCTTAGTTGGTGGTACTGTCTTCTTGGGCATTACCCTTGATTCAAAATTACAGTGGGGTCCGTATATTAAAACTTTGGCGGGAAGATTAAGTTCTGCTGCATTCGCAGTACGCAAAATTCGCCAGTTAACAGATATTGCCACCGCTAGGTTAGTCTACTTCGCTTACTTTCATAGCTTAATGTCTTACGGTATTTTGCTGTGGGGTTCAGCAGCTGAGGTAGATACCATATTTATATTACAAAAGCGGGCAGTTCGAGCAATTTATAATATGAGACCCCGTGAATCACTAAAGAACAAGTTCTAGGAATTTAGTATTTTAACTTTGCCCTCCCAATACATCTTTGATAACTTAATGCATGTCCGTAAAAACTTAGACAAGCTGGATTTTGTCAAAGATCAGCACAATGTAAATACTAGAAATAAAGATAAATTAGTCGTACCGTGTTTTAGACTTAGTAAGGCTAATAAAAGTCTTTTAGGTAATAGTGTTAGGTTCTATAACAAGATCCTGAAGCACATTACTGATTTACCTGACAACAAGTTCAAGGACCATGTCAAGCGGGTTTTACTGTCAAAAGGTTATTATAGGGTGGATCATTATGTGAATGATAGTGATGTCTGGAAGTGACTCCCTCTCTGTGCATCCACTAATATATTATTATTGTACCTGTTATATTTGTAACATTTGTACAGTTGACAAAAAAAAAAGAGATAAACCCGATCGAGTTTCTTACCGGTTCTTCTCGATGTCTGGGACATTTTCCGAACCAGCAGTAGTGTTTTGACATTCATAAGTGACTTTTTAGGGCCTAAGTTGAATAAAGATTATTTTGATTTTTGATTTTATTTTAAACAGAGAAATCATCATCACATTTATTTTTCATCATTTACTTCGTGCTTGGTGACGACATGTTTTTTGTAACAAAATTTGGTGTACTCAGATCAGTCATAATTAAAAACGAGAAATAACACGGCATCGCGACTTGAGTATTAACGTGATCTGCAAATTTACGATAGTTGTCAAAGA
Organism: Saturnia japonica; assembly: GCA_033032175.1. Lineage (NCBI taxonomy): Eukaryota > Metazoa > Arthropoda > Insecta > Lepidoptera > Saturniidae > Saturnia > Saturnia japonica. Next base: position 20,669,133 of record CM065315.1, read on the forward strand.
CAGCACTGGCATCAGTACAGTAAGTGCGCGTTAGGCGAGGCGTGCGGACGGCGGGGAGGAGATGCTCCCGCTCTTCACCTCACGCCCCGACTGCATTTAACTCGCGCACTAACTATACAGTTGGTGATACTAAAGAGTGGGCAGTGGACATAACAGCCAAAGTAGATTTGCTACTCTCTATTCATAAGTGTTAGTAGAATTATTGATGTTCTGCAAGAGATTGTCATTCACATAACATTTGATATGCTTCACTGGTTTGGATTTAACTAACATATAAGAGGTGAAAAAAGTATGATAAATATACAATGTATGAAAGTAGGAACCAGGGTCAGGGTCAACCAATACATAATTATAGTTCAATGGAGCATTAAAGCCAGTGTGGTTGCATGTTATCTATACAATTAATAAAATTGAAGCGTCTGTTTGTAATGTCAAAATAACAGTTTTTTACTAAATGCATATGAAAGTATATATGATACCAATAAAAAAAAATCCATATTCATAATTTTTACCTGTCTGTCTGTGTCTTTGTTCTGGGTAATCTCCGAAACGGTTGGACCAATTTTGACGGGACTTTCATTGATAGATAGCTGATGATATAGGGAGTAACTTAGGCTACTTTTATTTTACAAAAAGAACTAGGGTTCCACACAAATAAAAAAAACTTGTCATGGTGAATCAATTGGGGCGCTTAAATGGCTTATGCTGAGTAAACTATAAGAGTTATAGCAAATTAATGTACTACATAATTATAGGCATTAAAAAGTCCGGGAAAGTATACATCTATCTTCTAAGGAACTCCCACAATAAGCATTTTTGTCTTTAAAATAGCCAAGAGCAGGAGAGCAGGAGCATGTGAGCGAAGCCACGGGCACAGATAGTATTCAATAAATCTGAAGGAACCAAAAGAGTTTGTTCAAAACGAATATAGCAACACATCGGCAATTCACCTATTGGACGAGATCCGCACTGACATTCATTCACTTCACTTCATTCTAAGTCTTCAAAAAATTATAAGTCTTCTTACGAAATTTATATAGGAAAATTGAAGGAATTATTTATGTGCAAACTCCATAATTAACAGAGGTTTATAAAAGTAGTAATAAGAAATGCTTACCGCTTACCTAAGTATGTGGCAATGGTCTCATTGTGATGATAATAATAATAACTTATTTCAAATTCATATTATGTTATTATTAAACAGTCAATGTTAGGAAGTTTTATATTTAGGAACTGAATAACATAAGTTAACCAATAAAGTGTTTTTTTTAATGTGGTATTAGAATATTGTACGTTTCCTCATAGTTACATTTAAGTAGCCAGACTTTTTGTTTCTTTTTCACCAAATGGATTGGGTATGGATATTAATTAATACTTATTTATGTTCAGATGTTTGTTTGGATAATTATAAATCCTTGAGCTGAGTAAACATGGTAAAATAACCAACTGCTAACGCAGTTTGATATGGTTTAATTTTGCAATCTTCATGCTTTCTATATTTCTTAAGAATAGAGACTTCAGAAGGGTGTGTGTGCTGTGTTTCACAATAGTGGCACAGTACTCAAAGAGATGTCTAATTGTCATGGCAATGCACTCTGTAATATGTATAAAGTTGAGATGTTTGATACAAGAAAGGATTTTTATTCATGAATTGAATTACAGCTTCTCTGTGCCGTTCAAATTGCAGTAAATTAGTTTTTACAAGCACTAACCCATGACGTTACGCAAATTTACGACTGAGCCAAGGCAAAATAAACCATTTCCAAGGAAGCCTTATCTACAATATTTCTCAATTTTTTAAATACTTATATGAGTTTTCTGGTGCACAATGTTATAATGGTCATGTAATCCTTCCAACTAAGAATGTTTGAAGTAACAATTTGTATTCTAAAGTACTTGATGCAATTTACTCTTGAAAGTAAACTTAAGTAAACAAGAGCAGTTTATTATCAGTTAATTTTATGATGATATATATACATGAGGTGATTTTATGTAATAGCATAGTATGTAATAATGTGTTAACATAAACAAGAATATCTGCACCTGTATCTGTGTACAAAAACAGATTTGAACATGTACGAGAGCATATTCTTTATCTCCTCCATATTCTCTTCAAGTTCCTGTCTCTTGGCGACGAGTACTTCGAGTCGCTCGGTGGCTCGCTTGTCGCGCGCCTTCAGCCGTTCCGCCTCGTACTGTCGCAGACAGTTGTCGCAATTCACGCTCGTCAGCAAGGCCACATCCACCAGTGCTGTCATTAGCTTCATCACTACATAATAACATTCAACTTTTTTAATATGATGAAATAGCAAACAGACATTCTCCATTTTTCTTAAGATCGGTAAAGTCACATAAACGTCATTTTACAATATTTTCTCAGGTACAAACACTTAACCACATATTTTAAAGTAGAAACACATAGTATTTAAAAAAAGTTATGTAACATTAATTTTTGGTTTGTATAATATTGTATTGTTGATAATGAAAAGAATGGGACTGTCACAGATGTGACACTAAATTATTTATTATATTGATCAAGCCTTCTTCTTGTTTGCTAATGGCACCTTGTGTAGCACCTAACACAATTTCAGCAATCCTTGACCAAGTCTCCAACTTTATGTTTATTATGTTCATATAATAATATATTTATATGATTAGTTATTACTTTTTACCAATAAACATATTTAGCAAAGTAATCTTGTCTATGCAATATCAATAAAAATAAACAATAAAGTGTTTGCAACTTACCAGCTAGAGTAGCTGTATGTCTGAATGCTCTCACTTGAGAGTCTGACAAGCCGGTGAGCAGTGATATGATGTTGTCCATCAGGTACTGATCATAGATAATGGAATACTGACACATCTTCACCAGTGTCTGAATGAACTCACAAAAGCTTGCCCTAAACTTTTTCCAAGTTTGTCCTGTCATAATGAGAGGATATTCTCCACTTTCCTGTTTGTTAAAAAATAAAATTCATGTTACAGCAAAATTATAAGCATAATATATTGTCAGTGATACAGAAAAACAGGCTATGTCACTATGACCTGTTTATGAATTATTTTCATGATTTGCTAGGTGTGACATTCATATAATGGTGTTGTCTTTCGGAAAATATATGATGTTTATGTTACAAATACACCTTGAATGTGGATCAAATTTGAAAATAACTATACATCCTACATTTTTTTGCAATAAATAATTGAGACAGACTTTCGACATAGAACATATTGCAGTAGTGTCACCCAAAAAAATTTAATATACACATTAAATCTCTATTAGGTTAAATCCACATTACCAGTAAAATAATTCATGGCCATTCAATAAACAACTGCTTAATATAAAGGGAAATTTTTTTGCTGAGAGTTTAATATAGCTAGTTCAATATAAAGAAATACTTTAAAAAAGGGGAGTTGTGGGAGCCTAGCAGATGTGAAACATCTACAATCTACATTGATTGTTATAAAAAGACACTTAAAATAACACATTTTAAATTAAATAAACAAGTTAATAAATAAAAAAAAATTGGTTGCCTGTAAAGTCGGTATACGGGCGAAAGTTTTACGTGACAACGACTTTATGTCTGTCTCTATTCTTACTAACCATGCCCGAGTGGAAGGGACTTGTGCCTCTCACTCGCTCTCATTGTGAGCGCATAACGTGACCGGAGCGTAACGCAGTTTCTTGAAGTGTCACCCGGCAAACCAATTTATAAGACGTTGTCACGTCAAAAAATTAATTTGATTATTATTTATACATATTACTAGCAATGCCCCACAGTTTCACCTGTGTTAATTTTATCCAAAAAACACTGTGCTGTCAAGCAACCTCAAACATAGAGTATAGTAATAACACATCTAGCTACAATCTGTGAAGGTAGATAAATTGGAGACACACAAAAAAAAATTACTGTTACACCAGCACATGTGGATAAAGCAGTTCGGGAGGGCTTCCACATCCAACTTACTTAACAAAAATCAATATTTAAGGCTAGCTGAGAGTTGTAGCATAATGATAGATAGTCTATTATACTATTCCTTGTTAATCTGGCTATCTTATACAAAAATAATTCTTCAAATCTGACTGGTAGTATCAGAGATTAGCATGTTTAAACTAACAAACAAAAAACTTTTCTACTTAATTATATTAGTATAGTTTTAAGAAATGATGAACAAACAACAATATAGTAAAAAAAGAGCAGATAAATGATGTTCATGTACAATCAACTCTGTCCGTAACCACCTTATTAATAGATATTTCACATCAAAAAAATCTCCAATATCTTTACCATCTTAATTGGATGCACCTTTAGCACCTACCTTAAAAACTACTCATTACTGAATTTTTTCACATTTATTAAATTTACCTGTAGAAGAACTATTGCAAAGGGAGGATCCTCCAACCAGACGGGTGTTATGTCTGGCGGGCAGCTGCCCAACGGTTGTAGTTGGGTTCTTGTATATATGCTCAACGATTGAGTTAATTTCTATAGCGCAATGTAGGATAGTAGGATGTGTCTTATGTGGCTCGATAGATGTCGCTATGTGTTGCTATGTAGATGTCGCCACATACCCATTACAATAGCTAAACATATAAGTTACCTCATCAAATTCCTGTGTCATTTTCTTGATAATCAAAGTGTGGTCCATCTGTGCCATGTCAGGGGTGACCTTTCCTCTGCATCCTGATGAATTGATGAAGAACTGCATCAGCTGCACTAGAGCTACTTCTCTGTTGGTTTTGTACTCCTCTATCCACATATCCACTACTTGCTGAATAAGAAAATTAAGCTTTGTTTATGTTACAATATACATTTTAAAATATCCCACATAGACATAATGTTATGTGCAATAAACCAAAATGCTTTAGACCAGGGGTGCTCAAACTTATAAGTGTCAGCAATCTACCACAGAAATTGTAGGCAGCAAGAGATTGGCTGCCTGCCTACTATAGATCCTTTAATGCTTGATAACACTATTAAACCACAGTTTAAGTTATAAGTAGATTAATACTTTTGTTCACTTACATTAATAGCTGTTTTGTTAAATCTCAGTATATTGTAAAGACTATTTTCATCATCCCCAGGTAAAAGGACAGGAGGAGGAGAGTATGCGGGTGGAGGAGCAGCACCTCGGCCTCGGCCTCGACCACGCCCTCCGCGTCCTCGTCTGCGCAGCGGCGGCGGTGGTGGAGATTCTGCCAATCGCCCAACATAGCCGCCGTCACCACGCCTGCCTCGACTGCGCGTTACTCTTTTTGTAGGTGTTGGAGATGGTGATCGAGTCTCATCTTCTTCATGATGAGATTCCTCGGCCTCTTCTCTTGGCGGTTCTACTGTTGTCGAATTGACAGCGGCGCCGGCGTTAAATCCGCTATAATTCTCATTCTGCGCTTCTGATTCATGAACTGATTGTCCTCCATAATCAGTCATCTGTGTGGCTGGAGTGGCTGGTGTCATTGGATTCACGTACTCCGGTGGTGGATCATCCATCCGAATGCGTTTCCCACCACGACGATGCATCTTGTTTTACTTTTAAATAAATAGTCTCGGTAGATATCAATCACGACCCACTTTACTGTTCTTTACAAATCTTTTTCATTTTCCTCGTTACATTTCTTAGAAACGATATCTAGTACACATAATTTACCAAATCATTTATTGCAAGAAAAACCGAAATCAATAAACAGGCATCTTAGCAACTAGCCAACTAGCAGTAGGGATGTACGATATTCATCGATGTAATCAAATGTCGACATTGAAATGGAAATCATTTATGTTAGACTCTTTAAAACATTGAAGTATGGATGTTAGGAAGGAAAATATTGAATATTAATGTTTGTAAATTTGTGTGCTGTAAAATAGGGTGCAAGGATCCGATGTGGCACCCAAAAAAAGGTATTTATAGGACATCGATGATTATTGATTAAATCATTATGTTGATATCTATGTCAACATCGATAGTTCCCTACAACGCCTATCCCTAGTTAGCAGCCACGAGCAATTTAACCAACGTTGTCAATGTCCAATGTCGGAGATTTTGGCGGGATCTTGAAGTGACATGTTGAGGTTTTTATTTTTAATTTATTTATTTTAGTTTTTGACCCTTTATTAAGTAATATTGGTGGCGTTTGGCGTGATATAGTTTTTGTGCATAAGTGAAATGGATTTTTTATAAATATAATTGATTCATTACTTTGTTTGTGTCGCTCCAGATTATTACTATATTACATCTTTGTCAGCCTATCCATTGCCCATTCTGAGAATCTACTACACACGGTACCATAAACTTGAAGAAAAAGGAACCCTTAATAAAATAATGAAAACAACAAAACCTAAGAAGAGGTAGAAATGAAACCTGCATTTTGAGTTTTTGGCGGGAGCTTCAAGTGATATGTTTTGGTTTTTATTTTTAATTCATTAAGTTAGGGATTTTGACTCTATATTATGTGATATTGGTGGCATTTTGCGTGATATAGTTTAGTTGTTGTGCTTAAGCGAAGTGGATTATAAAGATAAAGCAAAAGGTATGCATTTTGAGATCTCACAGGGCCTCCATGAATCGTTTTAATAAGAGAGCCACCATCTTGTTAGATGCCACTTTGTATGAAATTCCTATTATTACGCAGGCTTCAAAACATTGACGCTGGAAATTTTTAGAAGAAGAAACCTTCATTTATAAAACATAAAAATATCTTCTTTAAAACCTCTTTTTAAAAATAGCGGGACTCGAACTATCCACCACTCGTACTGTACATACAAAAGTACTCACAGGTCTGGTCGTTACACAGCTAGGCCAGTTCAATGATGATCATAGTAGTGAAAATCTCGACTTGCATTAACCAAGCTTGCATTAAATGTATTCTACCTCATTCTTTCGCAGGCTAAATGCTATAGATGTGTGCTCATCTCTTTTTTGTGTTTCTCTTTCGTTTCACTTTGTTTTAAATCACAACGGTACGAAAAAAGTTTCACTTCCAAACAACAAAAACGCTCAAGGAAGGCGGTTTTCAAACTTTCCAAGTTCTTGTAATTTTTTTCTTGAGGAACAGTGCGCACTTGTTGAAGTGATAACTTCTTAAGGGAGGGTAAACCGCTTCGTAACGTAACGCGTTACGGCGCCATTAATAGTAGCATAGTTTCAGTCAATCCTAACAACACGCTTGTAGCCTGGCAGTCGTAAGCGTGACTGTTATGGCCGAAGTCCTAGGTTCAAATGTTCGCTGGATTCAATTTTTCTCTTTCGTTTGGTTTTTTTTTTAATGAAACTTCTTTGCTTGCATGAGAGTAAAATATTTACGGATGAAATGAGTCACGAAGATGCTAAACGATTTGAGAGAGAGAGGGAGAGAGCGATTGAGGCCGATTGAGAGACAGAGTGAGAAAAGGCGAACGTAGCCATGGTGACAATGTGTAAAGAGTGAGTTAAATTTATAAATAAACATTTTGTGATAAATTTTTAAATCGTAAATAAGCAGTTATTCCGAGTAAGTGATAATTATATTTGTTATCTTTTTGTTAATATACTTACAATTTTTATGTTAATTCGTTTGAAGGTTAGGAAGTTTTAATATTTACAAATAAAATGTGGCATTTTAATTTTCCACTCGTCATTTAAGAATTTAATATACTATTTTTCATGAAATATAAAATAAAAATATACTATAAATTCTGTTTTCTAAATTTTAATTTAAAAAAAATTAATTGATAATTTCTAAGATTTAGTCAACAGTTCAATAATAATCCAGACTCACCAACTACGAATTCAGGAACGACAATAGACACTATTTAAACAAGGTATTTAGTTTGAATTAAAAAAAATATGAGTGGTATTCTACTCGTTATATATTCACGTGAAGATCTTAAAATCCACATAATTCTTTAATTTTTTCTTATTTTGTTTCTGATAGAATCAATTAATTGAATAATTATAATAAAATGATAATAAATTACTACTTTCTGATTTACTCCTTTGTATTCACCCAACTATCTATCTGGATGCCAAATTTGAACTTCCTAGGTCATCTGGAACTAGGTTAAAGTTTTGGTCTATAGGTCAGTCAGTGATAAAAATGACGAATTTTGGACGTTAATATCTAAATAACTGTTTGAGGCATATTTATGAAATTTGGATCACATATGTATCTGTAAAGTCTCAATAAATAAGCCAAATTTGATAAGTTTATGTGGAATAGTTTTGGAGTTATGAAGGGGTCAAAAGTGGCTCCAAATTGTTCGTGTAATATTTTATATTACACACGGTACCGCTCGCCATTATGCTAGCTTGAAGTTGGCTGAAATGCTACCGCGTGTTTAGAACACTTAAATTTGTCCTTAAAAGAATATATTTAATTATTTTTTCTCCAATACTATTTTCACTCTATATCGAAATTTATTTAAGAACTAGCTGTGCCCGTGGCTTCGCTCACGTGGACTACACAATGCCCGCGCGAATCTTGCTCCCCCACTCCCGGCTATTTTAAAGACAAAAATGCTTAATGTAGGTGTTTCTTAGAAGATAAACGTATACTCTCCAAATATTTTTAATATCTACAATTGTTTAGTAAATTAATTTGCTATATTAGCCCAGTCATATTAGGTAAAAAAAGGGGTCAACCTCGGAAAGAAAGATAATAAGCTGCAAATTGGTATGAACCTTTGTTTTGTCATTCTAAATGTTGTCTCAAAAGTCACAATCGTTATCGTGTCCGCGTCTCAAGATATTCAAGGTCAAAGGTCACAAAAATCGGTTTTTCGCGAATATCTGGCTTCCTATCGGTTAAATGAGATTTGCATTTATTATAAAAGTTGTAGGCTATAAAATTCCCTACAACTTTTGTTTAAACTTTTTTTTCATACAACCAACCGTTTTGAAGGTAGAGCGCGAAGAGTGCACATCGTACAGTCATATACGGCCTAATGCAAGGTCAAGCGTGAGTTATGGTTATCAGTACGTTACAAAGTCAATTATTTACTTGGAAATTATAATTATTAAACAATGCCTATTATTTATGTACTAACTATTAATTATTTATATTTAATTAAAGTAAGTAACTTGATTATTTATATATAATTATTCATATTTAACTATTTAAGTATAAAATATTATTAATTCTGGATTATATATTTTAGTTTTATTTTAAGTTAAAATGATAGTAAGAGTATATATTTTACACATATTTTTATTTATTATTAAATACGGCATAATATACATTTGTCAAAATGTGAGTTCAAATATCAAAAGTATCTTTGTTGATTTTAATTGTAATGAAATTGGAAATGGAAGCTAATTATCTTCTTCTTCTTCGTCGTCTTCTTCTTCTTGTCGCTCAAAAATGTTCGATTCATTGTCATCATCCTCATTATCTGTCATGTTCATCTCCAAACCTTCCAGAATATCGGGATCATATGTATTTTCTTCATCGGGATTACTTGGATACAGTGAAGCGTTGAGGCAAGCTTGTCCGTTGCACTGGCCGCAAGCTAAAGAACATTGTAGCCCTGATTTTCTGCATCCACAGCGGGAACCACAACCATTTTTGCAATTGCAAAATATTACGTTTAGTAGTTCGGCTGGTGCTGGAGGTAATAACGTTCGTATGGGCTCCAGGATTTCATTTTCAAGCATCCAGCCCCATTCTTGAGGTTCTAAGTCCTTCCCTAACCACGTTTGAATCTGGTAGTAGACACGTTTTATGTGTTGATGAGCTGCTACACTTGTTGGTGGAAGTGTTGACAGTTGTACAGGTTTATTTAGTTTTGTAAATTTGATGAATTGCGTGTAGCGGAAATGATCAATGTTGTCCTCAGATTTTGGAGCATTATATAATGCCAACAAGATGCGCACTCCATTTTCTAATAATGTTTGTTTTGGGCAGTTTTCTTGTTGAAATACTTCCACCAGTTTATCTAAATCAGGAATTTTTTCCAATGCTCTAGTAACAGTTTTTTTTTCCTTTTTTAAATAGCGCAGAAGTCGTGTCACAGCCACACACACAGTTAATTAAATATAAATAATTAATAGTTAGTACATAAATAATAGGCATTGTTTAATAATTATAATTTCCAAGTAAATAATTGACTTTATAACGTACTGATAACCATAACTCACGCTTGACCTTGCATTAGGCCGTATATGACTGTACGATGTGCACTCTTCGCGCTCTACCTTCAAAACGGTTGGTTGTATGAAAAAAAAGTTTAAACAAAAGTTGTAGGGAATTTTATAGCCTACAACTTTTATAATAAATGCAAATCTCATTTAACCGATAGGAAGCCAGATATTCGCGAAAAACCGATTTTTGTGACCTTTGACCTTGAATATCTTGAGACGCGGACACGATAACGATTGTGACTTTTGAGACAACATTTAGAATGACAAAACAAAGGTTCATACCAATTTGCAGCTTATTATCTTTCATTCCGAGGTGAAAGCCCTAATATGACTGGGCTATATCTCTTATGGTATACTCAGCGTAAGCCATTTAAACGCCCCGATTGATACACCATGAACAGTTTCTTTATTTGTGCGAAACCTTCTTTTTGTAAAATAAAAGTTACTCCCTATAAATTCAGCTATCTAGCAGTGAAAGTCCCGTTAAAATCGGTCCAACCATTTCGGAGATTACCCGGCATAAACAGATAGACATATAGACACAAAATTTAAAAAAAATGTGTGTTATAGGAATCGTATATACTTTCATACGCATTTAGTAAAAAGCTGTTATTTTAACATTACAAACAGACACTTCAATTTTATTAATTGTATAGATAGGTAAAAATTATTTGAATTATTATCGATCATTCTTTAAAACAATAATTAGATTGAAATTTCGACTTTTGGTGCCTATATCCTTATTTTGTGAATCCTGACCCACTGTGCGCAATCCTCTCAGCCCTCTTCAGCAGCCACGCTCAGCTTTCAATGGACAGACACCTGACACAGTCCGTACTCCGTAACACAACTCAGCAGTCTCGCTCCGAATCATGGACAAGCAATCGAACATTCCGAAAATGTGGTCTCTAATTCTTTAAATTATAAACGATAAGTAGTATCCTCTAGTAGTCTGTGGTAGTATAATTATTATAAAATAATAAGAAAGTGACATCACTTCATAAAATGTTTTTTGCCTGGCATCTCATGTATAACCTGTCCTGTCATTTCTAGATCGGATGATTTTGGGTTTATAGTTTTTTTTAGAGTTTGTAAAAGTAAACTAAAATAAAATGGCCAAGAAAACTTACGATCTGTTATTCAAATTGCTGCTTATCGGTGATTCTGGCGTTGGAAAAACCTGCATATTATTTAGATTCTCAGACAATCACTTTACAACAACTTTTATATCCACTATCGGTAGGAACCACCTTTGTATTTTTTCAGAATCAGTGTTTTTATAGTGAATCTTTTTTGAGCAGCTCATATAGTATTTATATATCTTTGATAGTTTTATCGATTTGTAAATATGTGTACAGATACTTTATAATAGTCAATTCGTTGCAGGTATTGACTTCAAAATAAAGACTGTAGAGCTCCGTGGAAAGAAGATAAAGCTGCAAATTTGGGACACCGCAGGCCAGGAGCGGTTCCACACTATCACCACATCATATTACCGCGGCGCTATGGGCATTATGCTTGTCTACGATATAACAAACGAGAAAACATTTGATGATATTGTAAAATGGTTACGAAATATAGACGAGGTTTGTGTTTTGTTTCTATTTTCTACAATACTTGTAAATACGTTAGTTAAAACGATCGAGAACTGAATCATTCATAAATATAAAATTTAATTTTATGATCACAGCATGCCAATGAGGATGTTGAGAAGATGATTCTCGGGAACAAGTGTGACATGGAGGAGAAACGAGTTGTCAGCAAAGAGCGTGGTGAAGCAGTAAGTGCATAACTTTTTCATTCATTCATTTATAATTTGTTATCAATACCTCTGCTCTGGCGGATGGCATATATGTAAATTTCACACACATTTTTGTTATGTAAGGAAGTTAAAGGTTTAATTATTAATCAAGCAAAACTACAATAACATACATACATTCAATTGAATATTACCTGATATTGGAATATCGATGTATTAAATTTCATTATGTATGTATTATTATTAAGTATGTAATTTAATTTTAATGAACTAGTTTTTATATGATAGTGCCAGAGATATGAATGTATAAAATGATAACTTTTTTGGAGTGCAATAAAACTCTACTTGACAGAATGGTAGCTATTTAGCGAGAGACAACACTAATTACACTATAAATATGAATTTACTTAATGCTACTTACATATATTACCCCTTACCCTTATTTAGTGAATAAACTTAAAACTACAATGTTTTCATAATATAATCTATACCCAACCATTTCATTGGCTTCCTAATTTGTTCCTTTCCCTTTTCTTGGCACATGCATGCAGGACAATGAATGAATGATTTTGCTGCACTGTGGCTTTGTTTGCATGCTGTCATTTTTTGTTGGGTCTTAATTTTCCACAATATTGTTGTTTGTGTTAAATTTAAATCTAGATGTTAGTGCCGGTCAGTGTTGTGAGGGAAAACAATTTGTGCCTATGTTGAAGACAACTATCTAGCCGGATAGCCAGGTGAAACTGCAAACCCCATGAGTTATGTGCCAAAATACTCCTTGTCCAATATTGTCTCCATAGCCCTTCACACCAATTCGGAGACATCATCCATCTTGCTGATCACAATATAATTTTAGTAGAAAATCTCAACTGCAAATACAGTCCACCCAAAAATAGAAATTATTCTGCCCTCATCTCAATGGCGGAATCACATACTAAGTAATGTCTGGATCCTATTCTACCATGTAGATTCTTGTACAATTCCTCCTGATGTCTACATATCTTGTCCCCTATAATCATTACTTTCTCTACTACTCCAAAGGTTCTCTGTTTACCTACAGTGTATAGCACCTGCTTTTTTTTGTTTATTGTGTTTTCTACTAACATAATGTCAAATATCCATTGAGAGTTGTTTTTGAGGAAAATTTTGTATACATATTGGAATAATTGACTGCAGTTGCAATAGATAATTGTCTTAACAGGAAAGCTTTTTAAGATTTAAATATTTATTAGAAAACAATGTTTATTATTGATAGTTTATAGTGCTGTGTTATTTAGGAGTTTAAGTAGTATTTACAGTAAAAGTAGAAACCCCAAAAGCTTGCATCAGTAGGACTTTAAGGTAAACAGATATAATGAAAGAGTGTATTGACATAACTCTGGTTCAAAGTTTTCATTATTGTAAAAAATAATTCTGGAAGTTGATATGACAGGTAAAAATGTGAAAAACTCATGTTTGAAAAAATGTTTTCAAATTCAGTTAGTGTTTCGTAACTTAATGTTTTATTTAAGCTTAAAAACAATAAATTATTAGTATTTAGTAAACTTAAAGACTAACATTGCACCTATTACAATAGATTCAAATTAATAATTTGTCATAATCATCCATGGCTTTTTGGAATCACCATGTATGATCTAGTGCAGGGGTTGCTAAACAGTCGATTGCTATGCTATTCAAGTTGATCACTGGAATTTCTGTAAAAATATAAAATACCTTTAAAATTTTGTGCCACATATCTAAAATTAATCATTTGTGCTGATGCTCTATCCTCTCTCTCTATCTCATGATATATCAGGTATCAGGTTTACACAAGCTTCTTTTCCGCAGCTCGACGTCTATTTGCGCCTATTTTGCGTGATTATGGCTTACTTTAATTATGCCAGCCCAATTCTACCAGGAAGTCCACCAGTCCACATGGTATTGAATCACCTTTCTGAACTTCAAGATTACTGTCTCTTCTACTTCTATGCACGCTCGGCGCAGGGGGCTTTCAGAAACACCTAGATTAAAAAGATGCTTGTACTCATGTGTCCAGTTACGGCTCCAGTGGTCATTCATGCTTGCTGTCTGTTCAACTGTTACAACTATGTGATTAGCAACTCCTAGGTCCTCTCTGACAGATTTCCAATATGAGTATGGTAGTTAATGAGGTGGGTATTAACAAATGCACTATCATCATGCTATGGTTTCTGCACAATATTTTCTGTCTATTAAAAATCAAGTTCTTTATAGTATTGGAGTGAATAGGAGATTGATATATAACATTCTAGTGAGATAACTAACATATTGACCAACATTAGCTTATGTTTTCAACTATAACATAGAGGGAGTTGATATTGATCGCTAGATCGAGTCGCTCACTGTGGACCTCATAAGAAAGCTCAAGGTCGCTCAGCGATCTATGGAGAGGGCTATGCTTGGTGTTTCTCTACGAGATTGAATCAGAAATGAGGAGATCCGTAGACAAACTAAGGTAACCGACATAGCCAAAAGGATTAGCAAGTTGAAGTGGTAGTGGGCGGGGCACATAGTTCGGAGAACTGACGGCCGTTGGGGCAGAAAGGTTCTCGAGTGGAGACCACGCACCGGAAAGCGCAACGTAGGACGGCCCCCCACTAGATGGAAAGACGACATAATAAAGGTCGCTGGGAGCCGTTGGGTGCAGGCCGCACAAGATCGGTCGCTCTGGAGATCTATGGGGGAGGCCTATGTTCAGCAGTGGACGTCCTACGGCTGAAATGATGATGATGATATTGATCGAACTGATACTGTCCGAGATCTAGGTGTCATGATTTACTCTAATCTATCATTTAGATCACACTTTGACTGCATTACTAGTAAAGCAAACAGAATGCTCGGGTTTGTTACACGCACTGCCAAACCATTTAAATTAGTAAAGTCGTGGTACCCTGTTTGTTTCTTTAGTACGTAGTATTTTGGAATATTGTTCAAGTGTATGGTCCCCAATCTATAAAACTCATATAGATATGATAGAGTCAGTCCATCGCTGTTTTCTCAGGATACTGTGTAGTAGACTAGGACTAAGGAATAAATTGCCGGAATATACATAAAGACAGACTCCTTAATTTGAAATTCAAAAGTCTTGAAGACAGAAGGAGTGCTGCTGACTTATGCAATCTGTGCAAAATTGCAAATGGTACATGTTGTAGGATGTAGCCTACAATATTATAGAAAAATGATAAAAAATGATAAATGGGCGATCAGGGAATAATAATAAAATAACCATCCGCGTTGAGCGCAAAATTAACACTGATTTTATTGATTTGGTCACCCGATTTAGAAGCAGGCACACGATGCAACGTATGTAGTTTTGTAATGAACGAGGACAGCTCCTACAGTACATTTAGCAGCAACCTACTTGAACAGCTTCATTTTAAAATACCCATTCGTTCAGTAGGAGTACCTCAATTATTCCACATACCACCTGCAAATTACAATGTGTCGAAAAATAATGCTCTGTATCGAATGTGCAGATATTATAATGAATGTTGTGTTCACCAAGACATATTTCATGATAATGTAAATAAATTTAAGAAATCACTAGTCCAGCTGTAACTTCTAGAATGTGTGTATTAAGTTATTAAAATATATTTATTGATATGTTTGCAATCTAACTGTGTTTTATGTTTATATGTGAATGCCGTGTACAATTTCTAATTGGATGTCAGATTTGTCATGTTATAATATTGTTAAATTATTTATGTAATTATGAATCTGTTATTTGTAATTGTACCTATTTAATAAAATAAAAAAAATGTATACCCACATGTACCATAAGTACTATTTACTCAATTCACTATGATCATCAAAGTTTTCAAAAGTCAGTAAGTGATTTATTGTACAGTGTATTATATTTTATTAATAGGTAAATAATATTTTTAATATATAACTATAATTATATGCACACGGATCATATTATAAGAAATGAATGTTAATGCCTATTTATATTTTGAATAACTTAATTTATTGCAAACATCTGAAATATAATTTCATATTCTAACAATTTATTAAAGCGTTTTGTATGTGTATGTGTGTAGTAATTAGAAGTGAAAACATTTAATTAATTATTATAATAAACATTTAATGGAGCCATTGCGCGGCCAATGTTACTCGAGCCGTGACTCACGCGCAAAACGGTGCGGCGCGGCGCGAGCGGCGCGGTGCCGTGGTCGGCGAACTACGCACTGCGCAACGCAGTGGGGCTCGATAACTGGCAGTTATTTTTGTATTATATTTTCCACAAAGCGAAGGACTACTGGAATGTGTTTATCATCAGACCATGATGACACTTTTTCCTTTAATGTTTTGAGTTTAAGATGATTTTTATAAGTGACTAGGTAAAATGTGGGTATTGCCATTAATGGTAGACATATTATGAACAAATGAAAATGGTTTCCGTGATGTCGGCTAGCAGATATCCCAGCATAGGTTACAACATATTTACTGACTGATCAGTTGGAGAATTAATATTGATTGTATTGGACAGATAGCGCGCGAGCACGGCATCCGCTTCATGGAGACGTCTGCGAAGGCGAACATAAACATCGACCGCGCGTTCTCGGAGCTGGCAGAGGCCATCCTGGACAAGACGTCAGGTCGCGAGGCGGACGCGGACCACTCCCGCATCGCTGTCGACCGGCCCACGCGCGCGCCCCCCTCCCGCGCCTGTTGCACGTAAACCTCTCCAAACTGTTTACCTTCGCTCTCAGCCCGGCCACCGCTTCTCCGCACTGCCTTGTCTCAGTCAATTATAACTCTTTAAAGATTATTATCAATAGTATGTTTCGATATGAAGTGCTATGCTATGGCAGTTGTACGCCGATCGTACACTTTGATGATGTTCACAATTTCGAAGATCTTTCGAAAACCTTTGGTTCATCGTGCGATTTAAAAATCGTCTAGAAAAGACTACATTAAAAAAAAACAACATGATATTCACGGCGTCATGCATCGTTACCAAACGCGTATCTAAGTAACACTTAACAGCATTTTAGTATATGGATAGCTACACTATGGTTATCTTTTTGTTTCTATTTGCAAACTATTTATAATCCGTGGTGCATATACGTACAAATATTTTGGTGACCTTAAATAATCTGCTACAAAACATATTTATTAATAATTATATAGAAAACGTTAATTGATTCAATTATTCAGTTCACTACATAAACACAAAATGTTTGCAAGTATGTAATTTAAAAAAAAAAACAGTCTTGCAACACGGCAGAGTTGAGTGTCGAAACAGCGGGAACCTGCCCATTATATTACTATGTGCTTTGTTATAATACATCGTGTGAGGTCGCGGTCGCAGAGAGTATACTTTGTGTTTATTACTACACGTCAACATGGCTTGTCCATCAAGACTTACACTGACTTACGGAGCCATTTCCTATATAAACTTAAAATCTAAGAGAACATGGTTATATAGTTAGTAAAGTTTACTTAAATCTGTTTTCCACTGTGAACAGTCGATAAGTTCTTATTTACTGCGAAAGTGTAAGCCACTGATGCATTAGTGCCGGCGCGGCCGCGACAGGCGCATGCAAGTAAAATCGCTGCATCGCTGGGTGCAGTGGGAAGCAGACTTTAACACAATTGCACGTCTCAAATTTAAATATCGTTCGCGTATTACTTTACGTAGTGCTTCAATTAATTGTAAATGTACTGTTAGGATGTATTGTCATGTTGTTAGGAATGCGAACTCGATGTGCTGAATTTGAAATATTTCCAAATATAATTAGTCACCTAAATTATCTCATTGAGCTATTAATAATAAGTTATTTATACGAACGCACACAGATCTCACTTTGGTTTTTATTATTTTCACCGTAACGGTCTGCAGTCCTGAGTACTGAGCGCTGTCGGACGCTTCGCTTTTTTCTACAATAATACGATATGATGTCTTTCTCAGCCTAGCCCTTTCATACAAGTATATAAGTCTTGTTTTAAAAATTCGCAAAATGAATTTATGAGTTGGTGTCGCAATCATTGATCTCACCTCTGGAACAAGTTAAATATGCCAAGCAATAGTTATGTTTTATAACAGTTACAAAAATAAAATAAAAATTTTGTTTATTTTTACAGTGATTGCTATGTTTATAATAAGTACCTATCAGGTTTCGTTGTTAACAAGTAAACGTCAGGGCTGCAAATAATAAAAAGAGAAGGAACTAAAAAGTTCCCTATTACTTCTCTTTGTCGTACCGTGAAGCTGAGGAACCTTCTCCCGGCCCGGCCAGTGTGTTCCCTCCTTGTTACGTCATCGGGTCGGCATGACAACGACAACCAGCTTATCATCAAGGACGTGCCTCGGCTATTATAAAAAATAATAATAATACCCAAAGAGAAGTAAAATGGAAACTTACGAGTGGATTGATTGTATTTGTAATAATTATTATATCAGTTGCTTCGTGATTTTATTTAACAATTGTGGTCCATAAGGGTCAGAGTTTAGCTCGTTGTAGCTACTGTGGGATTCTCGAAGCTTGGTTCGAAGTGTGATTTCACTGACCTATATAGTAAACACTTCATATGAATATATTTATCTTGCTTATCGTATTTAATTTTGCGCATTCAGAAACAAAACTAGTAAATAGGAGATTCTAATTCACGATTAATTAACCGCTAAGTATTGTATTTCTCTTTCTTTTTTGAGGAGAGACATAACATTGTAACGATCTATTGCAATTTTTTGTTATTACAATAGTCAAATACCCTGGCGGATACAGAAATATTGTAATATCTACTATATTTTGTTTACGCAAATACTTCATTTTACATGTATATAAAGCGTATAATAACATTTTTACTGTTTTATCACAAATAATGAACTGTATTCTAATTGTTGTATGAGGAAATACGAGTTCGTAAAATTTTGCTAAGATTTGACGTCGAGTATCGACAATATCATGTTATTTTATATGCAGATCTAAACACTTATTGATAGTGTAGCCGATGCACTAAACTGATTGAGTCGAGTCGGTCGCATCGTATGGATAAGTGTGAGCAGCCGGATTTGCCCATATTGAACACTTTATAATGAAACAGTTCACAAAAGTAAATACTGAAACAATTGAAGCGTTGGTTTTTTCGTCTCATGAATTATGTTTTAGCAAAATTTTACTGTAATGAATTAAATACTTAAGTCATAATAATTATATAGTAGGGCGCCGCATGCGTGTGTGTGTCTCCTCAGTTTTTACCCGCTTTTATAAATAAACTTCGGCATTGTATATTATGTTCATAATAAAATACCTATCATAAACAAGTGCGTTATTATTTCACATGCTACCTGTGAGTCATCCTTTACTTTACATTAGTGGTTTTGAGTGCTTAATAACAAATACCAATTAATCGTTGTTTATATGTAGTGTAATACAGTAAAGTTTGTAATCTGAGTTCTACTGTACCTACTTGCCTGACTTATTTAATATGTGGAGTCATGAAAACAATTCGTTTAATATCATTATTAATAGGACATAAATCAATTATAAGCGATCCGAAAGAGAACTTTGAAAACGAGTTTTGTTTATAAATATAATAAAGTTTAATTAATTCCATCCCATAAATTAAATGTAATAGGCCATATAGTAAATTTGGTCTGGAAATACTATAGCTCATGTTGAAGATAACTTGATAATACCTATATGTGAAGCGTTTGGTTCATCCGAATGTTATCTTGAGGTCGTAAGTTGAGGAACAGGGTTATCTGTTAGTTGTGACAGTATTGTCGCGGACATCGCCTAGTGAACCGCGAGTCGCGGCGCCGCAATGAGTCCCCCGTCGCGTATTGTTGCTATATTGCTATTCTATTTACATTTAGCAGATTTCACAGACCGTAAGTATCGCACCAATCAATTTAGATTATTTTTAAGTTTTAGAAATGAAATAGCTAGCAATTTCAAGTATATTTATTTTACAAGAGCTTAGCAGAATGAATGTGGACCTCGAACCCCAGGTTGAGTAAGTATGGACGATCAAGTAAATAATGATTTTATTATCTAGTTGTAACTAGTCTATTTCTAAATGATGTTAACCAGTATGATGGTTGAAAGTTTTATATTATGTAGACAGAGGCGAAAATAGTCAGCGCGTATAATAAAATAAAACAAATTATTTTGAAGTCATTAAATTTAGATATATTGTTTAAAGAAGAAGTCCGCCTGGCTCTAACACCTTTGTTGAAACAGCGAGCGGGGCGAGCGAATAACGATAGTCTAATAGTATAGAATGAACAAATAAATGAAATAATACGTGTTAGGAATAAGGTTTATAAATACGTGTTAGGAATAGATATAATAATATTAACTGAATATGTGTGAATATATGTATTTTAAAACGATTAAAATAAGAATATAGCTAATTGTATGTTTAAATGTATAAATTTCACTAGTTGTAAGGATGAACCATGCCAGACTCGGAACATCTGGCATGGTGACTCATGATACTGCCGTCCCTTTCCCACGGTTAGCCTCGCTCTGCGGAGAGCGCGCACACAGGGCGTGCGCGCTCATTGGCTGAGCGACGCCCCGCACGGAATCCATCGCACGACCAGTTGCGAGGCAAAGGGCGAGGTTAAATATAGCGGAGAGGGCGGCAGTACTATCGATCAGTTCGAGAAACACTACAACAACAGCAAGCAGCGAATCACCAAGCAAACTACAGTCAAGAACGTTATTAAGAAACCACATTGTTACTACGAACTACTGTAACTTTGTAAGAAACAAGAATAAAACAAGCGCTATTAATTTAGCACACATTAAAATATTGTGGACGTCTTTTTATTCACAATATTATCTGGTCCTTCGGAAGCCGGATCGGAAGAAAAAGAACAGAACATTTCGCCGATCTACAACAACGCTTGAAGAAGAAACGACGTGTTATCAAGACATCTGTATCCACGAACGGCGTACCCAGATCAATGGTTGTTACGAGAAGCCAGGGAGACGCAATGGAATCACAAAACAGAAATAACACAGTCCGAGTATTCGAAGAATCGCCGCTATCGCCAGACACACAGAGGGCTGAGGGCACACCCCGACCGGAGGGAACACCCTCTGTACCTGTTACTCGCACTGACGTCAGAATAGGCCACGCTCACACAGATCGACGACGAGTGCAACTATGCAATCACGCCTCGCCGAGCTACAAGCGGAAGAGAAACTAGCCGCAATTCGCCGTGAAGAACTCCGTATGGAGGCGGAATTAATAAAGAAACGCCTCGCCGTGGAGTTAACGTCGATACGGGATGAAGCAGAGGACGTACGTGAGCAAACGAACGAAGAGCCAGATGAACGTATTCACCGAGTGGATGACTGGCTCCGCTCACAGCCCGAAGCTACACGGGGGAGCAATTACCGTGTACCCGTAACGACGCGCGGCAACAAGACGAACGCAGGCCTGAACGACGTGCCCGTTCGCAATCACCGTCGCAATCGAGCAGTGATATTAAACAGCTCGCCGCGATACTAGAAAATATGACGCATACTCATCCACCGCCACGCCAAGCCGCCGACTTACCTGTATTCACTGGAGCGATCAACGAGTGGCTGCCATTCAAAGCAGCTATGAGGGACTCCACGCAGCTGTATCGTTTCTCGCCGATAGAAAACATAGCGCGCCTACGTAACAGCCTGCGTGGGGACGCCCGCGACGCAGCGGCAGCGCTACTACACACCGCGAACAATCCAGATGTTTTGGCAGGCCGGAAGTAATTATAGACAGGCGCTGGATGATATGCGGAAATTACCACGACCGGGAGCTACCGCAAGCGAACTGAATGCGTTCGCAGTAAAACTACAAAACATAGTCTGTGTTTTACTAAATCTCGACAAGCGGAGCTACCTGTACAACCCGATGCTGGCTCGGGAAGTATTAGAAAAACTTAGCCCACACCTGAAGTCCCGGTGGTGCGACTATGCGGAAGAGAACGAGGGAACAACGGATCCAGAGGTCGTTGTATTATCACGCTTCCTAATGCGTGAAGCGAGCCGTGCGTTAAAACACACATATGCGCCCGCCACCGCTTCGACAGTGACCTCTAGACGCGAAGTATTGAAGCCTGCCGCACCGCAAGTCGCCGCCAGAAAGAGACAGAACGTCTTTGCTACGGTGGACACAGAAACCGAACATCTGTGTCCTAGCTGCGATAAGCCCCATCCGTTGTCTCGGTGCCCGCAATACAAGGCACTGAACGTCGAGCAACGGTGGGAGCTAGTGAAGAGCAAAGGCGTCTGTTTCAAATGTATTGACAAACGCCATCGTCGTGTGTACTGCAAAGGAAAGCCGTGCGGTATTAACTCCTGTCGTCGTCCGCATCACTCGTCGCTTCACAACGACAGACCAAGCGATAGCGAAGAGCAAGCTCAGAACAACGTGACACCGTCAACGAGCGAGACGGTAATGGCTGTCGCAACAACTATAGAACCGAGACAGATTATACTAAAAATCTGTCCGGTGACTATATCGGGCCCCAAAGGAGCGGTGAACACGTACGCTCTGTTGGACGAGGGCTCGACTATAACGCTAATGGACGAGGACTTGGCCAAGGACATCGGAGCGCATGGACCGTCACATCCACTGCAACTACAAGGCGTCAATATGGGCAAAGAGTACACAAATAGCCAAATTGTACAAGCGAAGTTGTACGAACCGGGCGGCAACAAGAAGCACGAGTTCCGAGCTCGAACGATAAAAGGACTCCGACTGCGCGAACAAACAGTGTCTCTAAGCACACTCCAACACGCTCACTTGCGCAATTTTAAAGTGTAGCAGGTGTGCTATGAGAAGGCGAGGCCGCGTATATTGATAGGTACGGACCACTGGGAGATGATCGTATCCAGAGAGCTACGCGTCGGCAAACCGAACCAGCCGGCGGCGTCGAAAACTCAGCTGGGTTGGGTGGTGCACGTAACCGCACCACACGTGATCATCGGCCACAGCGAAGCCCTGCTACACATATACGCACCTGAACGCAACACTGGCAGCGAGATCCGGAATGAAAGTCTACACGAGCTCGTAGAACGGCACTTCAAAATAGACGCGCTCGGCGTAGCCCGCGAACCGAGAATCAGCGACGCCGACAAGCGCGCGACGCAAATACTCGACGGAACGATCCAACAACGCAGTGAAGGCTACAAAGTAGGTCTACTGTGGCGCCGCGACGACGTAGTACTACCTAATAGCTACAATATGGCACTACGACGACTTCACTCGATAGAAAAGAAAATGGATCGTTCCACAGAGTTTGCGGCGGCGTATACAAGTCAGATCAAAAACTTGTTTAAGAAGGGCTACGCCGTACGCTGCGAGGGACACGAACAGACTAGCAACATCAGCTGGTTTTTACCTCACTTCGCTGTATTCAAACCGAACAAACCCGGCAAGCTACGAGTAGTATTCGATGCTGCGGTACGCAGTGGAACTACGAGTTTAAACGACGAGTTATTAGAGGGACCGGACCTGCTACGATCGCTGCAGGGGATTTTATTCCAGTTCTGAGAGAAGCCCGTCGCCGTCACTGCTGATATAGAGGAAATGTTTCTGAGAATACGAATACGCGAAGCGGACCAGCCGGCACAACAATTTCTGTGGCGAGGCAACGACCGGAACAAGCCGCCACAGAAATATAAAATGAGATCGTTGATATTCGGCGCAGCAAGCTCACCGTTCATAGCACACAGTGTACGCGACCGCAACGCTGAAAAGCATGCACGAACGCATCCAGACGCGTTCAAGGCAATAACGCAGAGCCACTACATGGACGACCTGGTGGATAGCTACGGCGATGAAGAAACAGCTATCCACACTATAAGAGAAATACAAAAAGTCCACGCAGTAGCCGGCTTTACGTTACGCGGATGGAGCAGCAACCGAGCGAGCGTACTCAGTGGAACACCGGACGAGCTACGCGCACGATCGCCCGCACAACTTGGCGGGCATGAACAAGAAAAGATCCTGGGCCTATACTGGAATGCAGCTACGGATGAACTAGGGTTTAACACGTCCATGCATCGGGTACCAGCCGATGTACGCGCACGCAAGTTGGCACCTACAAAGCGAGAAGCTCTGAGTGCGGTTATGTCAATCTATGACCCGCTCGGCTTACTCAGCCACTACAGCGATAACGCGACCAACTTCCGTGGGGCGGACACCGAGCTACGCGCCGCCTACGCCGAATGGGCACCTGCGCTACGGGGGGAGGGGCTACGGCACAGCGTCGAGTGGCGCTACATCCCGCCCGGCGCGCCTAACCAGGGAGGGGCATGGGAGCGGCAAGTGCGGTCGGTAAAAACCGCGCTCGCCGCCACTTTGAACGAGCGTGCGCCTAAAGAAGAGGTGCTCCAAACCGTGCTCGCGGAGGCCGAGCATTCGATTAACGCGCGGCCTCTAACGCACGTGAGCGTCGACCCGCGGGACCCAGAGGCGATCACTCCCAACCATTTTCTGCTTGGGAGTTCGACGGGTATGCCTACGACGGGGACCTGCGACACGGCGGACTGGCGTACCTGGCGAGCAACCCAGGTGTTCGCCGATCATTTCTGGCGGCGCTGGGTTAAGGAGTACCTCCCTACACTGGTGCCACGCGGGAACTCAGCCGACAGTACGCGCCCTCTGAACGTCGGGGACTTGGTCGTGGTTGTCGACTCCGCCTTACCGCGCAATACCTGGCCGCGCGGAATCGTCACGAGAACCTACACCGGACCAGATGGAGGAGCGCGGAGCGCCGACGTGAAGACGAGGAGCGGTGTGTTCCGGCGCCCGACGACGAAGCTCGCCGTCCTGAGAGGAGAGTGAGGCTGCGCAGGCTACGCCGGGGGGAGAACTGTTGCGGACAGTGAGCGGGGCGAGCGAATAACGATAGTCTAATAGTATAGAATGAACAAATAAATGAAATAATACGTGTTAGGAATAAGGTTTATAAATACGTGTTAGGAATAGATATAATAATATGAACTGAATATGTGTGAATATATGTATTTTAAAACGATTAAAATAAGAATATAGCTAGTTGTATGTTTAAATGTATAAATTTCACTAGTTGTAAGGATGAACCATGCCAGACTCGGAACATCTGGCATGGTGACTCATGATACTGCCGTCCCTTTCCCACAGTTAGCCTCGCTCTGCGGAGAGCGCGCACACAGGGCGTGCGCGCTCATTGGCTGAACGACGCCCCGCACGGAATCCATCGCACGACCAGTTGCGAGGCAAAGGGCGAGGTTAAATATAGCGGAGAGGGCGGCAGTACTATCGATCAGTCGAGAAACACTACAACAACAGCAAGCAGCGAATCACCAAGCAAACTACAGTCAAGAACGTTATTAAGAACCCACATTGTTACTACGAACTACTGTAACTTTGTAAGAAACAAGAATAAAACAAGCGCTATTAATTTAGCACACATTAAAATATTGCACAGCTTCATGTGCTGACGCAAATAAAAGTTTTTAATTATAGGTTAATGTTATGTTGTCCAAGGGCGACGCCAAGGGGGGTTAGCTGCCCCACAACCCCAGATATTACAAAAATGTAGCCAAATGAATAAAAAATAAAACAAAGTCCTATTCCCACTGACTTACTGATCAAGCAAGTTCTGCATGTCGAAACCGGAATGAATTTATTCCATTGCAAGTATTCTGTCCGCGTTGCTAGTCTATTGTTAAAGCGGGGCGAAAGATGTACAACGTGTTTAGCAGTAAGAGAAGTAGAGCACCGATAAATTTCTTTGGGGATTTCTCTCTTCTTGGTGCAGCCAGACTGGTGGAATAACTCCACCCTACAGAAGATCGCTGCCAGATAATCTTGTGTGGTGTCCCTGCGGTGACCAGGGTTTCCGGAGCATTTTGAGGTAATGGGGTTCAAGGTAGACAATACACTAGTTGTTGTTATCACAATTACTCACCAGTTTTGATGAGGTCAGGGTCGGGATACTTGGATTCCACCAGATTCACAGTTTTTTGTATTTTTATTAAATTTATGTCGGCAGCGGTGTTCGTGCCGGTGCGCGCGTGCGAGAAGAGACGGTTGGAATAGGAAGGGCAGGGGGGTGAAAGGAGCACCAAAATGGTTGGTAACTGCGATCCACCAATCAAATTGGCCCATATCGAAACGTGTACGTTTTGTTCCGTTTTATGCAGACTTTGACTGAACATACCCCGCCCCAAAAGGGGGTGACCCCTTTTTAAATAATAGTCAGATGCTGGTAAAATTACAAATTATTAAATAGTTTTCTTAGATGTAATAAGTCGACTGTATAAAAAAGATAAATTGCTAAAATAGGCATAACAATAAAACAATGACAATAAACTTAAAAATAAAAATGTATGCAGCGTGATTGCGTGAAATTAATCTGCTTTATTATTAAATGGCAAAGGATAAAGCTTAGACAACGATCTAATGAATAATCCTTTGGCTGTTTTTACTTCAACTACCCTAACGACCGAGTCCTGTCCTGGCAAAACCCTAACCACTCGTCCCATGCACCATTGCAAGGGTGGTAACGCATCCTCCTTGAGTAACACGAAATCGTTAACCTTAATGTCATATTTAGAGGAGTTCCATTTGTACCTCTGCTGTAATGTGCGGAGATATTCGTGACTCCATCTCTTCCACACGTCTGTTACGACCGATTGCAGTAAATGCCAACGTGGCACTAAGGTAAAACGATCGTTAGCAGGCAGCTCAGGTATAGCTACAAGAGGAGCTCCGATAATGAAGTGCCCGGGGGTTAATACTGATAGATCACTAGGGTCGTTAGACATAGGGCAAAGTGGCCGCGAATTAAGTTTAGATTCTGTTTGAACCAATACGGTTGTCAGCTCCTCAAAAGTTAAGTTACGGTCCCCTATAACTCGTTTTAAATGCTTCTTGCATGATTTTACAGCAGCTTCGACAGTCCGTTAAAATGAGGGCTATGAGGAGGTGAGAAACTCCACTGAATTAAATGCTCGGATAAATATTGGTTCAAGTTAGGATCTCCACGGATTTCCTTTATAAAATATTTTAGAACATTGTGAGCACCCTTGAAATTAGTTCCCGAATCAGTTCGGATCTCTCTAGGAAGTCCGCGTCTCCCTACAAACCATTTTAACGCAGCTAGGAATGCTTCTGTAGTTAGGTTACTAACTAATTCTACGTGAACAGATTCTGTAGTAAAACATACGAAGACACATACATAGGCCTTAACAATCTTGGCATTCCGAAGCGAGCTAACCTTAACATTGAAAAATCCAGTAAAATCAATTGCAACAGATAAGAACGGTCTGTAAGATTGGTTAACGCGACTGAGAGGTAAGTTACCCATAAGGGTTTCTGGTGGTTGACATTTTAAGCGGAAACAACGTAAACATTTAAAAACTCTGGTGCGTATAACGCGTCTAGCTGATAAAATCCAGAATTTTTCTCTAAGCACCGACATTAACAAATTAGGTGCTGCATGTAAATACTTTAAATGATAATAATCTATCAGGAGGACGGTAAAATGAGAATCATGAGGCAAAATTAACGGATACTTAGCTGTGTAAGTAAGTGAAGAATTAACTAGTCTACCTCCTGCTCGTAAAAGCCCATGATCGTCAATAAATGGGTGTAAGCGTCTTAACCCAGTGCTGCATAACTTATTACCTCTGATAAAATGAATATCAGCTCTAAAATGGTTTTCTTGAACTACTTTGACTAAAGTTAACAAACTATTTTCCAATTTTTCACTAGATAGGCGGTTATGCATTTTAGTTTTGGTTTTGCAATTATTTATAAACCGCAAGCACCAAGCCATAACACGTGTAAGCTTAGTGAAGGAACTGAATTTGCATATTAAATTATTGGAAAGTTTCCTCAGTCGATTTATTTTCAACTGCTGAAGTTGTAACCTTACCCTGGTTCTTTAAACCGGGCAACGAGCCGTTTTCAATTTGTTCACATGGATGAGGCCACGAAGATTCGTGACGCGTCACCCATACTGGACCCCACCACAGTTCATGGTGTACCAGCTCTTGAGGTGATATGCCACGCGACGCGCAATCAGCAGGATTTAGTTCGGACGGCACATACCTCCAGAATTCAGGTGAAAGTGTATTTTGGATTTCGCTAACCCGATGAGATTCAAAAACCTTAAGCAAGTTTGGTTCCGTTCGTAACCAGCACAATACGATGGATGAATCACTCCACGCATACATATGTCTCAACAGGTCCGTTTCTGATTTTAGGCTGACAGAAACGCGTTTCATTAAACGAGCTAATAATAAGGCACCTGTTAATTCAAGTTTTGGTATTGTAAGTTTATGTTTAATTGGGACCACGCGTGTCTTAGATATAAGAAGGTTAATGGTCACCCTACCATTGATGTGGGTGCATCGAATGTAAACACATGCTGCGTAAGCAGTGTCAGATGCATCGCTAAAACCATGTAAATCGAAGTATGTCACTTTATTTGACAGAACTTGTCGCGGAATAGACAGATTGGTAGGATAACTTAAGTTATTACAAAACGATTTCCATTTAAACATAATTAAAGGTGGCGGTATTTCAAGAAGTATAATATTACGAAACTGAAAATGGAGAATAATGTCTACTATGTTGTGTTGAGGTTTGGGTCCAGCTAATGAAGTTCTTTTTAAGGATCGTAATGCAGTTGAGATATCAACTGGCTGTGTGTGGCCCAGATTGGAATATTCTCGGATAAATTCCTTATAATATAATTTTCTTTCGAGTGAATACAACCTTTCTATTACGGAGGTCCTTGGTTCTCCTAAAGTGTGAGTCCCTTGTTTGAAAGGTAGTCCCACATTAAATCTACTGTCACGAGTACGCGTATGCGTCTGCTTGAAATGACTTTCGCAATAGATGTCGTCTGGATGTTGCATTTTATTTTGATTTTGAGACACTTCCTCAATCTCCCAAAAACGTTTTGAAGTCTCGTCAATATCAGTTGTACATGACAACGTATGAAAGACTTGCTCATTATTACAGTAATTAAAGTCACCCATTAAAACCCACCCGAAAAATGTTTCAAACGCTGTAGGTAAATTATCCCCAAAAACTAATTTATTGCCGTTAAAAATGCGAGCACATACTCCGGCACCCAGCAGTATATCTATTGGACCCCTAACGTTATACTGTGGGTCGGCGAGTTTTAAGTTATCAAAACATTCTAATAATGTACATTTATCGAAACGCTCGGTAAATCGCATGTAATACGCGGTAATACGAGCATATCAACGCACAGTGATGATTCGTTATTATCCGGTTTCAAATAAAGTTTTAAATAACCCTTTACGTTAAAAGTATTTGTATTGCCTATACCCGTAATAGATACGTTCGACTTATTATATTTCGCGTTCATTCGCTGTACACAACTCATTGTAATGAAGTTAGTCATGCTACCTGGATCAAGCAGCGCTCGCACCTGTTTTGTGCGACCTTCACTATAAAGACTAACGTTAATGATTGCGGTAGCAAGAAGCGAATGATGTTAGAGTGCACCGACTCATGCGCAGTCTCTCTGTCGTGCTCGTGAGAAACATATGCATGCGAGCGAGATAGATCCACGTTTGGCATGTCTGATTCAGGAATGTCTGAACGGCGTTGAACCGAGGTAATATTATGCGAATGAATTGAAGGAATATTATCATTCGGGGGTAGTTGCATATAATTAATATCTTCAGTGTTAGTTGTTGTCGGGTTTTCACTATTTGTATGTAATAAGGTGTTATGTTTACGGCTACATATTTGACACCGCGATTTAGATATACAGTTTATAATACGGTGTGCTCGTAAACAATTAAAACATAAACTTTTGGACTTTACAAAATTAAACCGCGATTGTGTGTCCATGTTCATAAATCTTGTACATTTAAATAAACAGTGTGCACTGTTACATAATGGACAGCTGATTGTATAGTTTAATGTTTGCTTATTCGTCTCTTTCTCGACTGATTGATTATCGCGCATAGTTGTTGATGTGAATGACGTTTTGTTACTTCGAGGAACAGTTTTATTCCCGCTGTTACTTATGTGAATGCCTGAAGTCTCCAAGGTTTTACATATACTATTTAGGAATGTTATTAAGTTGTCAAAGTTTGGCATGATTTCATTCTGATAGGTTAATTCGAATTTAGAACGTAAGTCGTTATCTAGTTTCCGTACAAATATGTGTAATAATAAAAATGTCCATTCGCTAACGGGAAATCCGAGACTAGTAAGTCCCCGCGTATTCTCCTGAATATTACTTATAAAGTTACGTAACTGAGAAACATTCCTAACAGATACTGTAGGTAAAGAGAACATTGCGCTCAGATGTGAGTCGGCTATTAATCTTTTGTCATCATACCTAGCTATCAATATTGAACGGGCCACTTCATAATTTTGTGGAATATTAGTTAAGTGCTTAACTAAGTTTAATGGCTCGTGCGAGAGACATCTGAGTAGATAGTGTTTCTTCTGAACAGGACTTAGCGATTCATTATTGTGTATTAGGCAGTCAAACAGATTTATGAAGTTTGGAAAATCACAATAATTACCCGTAAAATGCGGTAGATTAATTTTAGGCAAATTTATATTAGTACTGAAGTTATCACACATTTTATCACTAGGCTTAGAACTACTCGACAACGTTTGAACAATATATTGGTGCTTAACTTTTATTTCTATAAATTGTTCTTCAAACGTTAGATATTTCTGTTTTATTGACTCTAATTGTTCAGATTGAGAAGAACCAAGTTGACATAACAAATTTAAATAACAGTCTTCAACGTTTTGTTTAATTTCACTTAAATCAGCACACTTCAATTTGAATTTTTCAACGAATAACGGATCGTTGAGATCGCTAGATAAAAGTGAATCGTGAATATTACATAATTTTTCGATATAAAATTCAAACTTTAATACCAGCATCTGATTATTTCTAGCCATTTTTGGTAAAAATAGAAAAATAACGAAAGTTGAGATATAAAAAATGAAATAACGGCCGGTTGCCGTATGTGACTTTTCACTAATTCGGCTGCGATTAGGACCAGATTTGTTGGATATATCACAATTACTCACCAGTTTTGATGAGGTCAGGGTCGGGATACTTGGATTCCACCAGATTCACAGTTTTTTGTATTTTTATTAAATTTATATCGGCAGCGGTGTTCGTGCCGGTGCGCGCGCGCGAGAAGAGACGGTTGGAATAGGAAGGGGTAGGGGGGTGAAATGAGCACCAAAATGGTTGGCAACTGCGATCCACCAATCAAATTGGCCCATATCGAAACGTGTACGTTTTGTTCCGTTTTATGCAGACTTTGACTGAACACTAGTGATACCTATATTTACAGACGTCTATAGGCTACGGTAGCCGCTTACCATCAGGTGGGCCGTATGCTTGTTAGCCACCTTTATTCTTTAAAAAAACCTGGTGAAGAAGCACTATAGGAGGAAATCGCCTCAATGGTCTGACCATAATAAATACACACAGAAATATTATTCATGAAAACTTACAAGATTTTCTTAATAAAGAGGTCGAGAAGTTTAGAAAAAACCCAAAAAGATTTTAGTTCACATAAACCAAAAAAGGGTCTCACTCAACATCTCTTATTATTAAAATCTCGTAATTGTCATTGGACCATTTGATTACCTTCAAATTCTTTTTATTCTATTATTCTGTCCCAAATTCATTTTATACAAGTTGTTTTATTTATTGTACAGTCAAGAGCTTTACACATTGGACTTTGTACCATTGTTATTACAATTGCTGTAGAGGCAAGACTCACACTACCTAGTGTAAAGCTTCGTGTGGTTTTGGCTGTACCTACAATTTATACTTTTCCCATCCTCCATATATCAACTTGCCCCTCCCCCCAAACTGGGCTATCGGCTGACGACACCCTTGATGTTGTCATTACCATATTTTGAATCTGTAGACTTGTAGAGCCATCTCCCAACCAGTGTATATCATAGCGACAACCAGCGATACACTGTCGATATTTTGGTGTTCACCGCTGTTTTTGAATTGCAATGGAATGCATGCCCTTTGCATGATATTTATACTAATATAATTAAATAAATAGGTATCATTTTATGTTTGTAACTTTAAATAATGATGATGTATGCTTGTTCCCAGCACCATGTGTAATCGAGCTGGAATGTCTAGAGTGTATCCCGGACAACATGCCGCTGGTGACGTCACACCGCGCAACCAACGGTTCCGTCAGAGTTCCTTCGGGAGACGAATTAGTGCTCGCCTGCTCCGGTGGAAAGTTCTTTACTTATCCCCTGCTCGAGACACTGACTGCCGTTTGTGAGGGCGGCCTCTACAGAGTTAGGAGAACTGGAGACCTAAAGCATTTACTTGAGCTGGGTTGCCAGGAAAATATTTTTGAGGACGTTCTTCATCAGGTACCTAAGTAATTTGATTTATTGCAGTCTATTATCTATGTAAACGAGTCAATATTAGCGTACTGAAAGAAATATTAAGCAATGCCCCTAGGTCTAGGTTAAATTTTAAGTGAAGGGTTGAAAATCTAAAGGGTGGGTTTGCAAAAAAAGAAAACAGAAATCAATATATATATAAAAATACAGTCTAAACGCCATACCTAACAATACCCAAATGGGTCCAAATGCCTATTCGTTGTTATTCCTATTTACGTGGACAAAGCAATTTAGACATGCGGTCTAAGTGCTAGAGTACTTGCACTTCAATACGGCCAGCGCGTGTGTGCGCTCGGAACATTGAAACTTAGACCCTTCACATTTTCAACCCTTTCATTAGATATTTAATACTTAGCAGTACCTATTATATTTGTAGAAGTAACCACTATGTGTCGCTATGTAGATGTCGCCACATATTAAATCAGAATTGATTTTGGTTAATATCGTTACAATTTCGCAGGTAGAAAACTGTCCAGCACCTCTCCAGGGAAGAGCATATCAGATGCAGGAAACGGGAACTCGTAACGTGCGACATCTCGCCACCCTTTGCTTCGAGGAGGACCGCGCCGTGGCACTCTGGCTGCACGTCACAAACGCACCTCGCAATCACCTGCAGCTGCCTCCGCACACCGAGCAGAGGTCACCGCTCAGCCTGCTCGGTAACTTCAACCACATGTTCGATGCTAAAACCAGGCACGACGCGGAGAAACTATACTCCGACGACGTCCGAATGAACAGACGCCTGCGCGAGATCTTCAAGCACGATCGGGTTTCGTTTGCCG
Source organism: Saturnia japonica (assembly GCA_033032175.1). Classification (NCBI taxonomy): domain Eukaryota; kingdom Metazoa; phylum Arthropoda; class Insecta; order Lepidoptera; family Saturniidae; genus Saturnia; species Saturnia japonica. The sequence goes on from CM065315.1 coordinate 20,702,211, forward strand.
GCCAGACGCTCACCTCGGCAAAACTTCTCAGTAAACGGTATTTCGACAACCAGAACATGCGCGTCACTGATTTCGTATCAAACCGCGTGGCAGTGTGGCGCAGCGTCGCGGAAGGCAACCTTCGCAACATCCACCGGGACGTGGCCAAGTTGTTGGAGCTGAGCCGGCCGCACGACGAGCTGCAGGTGTACGCGGGCACGCACGAGGTGCTCTCCGTGCGCTCCGGACACGCTCGGAAGAACGTGTACCTGAAGGCTGGCAACCGGTTCCCCGTGCCCAAATACATTTGGACCGTCGTCCACAACAAACGGCGAGAGCTCGCGACGGCGATAGTTCTGCTCAACGATCCGTTCGTCGCGGTCAGTGAGATCAAAGATGCGGTGTTTTGCGAGAGCGCCTGCGGGAGTGTCTCCTGGCTCCATGAGCTCAGACGGAATCGAAACTACGAGAGTCCGATCAACGGCCTCGTATTTTGCTGTAGTTTCCACAATTTTACGAACATAGTCACAGAAATGCCCAGGGATGAAATTAGCGTCAACAACGACGTCCGCGGTATGCTCAATAACTTTTTCGCTTACTAAGATCGGATTACATGGCACTCATTAAATGTATATCCTGAATCCGTGGTGTATGTTATTATTATTTGACACCCTAGGCCTATAAATAAGATTTTTCGCCGTAAAATTAAGGGAAAAACTTGTATAATGAAAAATGGCCATACCATTGATTTTTACAAGAAAGTCGAAAAGCTATAAAATAAAATTTGGGTAATGAATATGAAAGGCGTCCAAAACTAAGCAGCCGCGCCTCTCCTCGCTGTGTGCAGATGCACACCCACACACTCATACACCTCTCAATCATGTTCATTACTTAGTAAGATAACGATTACCTTTCTCTACGGACTGTATAAACACAATAAACTGGAAAATTCGTTTAGTTCAATTTTAATTTAAAAAAAATCTTCATAACATTATATTTTATTCAAATATTGTTAATCCTTCTCAGCAATGGCGGTCAAGTGTCTGTCGATTTCATTCTCCTGCAGCACTCTGAAAGATATTTAATTTAATTATGTTAATTTAGTTGCAGTTTCATTGTTTACAAATATAAATTACGACTTGTTCTAAACGTTTTCATTATGTTGGCTGTATTATGACATCTCTGTGATTTACAAATTCAATCGTTTAGAGTTTTTGCGTGAGGGCCAGAGCCATACTCTGGTTCATGTACCTACGGTAAGCTCTTATACTTGACTTATAAGTCATTGATGAATAATATTCGAATACCAAAGAAAGAACAAAGTAAACACCAAAGGAACATTATCATATAGTATCATATAGCCTACTAAATTTTGTCTACACTGACCTGAACTTAGGATTGTCCTTAGTTACGAGGCCGACCTCGATCTCTGAGGACTTGAAGTCAACAGACAGCACGTGCGAGAGACACGAGATGGCTAACTGTACGGCTTCGTCTGCTGTGAGGTCGGCACGTTTCTTCAGTTTCTTCTCGAGATGTGCGCTCGCGTCCGTCGCCTTGGCTCCAGCACAGACTGCGCGGTACGAGCAGTAGTACCCTGACGGGTCCGTCTTGTAGACGCAAGGACCCGACTCCTCGTCGTATGCAATCAGCATCATGCCTGCAATACCGCATCACATTTTACATAACTTGCATAATAACTATATTAATATTATTATATTATTTATTTAGTATATTAGTTGTGGTTTCATCATGACACTCTGGTGTTATATTACTTTATTGCACTTTTTCATAAAGAAACTACAAACTACAGTTACGTCATACAAGATCAAAATCTGCCGAATCCAGTTTTTAAACAAAAATTGAGAAGTTATTTTCTTTCAAAAGATATATACAGTGTGAAAGAAACGAACTGGACGTGGAGGAAAGTATATTAAATATTGAAGATGGTAAATTTTACTAAAGGAAACATTCATTTATGTTTTGCAATAATAATAACTGCATTCTCAGTTTTTCTTTAAAAAGCTTACGTGTACCTACCGACCCCCTTATTATATATTTCGCAATAGAAAAGCGACGGCAGAAATCGCTGAATATTTGCTTAGAAATCGCAAATTCCTATAATGTACCAAACACAATCTGATTTTGCCATTTCGAAGCAAATATTTAGCCATTTCTGCTATCGCTTTGCTATTGCGAAATACCTAAGTAATAAGAGGGCGGGAATCGTACCAACTAAAAATGCAAAAAACAGACATACACTATGTTATTGCAGCAATTGTTTGGGTATATGATAAGAATAAAATCTCTTGAGTAAACATTGTCTTACAATTACAGGAAACCATGAAATTTAACAATTCGTACATATCAAACTAACATAAAAGCAAATTTATATCTAGAAGATATAAATTGAAATTATTATTTTTATACATTTTAACGAATTAACTGATAAGTTGCTCGAAATGAGATCCATTATCATGTATGCACATATTATGACTGCATTGTATTGTTATTGTACATGAGTATGAACCTCAGAAGCACCAACACTCACAGTCACCTTAAAACCGGACTTATCTAAATTTACTTGTTGTAGATGATATAATCATCTCTTGAGACTTACATCATTTATCTCATTTTCTACCATTTGCAACAACATCAAAAGAAATTTATTTGAAGATTTCCCTCCACTTGGAGCAGTCAGACTGGTGGGTTACCTCCATGTTACAGAAGATCGCAGCCAAATAATCTGTATTCATGCAGTGAGTAGGGTTTCCAGAGCTCCTTGGGGAAGGGGGATCCATGTTTGTCAAAGCACTAGTGCTACCTATATAGTATTACAAGCGTCCATCAGTTATGATAGCTGTTTATCATGAAGTGGGCCGAATGCTTGTTAGCCACCTTTGTTGTATAAAAAAGAGGCAATATTTTTCTATCCGGATATCTTTCTTTAATAATTTGAGACTTTTTGGTTTTAAAAGCAAGCTTCTAAGAAGTCAAATTATATCTGATAAGTCATTATAAATTACTATTAAAAAATAGAGGTGAAATGAACACAAACAGCAAATAAAAAAAATAACAAGAGAATGTCGAGACCTTCATATTAGTTTCTAATAATCAGTCTAATAAATAAAAATTCAAAGGTAGGTAAAAATAATCATGCCATTGTCTTGGAAACAAAATTCATACAAAAAACTGATGTCTCAAACCTATTGTTTAGGCAATTTGGAAAATTTTGGGACACTGATGAGAATCTACTTTATTATATTTTACTGACAATTGTTATTTATTACATTTTACTGAAAGTAAACCCAGACCCCAAGTAGTTAATATCAAAAACCACCATATCCATACAATAACCGTCATATTCATGAGTTATATTATCAATTAGCTGTGCCCGTGGACTACAGAATGCCCGCGCGAATATTGCTCTCTCACTCCTGGCTGTTTTAAAGACAAAAATGTTAATTGTGGGTGTTCCTTAGAAGATAGATGTATACTCTCGTTAACTTTTTTGTAGGTCTTCTTAATGCCTACAATTGTGTAGTACATTAATTTGCTATATCCCTTATGGTTTACTCAGCGTAAGACATTTTAGCGCCCGAATTGATTCACCATGACCAGTTAATTTTTAATTTGTACAGAAACCTAATTCTATTTCTAAAATAAAAGTAGCCTAAGTTCTCTTATATAACTATCTACCAGTGAAAGTCCCGTCAAAATCGGTCCAGCCGTTTCGGATATTACCCGGAACAAACAGACAGACAGGCAAAAATTTTGAAAATGCATTTTTTGTTATTGGTATCATATATACTTTCATATGCATTTTGAAAAAAAAAAGTTATTTTGACATTTACATCATACATCATACATTTTTTAAATCATCTTTTTTATCCTTTTTTTTTCAAACAAAATAACAGCTGAATGTTACTGTTGCCAACAGAAAAACACAAAATATATAATTTTTGGTCTGAAAGAGTTTGATTCTGTACAATCGAGTTAATACTAGGTTCTATACTACTACTAGGTACTAAATTGTTTGGTGGTTTAGCATTATGGCCACAATCTCACTTCATGTTATATGTTGATGTGGCCCAAGATGTTGACACAGTAAACCTAGTAGGGAAACAGACTTGCAAGTGCATCAACCAGAACACAACTCTAAGTGCTTAAAAACAAATTCTCAACTTGGACGTCTCAACATGGTAGCTAGCCAGGTGGGCATTGGAGAATACCCTACCACTAATGGTTGCTATCATGATGTTGTAGCGACATCTATCGAGCCACATACGATACATCCTACATCGCGCTATAGAAATTAACTCTTCAATTGAGTATATATCCAAGAACCAGACTACAACCATTGGGCAGGTGCCCGCCAGGCATAACACCCGTCATCCTCCCTTTGCAATAGTTCTTCTACAATGTTTTCCTTCACTGAAAGCTCAAACTCACTGCAGAGATTCAAATTTACGTCGATAATGCATCATACCATAGCGATTAAACTAATAAAACGCTGAATTCAAATTTTAAAAACGTAGACATTCTGCATTGGGTGATGAAAAAACATACTCAGCAAAATGGTATAAAATTCTTCCTCTAAACCCTATACACAATATTTGCTGAATTAAAAAAAATACATATTTGCTTTACTTAACATTCAACAGAATGTGAAGAAAATAATGAAATTAATAGAAAGTTCATTATTTGGTATTTCTTGTGGTAGTGATACAGAAAAATATGTTCAAATAAATATGCATTGACCTAATTGTGCTGTTGATTTATTTTATATTTGAACAAATAAGATGTAAACATTTTCAACATAATATAAGTAAAATAGCTAATAGAATTCTTTTGCATAGGTGACTGTACCTCTCGATACACCCATGTAGTCACTGTATCTATACATGTTTTACTCACACATAGGGCCGCGCGCACAAATATGTTGAACTCTCTATAAGTTAATGTTATAGACAGGACAGCAGTCAATTTTTGAATATATATACTCACTGCAGCCAAGCGGACGCATCTCTGCATTCTGTGTGTAAACCTGTGAGATATCTGCAATGCGACGACAAAGGATGTGCACAGGAATCTCAGTGCCATACTTGTACTGCCAATTGGCAGCCTCATATCGTGCACGTTGTACCTGGGACCTGCTGTCCGCTGGAATACAAAACAAGTCAACTGTTTAATTGACATAGGTATTACTTTGCAGAAATCCATTGTAATTAATCAGTTCAGGCGAAAGTAGCAAAAAAATTTCAGATAAATTAATTAAGTAAATTATTTCCTATTTTATATATTAATACAAATTGATGCTTTAATATGACTTCACTAACACAAAATGAAAATTTGATATTTAACTTCATAGCAGAAATAAATATTTGCATTTTTAGAAATAAAATATGTATGAATATTTCTTGTTCTTATTATATTCAAATTTAAGTATTATAATTACCAATCATGCCAGTCATGACGCAACCAATACGCTCTGTAAGACTGAACAAGTGCGTTACTGATGCAGGATCAAGCAAACGATCAGGAACCTTGCGCTGTGCTGCCACCACAGCTGCATCACTGCTCCGGAGCGCAACAGATGTTAGACCGCCTTGGTTGATTGCTTTAAGGGCATATTCTGAAAGAAAAATATTATTTAACAAACTAAATTATTAAAAAGAAAACAAAAAACACCGAATACAACAAAAACACTATTTTTATATTTTTGCTTTTTATTTCATTTCCAGACATATTAAAAAGGAGGTTCTCCATTCAAATGTATATATATATATATATATATATTTTACAGATGTTCAGCCATAACTTCTTTGTTTGTGAACCAATTTAGATTATTCTTTTTTCATTGGAAAGAGGATAACTCAAGGGTGCCCATTTTAATTTCAATATTATTGAATCTTCGGCTTTGAATATACACCAGGGAAATCTTCAAAATCATTGAAGTTGATTTTCTTGTTTGTTGTGGTATTTAATTTCACAAATTGTAATAGCTTAGGTTGCCTGCAACAAACTGCACAGAGTATTCTCTGAATATATTTTTCTACATAACATTGTGAAGCAAAGACACATGGGTTTCTTTCAATTTACATTCCTTTAATAGTAAACAATACCAAAACTACCATTATATCATTACTTACACACATATTAAAAAACTTACATCAGAAAAGTTACATTTAAATAGAATTCTACATTGAGTTCCATAAAAGGAGACAGGCATAGCACTCAGTGCTGACTAGAAAATCTATGCTGTTTCAGCAACACTCAAAAATGTTACTGTAAAAAAATGTAAAATGTGTGTAGAACCTTAAAATAATAATGAACACAAATTAAGTCATAAAATATAGAAATACATGATCAGAAAACGGACTAAGTAAACATTTTTGTATATAAACTTTTAAAGGCTAGGCTGGGACTGAAGGGTGCTGAAGATTTCTATGAAGTACCATCAGATATCTAATAAAGTACCTAATCGGTTTGTTAGCTCTTGCTTGTAAAAAAAACCAGCCAGTATAATGATTTTAATTTCATAGGGTCAAGATGAGCAATGACAGATTGAATGAATTGAATCCGTCTGCCATGACTTTACATTTTTTTTTCAATTGGTTATATGAAAAATTTGGGTATTGCAATATACACGCATCTAATAATAACGACTGTATTTAGTGCATATAATGCTATATCACTGTGTTTATTCGCATTGCACTTTTATTTTGGTGCAAAGTGTATTCGTAACTAGGTCTTTACATCAACACTGTATTCAACTACAATACTTACCGACTTGATAAAGCCTTCCTTCGGGAGAAAAGATGGTAATGTGTCTATCGAAACCAGCGCTACTTTCTCGTGCCATTTTCAATTAATAATAATAAATTAAAATATTATAAACTTTCTCCGACCGGCAACGTCTTTTAGATGTAGCAGGGCTTCCAGATTAAATTTTCGAAATTTCCCGATTGCAGATTAAAAAACCCCAAAATGATACGATTTTAGAAACTTTCCCCCAAACACCGTAAACCTGCCTATTACTTTAAGGTTTTGTTTATTTCTAGTTTAGGCACATTTAAGAGGTGGGGATATGTATTCAGAAACCTAAAATACCATCTTACTTATGCCAAAATTTTTACTATTTTTTAAAATTTGTAAATATAAACGTATTCAGACAATATAAACAAAAAATTATATGGTTATATGGGAGTCACAATTGCTTTCTTCGTGCGATTCTTCTTTGTTCTATTGATTTACTATCAAAAGGTATAGATAGTAACTTTAGAAATAGATAACGGCACAACGGTAGATAGATACAACGCATAATTTGTAAAGTACATATAAATATGAAATACAAATTTTTCCTGCCATAGAAATTATAAAAAAAAATTCGATGAAACATTTCTGTTTATACCCGACCGCGAAAATGTAGGGTTATGTTTTGCCAGCGTATGTATATACAGTGTGAACTCTTTATAACGAAACTCAACGGACTGACCATTTTTTGTCGTTATAGAGAGTTATCGTTATATGGAGTGAACAAAAAAACAACCAAATTAACAAGAATTTTTAATATGTGTATGTCTTAGATAATAAATGCTTATAAATTATTGTTTACACATATAGTCTGATAACTTTGTCTGACGTTTTTTGCTATGCCAGTACTTGTTTTGTATTATTTTATGTATTCTATTCATATCTAGATATGTGGTGGAATCGTCTTGATTAAACAACAAAATTTTTTTACCAACTTAGCGGCATCTAGGGCTTGTTGAATTGTTGGTGGTGATTCGGCTTTGTCCACTTGATCATCTTCTTCATCTTGATTATCGGGTGTTCGGGCCTAACCCTAGGCTAAGCCACTCGGCCTCACGGTCAACTCCCGAAATCTCCCTACCCTAATGTGGAAGCGTGCTTGAAAGGGCCGTGGAGGGCAGGGAAGATTGCCGCCGTGAGTACCGGTTAAATTCGGAGAACTACCATAAACTTATACTTATTACTCACCCAGTAAATAGGTCGCACTCGAAGAGTCCAGGCTAGTCGGTATGAATGTATAGTGTCGGGTATAGTGTACGTGTATGAAGATGCTGTGTGTAACCTGACCTGGTACTGGCATTGCCAAGATAGAGGAACACTTCACACAACCACTCACTACGCGTTAATCGAAATCCGCATCAAGCAGGTGTGCGGGTGCAAATTTTATATATGCAAGCAAAATATTTTAATTTCTCAAAAGTCCGATCGGCGAAACTCTCCTGCCGCGAGGCGATGACGACACGCATCTAAGCCTCACGCTGTCTAAAAACGGTGTACGTGCTCGGGCGCACGCGCCGCGATGCAAGCCAAACCCCGCGCGCGCTCTTCCCTCCCCTCCGGACCGACCGGGTTCTATAATTCCGTAACATCGGGTGTTTCCTGACTTTTTGACACTAAAATCAACAATTTGTTCATCTGTAAGTGTACCAGTTGTGGCTACATCCTCATCTATATTTTCGTACGACTGTAGATCTTCGTTAAAATTGTTTGGTATGTTGAACTAGCTTATCCATTCACTCAGTGGTAGATTGTCTTCACTGTCAAATTGGTTCGTTTCTTAGATACTACATAATCCAGCATGTCGAAAAGAAGGTTGGATAGTGGCTGCTGTTACCTCTTGCCAGGCTTTTGATAAAAAGTTCACTGCTTGTACCATGTTGATCAAGACCTTGCCGTCAGTTTCGATCATATCCATCAACATTTTCCGTCTATAGTGGCCCTTTAGGCTTATAATTACACTCTGATCCATTGGTTCTAAAATACAGGTTGTATTAGCTGGGAAAAATGCTAACTAAAATGCAAAGATTAGATATGATTGGGTGAGGAGGACAATTGTCTACTAGAAGCAAGATTTTCCGTAATTTTAATTCAGCATCCCATTTTCTCACTTCCTCTTCAAAAATCTGCAATGTCATCCAAGCTGACTTGTTTGCTTTGTACGTAACTGGCAACTGTTTTATGTTCTTGAAACACCGAGGGTTTTTCGATTTGCCTATAACTAAGAGCTTTCTTTTTTCTGTGCCACTCATATTGGCAGCCACTTTAACTGTAATACACTCTTTAGACAGTTTTCCTCCAACACACTTTTCCCCTTTTAATTTTAAAGTTTTTTCGGGAATCAACTTGAAAAAAAGGTCAGTTTCATCTGCATTAAAAATGTCTTCTGGTGAGTACTTCATCTTTAATTTAGGCCACACTGTATTAATCCAATTGTTAGTCAAATTCATATCAACATCCCGCGCCTCTTCGTTCATTTTACCGTACGTAATTTGGTGACGGTGCTTAAATTTTCCGAGCCAACCTTCAGATACTTTAAAGTCAATTATGCCAAGTTGGTTGGCAAACTTTTCAGCCTTAGCTTTTACAATTGGCCCCGAGATGGGTACATTATTCTGGCGCTGATTGTTAAACCACGACAACATTGCCTGATCTAAGTTTTCGAATTTTGTCTTTCTTAATTTTTTAGAAGAGTTTCCTTCCAGCGCCGTCTGTAGAATTGTTTTTTGGTTTTTCCAAATGGTAGCAACAGTGGATTGATTTAGTTCAAAACGCCTTCCAATGTCACTTTTATTTTCTCCCTTTTCAATCGCACGTATCACACAAACTTTTTCATCAACACTAATCTCTTTCCGTTTACTGGCTATGTTAACAGTTTCAAAGTAGGTTTACGACTGATAATACGATAGGTACTAGTATGCTTGGTCGAAGACCATCACTTCCGAGAAAACAATGCGTCATACTGCATGTGTTTAAGGCAATTAAGGATAACAAAAGAGAGACCGACCTCGGATGTTTCGGATCTTCAAAGTATTTTGTTACCTGATAATAAACAGTAATACCGATAATAAATATTTACTATATCTAAAAATATGAACACATTTCTTCGTAATAGAGAATGGCGTATCGCTATAAAGAGTGTTTCAATATGTGGGTTTTAACGCAAACCAACCAAGTTGGGCTCACTTCAACGTTATAGGGAGTTTATCGTTATAAAAATAACATATAAGGATAACATTATAAAAAGTTTTACACTGTATGTCTATTTTTTAGCAGACTCTGTAGCCTAAACGGCTTAAGGTGTTTTAGTAGACGAGGTGTCGTTAGATTCGCCTTAATTACGCGAATGACCTATGAAGAGATTGCTATCGTAAATTTGTAAAAATTGTAATTCGCATCGTAATTGTAGGCGCCGGTACACAATGAAGGGAAAGGAAATATATATCTTGTCGCTCCATGTCTCCCATTTCATAGGTCGCAAGTTCTTTTAGTTTTTATATCCTCACTGGCACTCGAGTTCTGGTTTTTCCAGTAAGCACTAATTTTATAGGTAGTTCAGCGCGGGTGCGGGTGTTGGCGCGTGTTAATTATAAGGCATTAAATATTTCCCACTAAACCACCTCATAACCACCCCCTCCCCTACTCCCCGCTCGCAAACAGTCCGTCTCGGAACGCTAAGCGCATCGCCACGCGGACAACGCCACACGCTTTAAAGAGTGATATAGTGAACTTTGTACAACCGCCGTGTGCCGTTAAAAATCTAGCTTAAAAGGCCTTTGCCGCGAGTGACATGTATTTTAGTTTTTGAAGAAGAGCAATCGTCGAGTTATATTACACACGTTACGAGTCACCATATTAACGCAGTGAGTTCCATAGTTTACCCGCATCCCGCACCTAATATTTAAGGCCTCTTTCGAGCTACACTAGCGGGTTAACTTTAAACACCTTTAGTGGAGCGTTTTTGAAAGAGTATTGCGTGCACTGTCACTTGTATTTGTTTAGAGCGAGTCTATAACATGACCACTCGGCGATGCGTTTTGAAAGCGACTGGGGTGGGAACTAGGTAGGAAATAATGAGTGAATGAATATATGTATGAATGCGTGAATGAATAATATAAATAATTAAAAATATACAGCGTAAACAGTAATGTTGGGTGTCAGAAAACTGAAAAGCTCTCTTATACATTGCATAGGAATAATGCATTATTCGTTATTGTAATAATTATCATCTTTGAACCAGGGTTGCTAAAAGAAAGGGGAATTGTAGAGAAAGAGAGAGAGTATGCAATCCAACAGAGACAGTACATATAGACAATCTGTCGAGCTACTACTATAAAAGAAAGTAATAAATATTTAAAATACGATCATTTGTTGTTCGTATTAAAATATCAGAGATGGCATTAGCCGAAGCAGGGTTTATAACCGTAAGTGTACGTATCGTATAAATCTTACACGTATGATATCAACTTATACAAAAATATGATGACTTTAACCATATCAGAATTCAAAAAATAGGTCCTCTGGAGCAGAAATTGGTGAAGTTTGATAGCTTTGGTCCATTATAGGGAAATATGATAATTTCGAAGTTGCTGGTACGATAACTGCCACGATTTAGATTGTGAACCCAGAGTAGAAATAGAACTTATAGTACCGTTATGCAGATAAAGTTCTTCCCCAAACTTCCCAGGTACCAAAATTTACCACATCATTTTCGTTTCTTCATAATTTTTGTAGCGAAATTAATTTCCCCCAAAAACACCTCAATCCGGTGACCCTGACGGTACCATAGACAAATAACTAGGGTTGCGAAAAAAATATTTGATTAATATTGGATTATTTAAAATAAAAATTGATATTTTATTAGATTCTATTTCAAATAAATCGATTGATGAAAAATTGATTTTTATCACTGTCATTTTTTTGATGATGGTTCTAACGTCATTTTTTCTGTGACAGTAGTTAGTCAATCATCCTTCTTCTTACTAACTTGCCAACTTGTGCTCTTTATTGAAAACCATTACTGCTATTATCAATTGAAAATAGTGTCCTATCCTAGAACGAATTCAGTATCCTAAAAAGATGGTGGCTCCCTTGTAAGAAATTTCTAGGGAGTTTTGTGGCACCTCAAAATGTATGCTTCCAGTCAGTTCTGTCTTTACAATAAGGGCACAAAAGACACGTGCCCCGTGTCCCCAGCTTGAGACGCCGCTCGAAGTGAAGACAAAAAAGAACAGAAAAAAGACAAACTTAACTCGACTAGGAATTGCTGTTGCGTCAGTTGTGACCACTTTGTAATTTAGTCATTAATTTGGATTCATTAAATTTAATTATACTTTATAGGTACACATTCAATTCTTATTTATACTTTCTATTGGCTTTAGACAGTAATATAAAATCAATAGGATATTCTAATAACTTTGATTATATAGATATGTATATAATCAAAGACTATCACTCTTTATATAAATTTAGAAATTGCAACCAGTTTTTCGTGTTTTAACTTTTTCGGAGCTTAATTAACAGTAACCTAATTGTTTAAAACAAGTAAAATATCGCATGTTGATTACATTATTAAGTATACTTACTTGCAAAACAGGTATCCCCAGAGCGAAATAGTTTGAGAAGCTTTTGTTTAACAATATTCTTAATTTAAGTATAAACGAACCAATCGCTCTTAAATATCACCCATAAATATCTTTGTTTATAATTAAATAATGAGTTCCTTTTTATTTAATACGCACGCAACTTCGTCTGCGTCACATAAGAGAGAGTGGGACGTAGGCTGAGAACAAATAAAAATTGTCGTAGGCACCTACAATACAATTTATGGGTGCCGCTCACCTGCTGCATCATTCCCCAAAAATGCACACACGGTATTAGATTATTATTTTGCTGCGGAGTTATTTTAAAACTGTGATATCTGCTAATATATTCATTGAAATCAAATGATGTAAAGGGCAATTTTGTCCAATATTAAATACTTGTGATTAATAACGTATTTATTTTGATAAGGATTAATACTATATTTATAAAAACACCATCGCAAATAATGCATTATTTTAGAACAAATTAAAAGATAGATATATGCTATCTCGGACTTTTTTTAGAATTTTTTAAGGGAAACAATTTCGTCACATATAATTGTTGCGTAAGTATAACCATTTATGCAGCGCACGCAGTGGGAACTTTCTAAAGGAATAAATTGTCCCCGTTTTTGAAACATTTTCTGTTGATCTCCTCCTATTGGTCGTAGTGTGATGTAATATAGCCTTCCTAGATAAATGGGCTATCCAAAACTAAAATATTTTTTCCATTCCAACCAGTACTTCTTGAGATTAGCGCGTTCAACCAAACTAACAAACTCTTCAGATTTATAATATTAGTATAAATTGTATTTTTGTGTTCAAGTAATGAAACGCACAGCCCACGTCTATGGAACTACTTACGCTGTGAAGTGTTGCCAAGTTGGCATTTTGTGGCTATATCTCGCAACATATAAGATTGGTTTAGCCAAAAAATATCAAATATTAGTGGCTAAATATTTTAGCCACAAATTTAGCAACTCATATAGTAATACACATTATTTTATATTTCCATATGATAGCACTGATAGCACTTGTTTTCACACATCTACAATGCCAGTGGATAATCAGTATTTCATGATTTGCCTCTACGGCTCTATTCCTCTATCACAAATGCTAAGGGGTGAAAGATTATTGAAATTTAGCATCCTGAGAGCAGTAAAGAAAAAGTAGGTATAGAAATATAGAAGTAGGATTAGTTTACATGCACATAATTGTTTACTAAAAAAAGAGATTACATAAAAATTGTTTTCCTTGTTTTAGAAAAATCAGAACCATCAACGTCTAATGAGTGTTATGTTGAATCAAGGTTTAAATCATTAAATAAAAAGTTTTTATGTTATAAACTTGTGATTGTTTTCAAATCAAATTTTGGCCTACTATTAGCCACTTTTTAGGATACGAAATTTTTAACATTCTGGCAACTTCATCTAAGTGGTTGGCCACTTGTTGTTTCCTCGACTTGGCAACACTGACCCATTGTTTAATAATTGTAATACTTTTTAAGTTTTAAAGAATATTCCTACATGGAATACCAAATTCCAAGGACAAAAGGTCGTAAAATAATATAAAAAATACTTAATTTTTTATTTTACCTTAACATACATGCATGATAAAATTTGGTACAATAATGGGCATTCTCCTTTATTAAATATAATTTTTGACTTTTTATTGTAACATATTTATTGAAGTTGATAAAGAAACTTATGATTATGAATATTTCAGGCGTTTAATTCCATTTCTCAAGATAATATGAAAAAAATTGATTATTTTTAGTACAAAAACCGTTTTTTTTTTAATTTTATTTCTATACGAATTACTCAATTTTTATTAAATTGATTTATATTGAGAATTTGACATCCCTAAAAATAACCAAAGGATTAGGTACTGCTACCAATAACAATGATTTCTCTTTTTTTTCTTTGTTACTTCACAATCTGCAGTTCAGGTTAATGGCGCAAGGTCAAAGTTACCGCCGCGCCGCTCCTGAAGAGGTGAGTCTCTTTTGTTTGTTAGAATAATTACTGTGTATTAATATTACGCAGCAATAGCTTCGAGAGGGATTGATTGAAATAAGGGCCCGGCACATATTACGCGAACATTCTCGAAGAATAACCTAACAATATCACGGAAAATGCTACCAATATTACATGGTCTATGGTAAAAAAAACATAAGTTAATGTTTTAAAAAAAAACCACAGCATGTGCCTCCAAAAAATGTGAACCAGAGACAAATAAAACTTCTGCTAACAGTTAAAATTGCAAAAAGTTCTGAAATACAAAAGATTCGCAACATATTCCAATAGTTCGTATTTAGTTTTTAAATGCTAATGGGTTATGTCGCTGTTTTAAAAAAAATTTGAAAAATATAAATCAGTGACTCAATTTTCGTTGCATTAAATAATTTTTTTCACTTTCTTATGAAGGTTGTGAAAGATTCAGTAAGATCGTTTAGTCAAATAAACTTGATTAAAACAAAACTTAGTAATTGTTTATGTAACGATATTGTTGACTGCATATAACTGATTGACTAAACAACATATTATTAGTGAATCGGTTTGTGTTAATTATTTTAACCGAATAATGACATTCGAGCATTACTTTATACATAAAACCGTGTGGTGTCGTGGGAC
Organism: Saturnia japonica; assembly: GCA_033032175.1. Taxonomy (NCBI): domain Eukaryota; kingdom Metazoa; phylum Arthropoda; class Insecta; order Lepidoptera; family Saturniidae; genus Saturnia; species Saturnia japonica. The sequence continues at coordinate 20,717,218 of CM065315.1, forward strand.
ACCAGATAAGAACGAAGTTCCTTATTATAAAATATTAATTTCAAGTTCTATTCGAGGTATAAAGAAAATAATTATTCGGATATACATTTTTTATTATGATTAAAAAAAAAAAAAAAAAAATTACAAAATTATCTTAACACCTTTATTTTATTTAAAATAATTTATAAAAATTAATAATAATAATATACAAAGGAACAACTATTTACATGAATAATAATAATTAAGCCTAATTATGTTCTATCATAGAAACTATAGCTTAATGGTAACCAAAATAAGATATATACACACATCAAAAAAGTCTAAGCAACATGCGTGATATTACAATTTTTTCCATTTATATTAATTAATTTCTAAATATTTACTCAAACAAAGTGCAAAGGTAACTAAACTTTTTTGTTATTGATGACATACTGGCTGGTTTAAAAAAAAATTTGATTATTTTTTGTTTTTTTCATAAAATTCAAATGACTGCGAATTTGTTTGAATTTAAGTGCGTTTTAATTGCTACGTTTAGTCTTGATTTAAATAAACCAACCAACCATTTAAATAAAGTTAGCGACAAAATTGAATTGTTAGATATTCTTTACGTCATGAAGCGACGTCATTTGATGGCAGATGAAATGCAAAGAGCTGTAGGGATGTTGCAAGCGGGAAGTAATCAATCTCAGGTATCTCGACATTTTGGCATTCATAAAAGTGTTATTTGTCGTCTTTGGCAGCGCTACAATAATACAGGAGAACCCGCTGAACAGCATCCAGGCCGTAAAAGGAGTACAACCACTCGGCAAGACCGGTACATATAACTGACTGCAAGACGCCAGCCGATGTTAACCGCTCGAGAGATAAGTTTGAGGCTACAATTTTCAAGTGGTGTTGATGTAAATCCTCAAACTGTGCGAAATCGACTGCATGAGTACGGCCTACGAGTTCGACGCCCAATCAGGTGCCCACCGATACGTCACGGGAATCGCGCTCGTCGTTATGAATGGTGTAGAGAACGCATAACATGGACCCAGGAACAATGGGATAAAATTATGTTTTCCGATGAGTCGCGATTCGGGTTTAAGCCTTATACAAGAAGGGTACGAGTGTATCGTCAGCCCGGAAATACTGAAAGGCTCAGGTGCGTTCAGGAAGTTCATCCATACAGCGGCTCAACAGTTATGTTATGGGCGGGTATTATGAAGAACAGGCGAACTGAGCTCGTTTTTGTAAATGGAAACATGAATGCTGAAAATTACATTGAGGATATTCTCAGATCTTAGGTCTACCCATTTGCACAAACCTTTGGCTCCGATTTTAGGTTAATGCATGACAATGCGCGTTCACATACAGCTCGGCGAACCAGTGAATACTTTGCAACGGAGAACATCCGGGTATTGCCCTGGCCTGCACAATCGCCAGATCTCAACCCCATCGAGCACGCATGGGACATGCTCCAGAAACGTGTTTTGAAGGACTTGGACGGAGCGACAACAACCCAACAGCTGAAGGATTTGCTACAATTCCATTGGGAGCGAATACCGCAAGATGACATAAACAGTCTCATTAATTCAATGAATAATCGTTGCCGACAAGTTCTGAATAGCAGAGGAGCCCATACTTTGTATTAAATTGTTCTATTCTTTCACAATAAATACATTTTTTTTAGAAATTTCATTTTGTAAGAAAAAAGTTTAGTTTCTTATTTATCTTAGTTTCTACAGTATATTCTAATATTGTTCATTTCTGTTATTAAAAGAACTTATAAAGACAACAGCTGTTATTTTTACATCATAGAACCCTAAAGATATTATTTTAAAAATAAAATACAACGTTATGATGTGAATAACCATTCTAAAATTTAAATTAGTACATGTTGCTTAGACTTTTTTGATGAGTGTATATTTGTATAATTATCGAATGATATAATAATAATATCAAACTGAAATAATAATAACAGTCCTCACGTAGACTATATATTAGACAATGTACAGCCATCAATGCCATCATACATACACTATACATAAAAATCTTACGTTACGGACGTTTTTTTCCGGCTAGGGTACCCCTCCGCAACGCCCCATAAGGAACTTCGTTCCATAAATTTTAATATCTTGCTATCTATGTCTCTAATAAATCAGTATTTTTATATACTTTTATCTCATATCTTATTGAAAATTCCTACTCCTAGGACTTTTTCATAGCTGGTATACTATTTTCTTATTTTTACTACTGCCAACTCTAATTAGTCTATGATCAGTTGTTGACAGAAAGGCGTTTGTGTAGGTCGTGTAGTTTTGAATTTTTCCGTTTGTTTTGTAATATCGTTAATTTAACCTTTCTTTATTTTTTTGAATAAAACAATATTAACTTTATTAAAGAAAATAATAAACAGCTTTACATTGTTTTATAATTTTAATATAAAAAGGTTTTTGTTATCAAAATGCAAGAAACCGTTACAAATAACAATGAAAGAAAATCATTGTTTTCTTCGTTCCTGGAAATCATGGAGACGCGGGAGAAGAAAGCTCAGGTGGAACGACAGCTGCAGGAAGAGAAATATCTCAGGCGAACTCAGAGAATTTATGATTTCCATGGTAAACTAAATTTTTTGTTACCGCAAAAATGTACAAGTACACCTTTAATTTTTTGCCGTATATATTTTTCATTTGGTAAATTATAATAAATTACTTGTAAATTTACGTCAATATTAATTTAATTTATCTTTACCTTTTAGCCTTCATATATTATTCAATGTATTATTATAATTTAAAACAATTACCTACATATATTTTATAAAAGATGATTATACTTCAAGATTTACATAAATATCTAATAAATATAATGTAGATAATATCTCTTTTTAATAAAATATTTCTTTATAAGTACAAGCTTTTACCAAGGTACTACTACCCTTATTTAAATATTACATATTTAGAGTCATATGTTTTACTTATACAATAGACAATAGATTAATGAACCCTGTATTTGTAATTAATGAGGTGACCTTATATTTACTTTAATATTTCAAAACTAGCTTATGCAAGTAAAATATATATTATAGGTTGTCATTTAGAGGAAGTATCTCATACACATTAGATAAGCCTAAATAAATTTACTGATACTTATTTATTTATTTTTTAACATATGTACTGTGTAATATATTATTATTAATATATAATTTTATTTCTACTTAATATTTAATCAAGCATTACAATTACATTTAATAATGTATGTAATCTGAAAAATATTATTTTCAGTATAATTATTTAATTAAACCTCTTATACATTCTGATAGTTCGAATGGCAGTTAAAGTGTCTCATAAGAAAATGCAAACATTTGTATAATCAAACAAGAGTTATTTAAATATATGTTATAAGAAGAATCATCTATCATAAGAAAACTAGTAAGCCTATGACCTGTTTAAAGAAAATACAATTAAAATGGCAAACAAGCATACAGCTCCCCTGATGGTAAGCGGCAATCTCAGCAAATTTATAGCAAAGAGGAATATTCTATAAACTTTCGTCTTTCCTTTTACTTTTGTACTCTTATGACTGCATGATAAAAAAACATAATCTTTCATAGAGATTGAGAAGTTGTAGAAATACATTTTGGTTTGAATTTGTTCTGATGGTGTGTGTGGACTGACAGATCGTCAGCGGCGCTCGGCGACGGAGCTGAGGCGCTGCCTGGACTATGTGTCACAGCACGCACACATGCTCGAGTCAGTGCTGCGTGGAGCGGGAGTGCCCGGAGCGGGGGTAGCCGAGGTACCGCTGAGTGTAGCGCTGGTGCGCCAGGCCGCCGCGCTGCAGCGCTGCATGGCGCAGTGCGTCGCCAATGCCGAACGCATCCGACATCTCCTCACCGCAACGCATCAACCGCAGATGGACACCATGCTTGCTAAAATGGTCAGTGCTCCAATACTAATCATTTAAACATTAAGTTTTTTCTCAAGTCCTCAAATAACTCATGACGAAAATCTGCTGTGTTGCATTTAAACTAGTCACAATCAAATTATGGCTATTAGCAGCTTAAAAATTTGCCAAGTGCGTGTCGGGCCAAGCGCAGTGTAGGGTTCCGTAGTTGCCCGTCACAATATTCAAACTTAGAAGGGAGCTTTAAGTAATTTTCGAAGGAATTTGTATGACATTACTTCATTATATGTACTACTACCATGATTTTTTTTCGTATATCCAAAAATAGCTATTTATTTGGCAGGGGGTGCAACTTGAATCGTAACTAAAATTAACATTTTAATGCTTAATATTTCGCAAATGGATCTCAAAATCGTATAATGGTTTTTTACATAACTGCAATATCTTTTTAAGGACCTATGACAACGACACCCCACACGATGTGATAGATGAGACAGAAAAAAGAAAACATTCTAATTTTACGTTTAGGGGAAGTACCCTAAACAGTTTATGTTTCAAGATTTTATTTTACCACTTTGTCGGCATTATTAATATGTATACTCATATAAAATCGGAACCTTTCTTCTTTGCTTGTTGATTTCTAAACCCTAAGACAATTATCTGAAAAAACACATACTTTGTGTACAAAGATATGTCTATTTGTCAAACCACTAAGTATAGTGAACGAATTTTCTTACGTATTCAATACTGTAGACATTGGTCTGAACTTTAAGGAAGTAACATTAACAGCCGCTAAAGTTCTAAACTCATGCTCAGTTATCGCGTTGCCAAACAATTTGCCGAAAATGTTACAAAGATGCTAATAACGTTAACTAATTACTGCGCGTGGTACGCACTACGCAGGTATAATACGGTCGAGGTCGTAGAGACTGCGGCCTTGAATTACTACTACAATCGTTCGATAAACCTCTGTATAAAGCCCTTTTTGAGATTATAAATAGATACTGGTGAGGCTGATGAGGAGATACTGAGGTTTATCAGACGACGGACGAGGGTATAGTTATTCATTTGAAAAAGTGGTTTTGAATGCACGGGCATAACCAGGATTTTGGCCAGAGCGAGGGGACAGGCGAGGGCAAAATAATGCTAATATGTTTTTTATATTAGGTTGGCAATATGATAACACCTAATGATAAAAGTACGGTAAAATCCAAAAACTTCGGTGATCGTCGGTAACCGGTTCCATCGACAGTAGTCGCCGTCATGCTGGCCTGCATAAATTACCCGTTCAAGCTTCGTTTGAAGTACTCAATGTCATAGGAAGAGGGTGTTCCCTATACGTTGACTAGGATACCATTCCACATTCATACGATATCCTTTTTTGTTGCCGTGATGGCTACTACACTACAGCTCTGGCTCCGTGAACTAGAAGATGAAGACGTTTTGGAAGATGTTGGGTTCATGTCAAACGGCTTTTCACAACAACACACCATGATACAGACTATAAAATGCTCAACGAGGCAATGTCCTTTCGTGTCTGAAGCGGTTCTAAATACTTAGTGATATCTGTATTATTCACAACCCGTCCGCGTCAATGCAATCAGTCCAAAGAATCTTTCCAATGATACGAATATTACTTTATGCACGGCCGAACTTGAGTCTTATAAAGAAGAAAGTAGAGCTAGTCGAGCGTGGAAAACAATCCCATTCTGATCACTTTGCCAAGTTTCTGGATGTTGTGGAGATGAAGATAATGCTTCCAATATGATCCTTGAGATTAAAGTTATAACAGATATCCATTCATAGGGCATTGAGGCTGTCACAGTTTGCGAGTACCTAAGTAATTCTAAAGAGAGAAACGCGAAGCTTTTTTTAAACGAGAGAACAAGCAAACCTCAACTGAAGCACATTACTTTCCCCATAATATGAAGATATTAGGTTATAGAACTGATTTAGGCCAGTAACAAGATCTGCTTACAATCTATCGGCTTCAATTTGACCACAAATATACAGGTTTAACACTCATGTATCGTGATTTCGTCTGCATAGCAACGAATGCTAGCAGAGGCTAACATTATTATGTACCTATATTATGTAAGAAACAGGGTGGGTTAAAACACAGAACCTGGTAGAACTGCATTAATTGGCAAGAGCTTCGAACTGTATCCATCAAAGAGTACACATATTACACGCACATGCAAAAAGTTATATTTCCACGTATACAAGTTATCAGGTAAACATTATTTATGCCCTAAGTATGGACAAAAGACCGCGGTGTAAGGCCCTATCAAACACTTTTGCTATGTCGCGGTTGATTGCCAGGGCCTCGCCAATGTTTGCAACGAGATCATTTTTAAATGATTTTAGTGCAACGGTCCTTAATAGTACATTATTGCAAAGGCCGTGAAATAGGCAATATGAGACAGGCAATTGCCATTTCCGCCGAGGCATATATAGTGCTTTTCTCAAACATGCATGGAAATATTGTCATTATTTTCGAAAAAAGAACACGCGAAGTATCGTAATTCAATGCAGGAGCGTTTTTTGAATTTGGAACATTACAACGCTCCAGCAATGTTGTATGAAACGGCGTGCTGGGGATATTAAATACTCTTTGATTGGATATCTTTTATCATTCTTGGCATGTCCGTAAATTCAATACTTCGCGAGTTCTTTTTTCGAAAATATGTAATGACAATATTTCCATGCCTATTTGAGAAAAATAATTTACTCGTTGGCCCGTACCTGGTTAAGCCCATGTTTGAATATAACATAATTTACTTCAAATTCAACTGAATTTGTGGTAGGGATGACGAAGTCCAATAATTAATTATTGGTTATTACGTACAACAAAAATCCGTATTAAAATATGTTGAGTTGATTGATTAGGTTATATTGGATGTTTGCTATGGCAAGTATTTTAATGATAGACTTGAGAATCTAATCAACATATTAATTGAGCTATTATGAACTAACTACGAGTCTCGGTTTCACCCGTGTTTTTTTTATTCGACTAATTCCGCCGCCAACGTACTCATGTTGTTATATCCTGTCGTAGTTCTCACATGCCAACATCTTCCCAGATTCCCTGATGTCCATAGTAACTGCCCCTTAAAACGTAGCGTAAAGTTATATAGAATGTTTAATAATAATGTTTTTATTTCCAACATAATTAACCCTAGGTTTACAAAAGTTGATTTAATATTACTTACAACATTTCTCTCATTATTCTGGGTTCAGGGTTCACTAGGCTTACACAAACACAAACTTACAAAATTTCCACCTTAATGGCGGAACGTTATACTAACAAATTATTTTTTCATTTAAACATTTTTATACTACTAATGTGGCAAACAAGCATACGTCCCATCTGATGGTGTGCGGCTACCGCAGCCTTAGAGCGCTTCTAATGCGACAGGTATCACTACTCACCAACGCATTGTCGAACTTGAATCCCCCTACCCCATGCAGCTTTGGAAATCCGCAAGAACAAACCATAAGGTTATTTATCTGGTTGCGACCGTATGATGGAGGTATTCCACCAATCGGTCTGCCGCTAATTGAGTTCGCTGTGACCTACAATCTCTTAAATTAATATTTTTGTATCAGTTATGTAGATACAAATGCAGAAGGATTTTTTTTTCTAAAACGCTAATCTGTGGACTCTTGATTCACACCTTTTTTAAGTGGGTGCTTGTATAATATTAAACATTAAAAATTGCCATGAAAAAAGATGCACTTGCAAATACAGCTAGAAACTTATCACTAAATTACATAAGTAAGTTCAAGTAATAACAATGTAGGTAGATTGTAGCAATGTTTGCACTTGCATGTCGTAAGACCCCGCCCCAGTTACAACTACAGCCTGTCTGTCGGGTGTCTGTGTGTAATCAGTTGGCTGATTAACTTTAACATAAATTTTCAAATAATGCTTGTTTGTTGGTGCGCGGCCAGGCCGCGGCGTGGAGCCGGCGCGGCGCGGCGCGACATACAAAACTACAATGCCTAAATATTATATTCTAGTTTATTTGTTCACTGTATCATCTCAGGATTAAGCATTCTAATGTACCCCCCACAATAGTTGTACTACTTTATAGTTGTGCATATTTTATTATAATGCAATCGGCAATTGGAACGTGTAACATATACATAGATACTAGACCTCTGAAAAGCTGGTTCGTAGTGCGGAGCCTAATAAAACCCAAGGGTGGCTCTTAGCTGACAGATGTTTAACTTAAGAAAGTTAGACAAACGAGCATTAGGCCTCTTCATGATATTTTCTTTCACCAATACAGTAGTACTGATAAGCTAATGTATTAGTTTTGTTTGTAAATCTTACGTGTACATATGTAACTTTTCCAATTCTTTGTTAATGGCCGCATATAAATATTAGTATATATTTTTTTAAATATCTATTGATATAACTGAATAACGTCTTCACTATTTTTTATTAAATATACACGGGAAGTTCATCAATTGGTAGACAATAAAAATTAGCATTGATACTTTTATACATATTAGTTGAAATCATAATAGGAAAAGAAAGAATTACTGCGGTGTCGCGGCACAGCTAGTACCCACATATAAGTATGTAGGTACATTTGTTTACAATTAAACTGGGTGTAATTAAGCAGATTGAAGAATAAGAGGAACCTCATACTGACCCATTGAGCTCTACTCTTACTAATGTGGATCAAAGTGTGATGCAGTTGAACCGTGGCCTGGAGGGTGCGCGTCCTCTACGCAACGAGTAAACAACCTGGCCGATACGCGATCGACGCGACGCCTTTGCACACTGAATAGATATCATCCTATTTTGAGAACGCTCATACTCGCCACCTCAGCTCTCATGAATTTTTACAATTTCTGCTGTTTTTTTGGTGTGTAACATCTATCCTCCCGTTTTCCTGCAATCTGTGAGAGTGATTTCGTGAAAAGGGACGGAAGTTTGTAACAGGAAGCCGGGGAAGCGAGTCCTATTTGATATGACCAATGAGCGCGTGCGGTGGTAGAGTTGGCCGCCAGATGGTACCAACCATTGTTGAGCGTAATCAATCGAATAATCGAATAAATAAATCATTTTATTTTCAATTGACTTGTTCATTAAAAAATTTATTAAAATTAATTAATTAGATATCATTATGTATCTTTAACCTATATTAAGTCAGATGTTAACAATCCATCGTCAGTTGTCTCTGTCATGGCGGCCTGCTGAAATGTCTCTTCACGTTATGTTTGATGGACTCCATGTTGTAAACAAGGAGGAAATACACTAGCCGGGAGACAGCACACACACGCACACTACGGCAAAGATATGACGTAGAGACCTTAAACTGAGTAATTAAAGTGCGTTTTTAGCTTAAATTTCTTTTTTTTTTTATTTACCTTCATGATTTTTCAGTTTGGTGTGTATCGTTATTTTGGTTCACTCCCTGGATGCGAGAGAATTGAATTATTTTTGATAATACATCCACTAGTGTCTGAGAACGTGGAAATACATTTTTGAACGTTTTGACTTCACGACGATAGATAAGGATACATTTCGTTTATTGTGAACATTGTGGTGGGTGGTGGAAACTCTTTGCGACCGTCACTATGCGGTCATGACTCGCGGCGCGACGATTCCTTTTCACTCGGTTGAATCATACTATTAACGGCAGATTTCAATAACATATCTGACTTTATTATCCCATATTAGTACATATTTGTAATAAGTACTATCTTTAACATAAAACAGATATCGGCTTCCCTCTTATCTACACATTATGTAGATATGAAAAACTATCTATTGTAAAAGGAAAAGGTAAATGTTATATTTGTCTATCTTTAATAACTGAAACAACGGATATATATGTTATTGCAAACGGGCGTTCGTGTCAGTGAATTTGTGCAGTTAACTCATCACTTACCTGATTGTCTTTAATCCTGGGATCCGATCTCGAGTTTCATTGTTGTATTGTTGTGTCAGGGTGCCAGCTCTTACGAGGTCAAGTAACATAATTAAACCGTGTAACTAATATTTTTTTTGTGTTTTTGTTGAATTTACTCGCTACACATACGTTAGGTTTGGTATTTGCTTCGTTAAGAGAATCTGACAGAACATTTTTGTGTCATTTATAGTTTATGTTGTTTGTACAATTCATAATGAAAGCTTTGTGTAACGTTTTGTTATATTTTATTAATTGCTTTGTTATTTTATGTAATAAATTTCCTTTGAACATCCCGATCGTCTAGTTGGCAGCGTGTTACGTAGTCTATTGCGCGCCCCTTTTTAGCTTCCTTTTGAATATTTAACGTCTCGCTGGGAATCGTTAAACAGGCTCGTACGTAACTATATGCTACAAATGTATTGTACATTCCTTAATACTAAACATTAATTTGTCAACTTTAGCATTGTTTATTTATGATATTGTCGCGAGGTGTATGCGCAGCGTATATGCGCAGCAAACCATTTAGAAGGGTGGTGATAATCATATTGTATTTAAATAGCTTTTAGATATTTAGATTTTATCAATATTTAATTCGTTTTGGTTACTTAAACTGGTATAAAATTATTTCAGACATCCGATATTTTTGGGTAATTTATGTTATGGATATTACATTATTAGAAAGAATTACATTTAGAAGTAAATTAGGTATTATTTGATATTTGTAGGTGAACAATATTAAGTTTATTTTAGATAATTATTAGTTAAATTTGTAATCAATTTTGGTATTCCTATGAAACACGTTGGGTCACCACTTTGTGCCCTATATGAATTATTTATATAACCAAATAGATTTAACATAAACGACTATTTGTTATGAACTTTCACGATACAAAAGTACAGTAATAGGTATATTGCTAACATAATGTTATATCTATTATTATAATAGGTCTTTACATATGAAATTGGCGTTTTATATGGTTAAAAGTAAAATGAAAAAAATATTATGAAATTATAAATTTAATCAATCGAAGTACTATTATTATCTATTCACTTTCACCATTTTATGGGTAGTTCAGTGATTCCATTCCTGAAAATATTGTGAGAGCGAGAATCAATAAAATCTTTGAAGGCGGTTTGGAGAGCCTCATCGGAGTTGAAATTTTTTTCTTGCAAGAAATTATCTAAATTCCGAAAAAAGTGGTAATCTGTTGGAGCGAGGAGGTTGGAGGAGTATGGTGGGTATCGGAAACATTCTAACTGCAGTTCCTCTAATTTAGCGACCGTCTGTCGTGAAGTATGGAGCCTAGCGTTATCTGGAAGCAGCAGTGGGCAAGAGAGATTGACCAGTCTCGGTTGTTTAACGGATAGCTTTTCCATCCTGGTTTGCAATTGTTGACAATGCAGATCTGCCGTTATCGTCTGGACAGAGCAAGCTGTAGTGTATGTTATGTTCGGATATTTTTATTTATTTTAGATATAGTTTCTGTTTCATAATACCACTGATCTAAACTGTGATTTTGTTTAATGACGCGCGCACATAGTAACGTCCACCGTCCACCTCACCGCCGCCACGCGCTCTCTTGTTACTTACGTCATGACGTACGAGTACAAAAACTCTTCAAAGTTAATATTACACTCATAATATTGAATACGAATTTTTTGCTTAGTCGAGTAATAATATGTTATGCGTGTGTGTAGTTTGTACTCACTTGTCCAAATTGGTTCCGTGTTATGAAGGGCAGATTGGCTGAGGCCGACGTCGCGTCACGCCATGCCGTGATTACCAGTCAGCTGCTATTATCCAATGGTTTCGGTTAATTTGTAGCTCCGTTCTCTCCTACGCATCGTGACTCGTGAAGGCCTACGAATTACTTGTTACATTGCGAATATATACAATTTTGTTTCAACGTAAATCGCAATATCATTTATTGAATTTGTTAAAGCTTCAGCTATCAGCTGAAGAGTATTTATATATAATGTGTAGCGGTCGGCCTGTGCTCGAAACTCGACCACCAACTTTTTGATCATAGACTATTTTATTAATTGTTTGACGTAATTGCAGTATGAATACTGTTGGGCTCACGTCTCACTGGTCAGTGTACTGTCCGCAGTATTATTTAATTAAATTAAGGGCCTGTTTTTCAATCATCAGAAAACTTTATTCGAGGAATAATTTTTAAATGTTGACAGATTTTCCATAAATTATCCGTCAAAACACCAAAATTATTGAAAAATCGGGCCTTAATATATTTATAACTCATATGATACCTATATACATTGAATCATTCAGCAATTCTCCAGATATACTTCAACCACGCTAATACTCACCGTCCTCCGAATGTGCTACTTAAAAATATGTCCGAAGTTTTTTTATATAAATGTTTATAGGTTTTAGCGTTGTGGCCATAATCTCATCTGGTCTGAAGTGACGATCTGGTCCCAGATAATACTGATTCGAATCATGTACGTAGGTCTAGTTACATAGCACAGACCTCAATATATTGATGATATATCAAAGCATTCGATTATTTGAATGTTCACCGGCGCGGGTGCAGAGGGATGACGTAACGGTAACACTTAGCGCGCAGCACGTAGCAGTGTTCACACGCTTCGTCCGAACAATATCATTTATGTACAATGGACACGAGACATCAATTATATCGATTCTTTTCACCCACTATAACCGACGACCCATGCCGCGGCCCACTTTTTTAGTGTTATATTATTATTATTATTATTATATTTGGTAAGACACACTAGCAGCTAATTAGCTGATGCGTGCGTATCAAATAGCTTGGAGATATTGTGAGTGGAGGCTGGAGGCGAACACGGGACAACTCTAGTTCGTAGTAGTAATTCGGTAGTTTGGTTTGACCTCGTAGCGATTAGATGTAGCGCCCGCGTAGTAGGGCTGTGTAGTTAGTTACATGGTGCTTGTTAACACGTGTAGCATGCGACCGGGTGCGGGGCGCGGGGTGCGGGGTGGCATGCGACATAACAAATACAAACACTCCGCACCCGGTTAAAGATTAGGTACAGGTTAACGTTCTGGTTTGGTTTGGTTTGGCCGCGGCTCTGTTACTGCTGCGATCTTTATTCTTCACGGTAATATAGCGGTTCCTAAAACTATAATTTCGGCTGTACTCTCTGGAAAAGACAATATTTAATTAACGACGTACCTATTATCTACATTGAGGTTGATACCTTATTATAATATGGTGAACTTGAGAACAGAGGAAGAGCGCGGGGGGGGGGGGGAGCAGCGTCGCGGTGCAACAGATCCGCCCGTTACACAAATGTAATCAACTATGTCGTATGCACTACTGTTTCTTTAGTACCTTAATAAAATTTAATACATAACAGTATTGTTGTGGACAGCGAGCGGGGCGAGCGAATAACGATAGTCTAATAGTATAGAATGAACTAATAAATGAAATAATACGTGTTAGGAATAAGGTTTTTATAAATACGTGGTTAGGAATAGATATAATAATGGATGAACTGAATATGTGTGAATATGTCGTATTTTAAACTCGACTCGTATTAGAATATAGCCTAGTTGTAAGTTTAAAATGTATTAATTTCACTAGTTGTAAGGATGAACCATGCCAGACTCGGAACATCTGGCATGGTGACTCATGGTACTGCCGAGAGCGCGCACACAGGGTCGTGCGCGCTCATTGGCTGAGCGTCGCCCCGCACGGAATCCATCGCACTACCGTTGCGAGGCAATAGGGCGAGGTTATATAGCGGAGAGGGCGGCAGTACTGCGATCAGTTCGAGAAACACTACAATAACATAAGCAGCTTAATCATGCGATCAGTTCGAGAAACATTATCACAACATGCAAGCAGCGAATGCCATGCGATGCAGGAGTTCGAGGAACACTACAGACGAGACGGCAAGCTGCGAATCGGTGCGTATCAGTTCGAGAAACACTACAACAACAGCAAGCAGCGAGTCTACGATCAGTTCGAGAAGACATTAGCAACAGTAAGCAGCGAACTCTGCGATCAATGTTTCGATGAAACACCACACACCAGCAACAGCAAGCAGCGAATTTCTACAAGCAATACTACAGTCAAGAACGTTATTAAGTAACCACATTGTTACTACGAACTACTGTAACTTTGTAAGAAACAATGAATAAAACAAGCCGGCTACGTTCATTTAGCACACATTAAAATGATTGATGGATCGTCCTTTTATTCACAATATTATCGCGGTCCTTCGGCGCCAGGCTCGGAATAATAAAGTACAGAACATTTCTCCGATCTACAATCATACGCTTGAAGAAGATTACGACGTGTTATCAAGACATCTGTATCCACGATTGGTGTACCCAGATCATATGGTTGTTACGAGAAGCCAGGGAGACGCAATGGAATCACAAAACAGTAAATTACACTCCGTGTATGTCGAAGAATTCTAGCCGCTATCGCCAGACATCTCAGAGGGCTGAGGGCACACCCGACGGTGGGAAACCCTCTGTACCTGTTACTCGCACTGAACGTCAGAACATGCCACGTTTTACCCGCCACGCTCACACAGATCGACGACGAGTCGCGACTATGCGATTTTACGCCTCGCCGAGCTACAAGCGGAAGAGAAACTATCCGCAATTCGCCGTGAAGAACTCCGTCTGGAGGCGGTAATTAATAAAGAAACTGCCTCGCCGTGGAGTTAACGTCGATACGGGTTGAAGCAGAGTTTTGTACGTGAGCAAACGAACGAGGAGCCAGATGAACGTATTCACCGAGTGGATTACTGGCTCCGCTCACAGCCCGAAGCTACACGGGGGGAACAATTACCGTGTACCCGTAACGACGCGCGGCAACAAGACGAACGCAGGCCTGAACGACGTGCCCGTTCGCAATCACCGTCGCAATCGAGCAGTGATATTAAACAGCTCGCCGCGATACTAGAAAAGATGACGCATACTCATCCACCGCCACGCCAAGCCGCCGACTTACCTGTATTCACTGGAGCGATCAACGAGTGGCTGCCATTCAAAGCAGCTATGAGGGACTCCACGCAGCTGTATCGTTTCTCGCCGATAGAAAACATAGCGCGCCTACGTAACAGCCTGCGTGGGGACGCCCGCGACGCAGTGGCAGCGCTACTACACACCGCGAACAATCCAGATGAAATCATGCGGACACTGGAACAATGTTTTGGCAGGCCGGAAGTAATTATAGACAAGGCGCTGGATGATATGCGGAAATTACCACGACCGGGAGCTACCGCAAGCGAACTGAACGCGTTCGCAGTAAAACTACAAAACATAGTCTGTGTTTTACTAAATCTCGACAAGCGGAGCTACCTGTACAACCCGATGCTGGCTCGGGAAGTATTAGAAAAACTTAGCCCACACCTGATGTCCCGGTGGTGTGACTATGCGGAAGAGAACGAGGGAACAACGGATCCAGAGGTCGTTGTATTATCACGCTTCCTAATGCGTGAAGCGAGCCGTGCGTTAAAACACACATATGCGCCCGCCACCGCTTCGACAGCGACCTCTAGACGCGAAGTATTGAAGCCTGCCGCACCGCAAGTCGCCGCCAGAAAGAGACAGAACGTCTTTGCTACGGTGGACACAGAAACCGAACATCTGTGTCCTAGCTGCGATAAGCCCCATCCGTTGTCTCGGTGCCCGCAATACAAGGCACTGAACGTCGAGCAACGGTGGGAGCTAGTGAAGAGCAAAAGCGTCTGTTTCAAATGTATTGACAAACGCCATCGTCGTGTGTACTGCAAAGGAAAGCCGTGCGGTATTAACTCCTATCACTCGTCGCTTCACAACGACAGACCAAGCGATAGCGAAGAGCTAGCTCAGAACAACGTGACACCGTCAACGAGCGAGACGGTAATGGCTGTCGCAACAACTATAGAACCGAGGCAGATTATACTAAAAATCTGTCCGGTGGCTATATCGGGCCCCAAAGGAGCGGTGAACACGTACGCTCTGTTGGACGAGGGCTCGACTATATCGCTAATCGACGAGGACTTGGCCAAGGACATCGGAGCGCATGGACCGTCACATCCACTGCAACTACAAGGCGTCAATATGGGCAAAGAGTACACGAATAGCCAAATTGTACAAGCGAAGTTGTACGAACCGGGCGGCAACAAGAAGCACGAGTTCCGAGCTCGAACGATAAAAGGACTCCGACTGCGCGAACAAACAAGCGCTATTAATTTAGCACACATTAAAATATTGTGGACGTCCTTTTATTCACAATAAGTATAATAACATCCTTATTTACTATATATATTTTCAAAGTTTTTATAATAATGGTGGTTAGTTATTGGAGAACTGATTTTAATTCACGATAAACTCGACTCGTATTATATGCCATTAATAAAACTATTATTTACTTTCATACTGAAAGTGAAATAAAAGGTCTCGTCTGTCGTCCTTGTTTCATTATACTTTCAAAATCGTTTGGAACACTACAATAAAATAAAACTTAATCATCATGTTATCATTATCTTAAATAGCGTGGTGCCATGGTGCAGGAGTTGAGGAGTGAGACGAGACGGCGCTGCGGCGGTGGTTGCAGCTGGCTCAAAACTCACTAGTTATATTTAAAGACATTATGGCTCGTAAATACAACTTGCGTCAATGTTTCGATGCGTGAGATCACATTTCTCGATATATTAATTATGTACATTGTAGCGATGTTACGGGGTCATGCTGCGGCCGGCTACGTTCATTACCTTATCTGATTGATCATCGTACATTGTTCCATCAGCGCGGCGCGGCGCCAGGCTCAATATTGAGTACGCTTTCTCCGTGAATCATATTTTAGGATTAACTGTAATATCATTTTCGATTGGTGCGTTATATTTGTTACGGACTCTGTCTGTAAATTACATCGTGTATGTAGGATTCTAGGACGCGGACATCTCGGTCGCTCCCATGGTGTTTACTGTAATTGTCTGAAGTGGCATGCCGTAGTACATTCGCACTCGCACTTGGATTTTACCATCCTTGGGAAACACTATCCCATGCTTTCTGTCTACGTAATATCTATCTGTACGTGATAGTGTTCGGGTTGTTCGGTTTTGTTTTGAGGCGTGTGTGGTTGCCCGGTCGAGCTGGTCGGCAACACGCGTGACCTACTCTACGAGCGCACAACGACCTGAGCATATTATATCAACGTTTTTTGCCATTCGTTTTAGTACGTAATTCTAAAATTTGTTCATGTTCGTAATAAAGAGAATAATGATTAAATTATACAGGAACTGAAAGCAGTGCGTCTCAAATAGTTGATATAGTACTAGTTCGGTAAGGCTTCACAATGAGCGAAGTTAATCCGTAGTTCCGCAGCATTGAGAACTTCACCGCGCCCGCGCCCGCACTTGCAACCGCACCCGCATCCGCACCCGCACCTCGCGCGGCGGACACGCTGGCTAGTTGCGCAGAGCGCACACCAAAAAGCCCGGGCCGCTCTTGACATTTAACAGTATCGACCTTAACAAAACTGTACACGATCAGATAATATACCTTTCCGTTAATTAACTAATAAAATAACGCGCTTTGAAAAATAATCCTCTAAAGAGTCTTAAAGTAAATTCGCCGATACATAGGTTTCTGTGACTGACCATAAACTATAAAATCGTCAGTTATAAGAAAGGAAGATATTACGAGGGACAATATCATTAATGAATCACTGGTGATGGACACGTGTCGGGAGTCGGGAGCGAGGACCTCGCGCGGTAAAAATTATCTAATTGTTCTAAATCGTGCTTAATACAATTATGGGCTTAATGCGCTAAGTGGTTCGCGAGTTATGAGTTGTGACTGCTGGACACTTAGGTAGGTACATTGCTGGCTTGGTTATTTCAGTTTGTTGCGCCCGCTGACCCCCGGACCAGTTTCCGAGGTAATTGCCCAATTCGGCTGTTTAGGTAATGAATCACACTTGTGAGCCGGCCGCATTACAGAAACGCTGTGAAGTGACGTGATAGGATCTCTTAGCGAACAAATTGGTACATATCATATTAAATGATGACATATGTATGTAAAACTAACTGTGCCGGCGGCTGCGCTCGCGTGGATTACAGAATGCCGTCGATCCAGCACACGGGCAAATCGTACTACCCCGCACCCCCGATCTCGATTGTTATAAAGATGAAAATGTTTATTGCGGGTGATCCTTAGAAGATAGACATATGTACTCGCTAACTTTTTTGTAGGTCTTTTTTTTTCTACAGATACGCAGTACATTAATTTGAAATATCTTTTTAGTTGACGTAAGCCAATTAAGCGTCCGAATTAAACTGACCTATGACCAGTTCTTTTTTTATATGCGTGGATCATCATCATCATCATCATTTCAGCCGCAGGACGTCCTCTGCTGAACATAGGCCTCCCCTATAGATCTCCAGAGCGACCGATCATGTGCGGCCTGCACCCAACGGCTCCCAGCGACCTTTATTAGGTCGTCTTTCCGTCTAGTGGGGTGCCATCCTACGCTGCGCTTTCCGGTGCGTGGTCTCCACTCGAGCTTGCTAATCCTTTTGGCTATGTCGGTGACCTTAGTAGTTTGTCTACGGATCTCGTAGAGAAACACCAAGCATAGCCCTGTCCATAGCTCGCTGAGCAACCTTGAGCTTTCTTATGAGGTCCACAGTGAACGACCACGTCTCTGTGCCGTATGTCATCACTGGCAACACACATTGGTCAAAGACTTTCGTCTTGAGGCACTGAGGTAGAATTATTATTATTTATCTAAAATAAAAGTAGCTTAAGTTACTCCTTATAACATCAGCTATCTGTCAGTTAAAGTCAAGTGAAAATCTACCCAATCGTTTCGGAGTACCCGGAACAAACAGACAGACAGACAAAAAAAAAGGGTTTTCCTTATAGGTACCTATCCTGTATTTCATATGCATTTAGTAAAAAGAAGTCAATCGGATGAGAATGACTGCATCAAAATTCAGTTTCAAGATTTGACTCGAACATAATATACTTTCATAAAACATTGCAAGTTAAATAAGAGCTTCTAAAAATGTTATTTTGACATTACAAAGAGACATTTCAATTTTATTAATTGTATAGTAGACGAGCAGCTGGTCGTCGCTGCTGGGTCCACTGCCCGTTGCCCGCTGACGTTATGCCGCGGCCGTGCGCGTGCGCGTGCGCGTGCGCCACTAACCGACACACTACTTACTAACTTACTGCTTCCTACCTGTCTCATATAACCGTAGGTTTTCACTAGTACTACGCTTTAAATAAACAATAACACTTAATTAGCCGTTAATATGTCCCACTGGTTAAAAAATACCTCTCACCATTTCTCCCATATTTCTTCATTCATCGAATCTTCAATCAACTCTTTAAAAAACAGTTTAGCTCTATCTGACGCCGCGCCGCGCCGCGCCCCTGCGTTGCGATGTTTTGTCACCAAGTGAGGGGTCGAAGCGGTTGCAGTATTACTTCATTGTTATATAAATATGCTTAGCCCGGTTTCTTTTCATGTTGGTAACCCGTCTCCAACGCATCCGCAATGTTTGTTTTTGGTCGGATGTGTTAACAATGTGTTAACATTGTTTTTTAAATGAAGCCGATTACACATAAAAACAAAGGGGAAAGTTACGTTCGAAAACAAATCAGTTTCAATAAATGTTATTGATACCAAACTGTTATTTATAGCAAAAGAAAATAATTTTTAAGTGATTTTAATGGCGACCTCAAGTACATGTTGTTTTGGGACTTTGTTTTTAATTTCATCAATTTTAAAGTTGGTCCAGTCGGTATGATGGATGTACTATTGTTTGATATTATATCGTGTATGTAATTGAATCATCTCTATTATTAATTCTATTATATTTGTTTGTCTGAGATCTGGTCTATGTACGGTTGAATGGTCTTGACACTCGCATAAAAAGAAGAGATTCAGCTCCGGGTAACGTAAAGTGCTCAGAAAGATACTGGGATCTGTCAAGAGAGACTGAGACCTTTGGGGATCCGAAAGAATGCTGAGATTATTAAAGTTAATGGTTGAGCCCAATATTGTTGGCGACACAAATCTCCTAGATTTGGTTGGCTCAACCACCTAGAAAGAATAGGGGAGGAGGAGAGGAATGGAAGAGTAAAAGAGTATACTTGGAACGACTATCTGGTCGTCACGTCGTCCGATTGGTCGAGTCAGGTTTCGCTGACATGATACTGTAGAGGAGGATTTATATCAATTTGAAGCCAACAACCAGTAAGAAACTGTGCAGGATCGAGACAAGTGATGTGGCGTGCTCTCGCTTCGGAGGCCAAGAACCTTTTTTGGATCACTAAGCCAAAATAGTTTGATATTTTTCTGGTTTGTAATTTACATATTCAACGGGTATTTAGAGGGTTCTTGGCGTCTCATCTTCAAATTTATATCCGGGTTCCATTTTAGTGAGTAAATAACTATCGAGTATGCGGAATCCGTGTAATATAAAGCTGTAGAGAAAATCTCGGAGAGCTTAAAGTATCCGTACCATGACGTCATAAGATTGGTACAAGGTTAGCGGTCAATGATAAGTGAATAGATGAGTGCCCGTTATATTCTATGAAACATGAGGCGCGGAGCCCTCCTCTCATCCTGTTCACCTTTTTATACGTATATTTTGCATCGATGTACTTGTACCGTTCGATGTAGGTACTTGACCGGCGAGTGCCTCACCAGCACACCAGTAGTACACTACTCTACGCCCACACCCACGAACTCCCGACATGTAACGTGAGATCCACTGCACGCATGGAGGGGCACGGACCGCAACCCGAGACACCGTCGCGACGTGCCTAATGAGACGTGGAATCGATGCAAATAACTTCTACGACGCTATATAATATTATATTATAAAGTTATGATGTAACACTACCGGTGTGACGTGTTGTGACGTGTCGTGACGCGCCGTGACGCGGCACCACACATCGGTTTATCGAGTTCTCAACAATTATTATATTTCGCATTTACAGTTTTCGTTAGTATGTATATATGAAGTATTACTTTCTCAAGTAATGCACACAGATATCGAGAATTTATATCGTACAGAATGTCAAAACTGGATTTAAAGCGGCTGTGTGAGTCGTGAGACCACTATACACACTAGGAACTTGTCATTGTAACTCGCTTTGGTGCGCGGTCGCGGGGCGTCCCGGGTTAGTCCGCCATGGTAAATATGGTTGACGGTGTGATGAGCAAGGTCCGCAGCTCTCGGACTCTAGTCTCACCAAGGTTATCAAATTAAGTTCCTCGGTGCAGTGTGGTGTCTTGAGGCCTAGAGACACACCACACACAGGCACGGGCGGGACAGCTCTGGGCGGCTTATCATCCCATTCATATAATATCTAGAAATTATATTAAACTAGCGATCGCCCTAACCTCGAAATTCTACCTGCAACTTTTTGATTATACATTTGTTTGGGGGGTCTAAGTTCAATGGCAATGGTCGGTTTATGATTCGCAGTATTAATTAATTTAATTTAATATATTAGTAACAGATATTATAGATAAATTTTAGATTTCAGTACTCCTTCTGCATATAAAATTTAACCATGCCAAATCTCATAGTCCTTCGTCCACGCAATACGCTTAATTAAAATGGTACCGAAAGCTTTTGCTTCACGTATTATTATGTAGATATTAAATTATATTCATTATTAGTTGTGTCCGCGGCTCCGCTCGCGTGGACTACAGAATGCCGTAGGTATTGTGGTGCTGTTTCCACCCACGGCGATCGTCATCCGTAACATCAGCTATCTGCCAGTGGATGTCCCGTCAAAATCGGTCAACCGTTTCCGATATTAACCGGAATAGACAGACAGAGAAAAACTAACCGTTTATGTATAATTTGAAATGCATTTAATAAAATGCTAAAATTCTGACATTGCACACAAATACTTCAATTAAATTTATTTGTATAGAGCAGCTGGGTCGGGAGAGGTTGTTCTACCTTCTTCTCTAACATAAACCAACGTCTCAATCAAACGAATATATTATGTACATATTAGCTCAATCGGTCAACTTGTTCAGAAGTTATTAAATTACTAACAGACACACATAACATTTATTAGAATAGTAATAATGTTATTATAATCTGTATGTAGTGGTTATTGTAATATGGGTAAGTTGAATAATGATATTTTTACCACTGTCACTCGAAAAAGGGCATTTTATTCATCGACAAGACAATAAAACACTCTTTTACTCACAAGAGAATAAAAACGTTTCAAATTTAGAACAAGCACGAATTTTATGAATTATGTATAAACAAATTGCACGTATACGTGATAGAAGTGAAATTTCTTGAAATAAGAATCATTGATGGGTTTATTACTATGTCGCTAGTTCGCTATGTACCATGTGGAGGTCGCTCTTTTTTAATTTGACCATACTGTTTGTTAGCCTGTGAGCCCTATCCAAAAACAGAGCCGCTGATGGCTTTTACAGCTTTAGATAAAGATTTATCTTTATCATAACTTTTTTTTCTTCAATTTTTAGTGTTCAATGGAATGTTAATTTTCTTTGTAAAAACTGTGTGCTCGTATTTTCAAGGCAATAAAAGTATGTATTTTCTTTCTTTTTTCTTTAATTTTTTCTCTCTTTCTTTCTATCCTTATTTCATTTTTTCTTTCTTCATAACCCTTTTTATTACCGCATTTACTGACTGATCTCTAAGCGTGATAAACCAAAAGAATCACCGCCCAAAAAGGTTTCTCGCAGTCAATGGTAAAAAGCAGAGTAAATAACTCGTGAAAAAAATTTAATCTCGGACTTTATATCCCTCGCTTCGCTCAGGATTCTACTTAAGAATCCGCTCGGAATCCAACTCATTCCTACGAATGAAATTCGCTCTTTGTGTAATCTACTATTGTAGTATATTTGCGAAACGCTTGTTATAACAACGACAATTTCTAATGTTTGTTAATAATTTTCACAAAACTTTTTGTGTGCATATTAGGATTTAGTAATTTATCTTCCGCAATACTTGACACTGGCACATTCACATGTGATTGCACAGTGTTGCAGTAGTGCAGTGGCTGTATAGATTGCAAGATATTATGTATTATTGATAGTGTCGTGGTCTTGTCACTATGCTCTGTTATTACACCGACTGAGTGGTGACAGATGTCCGCGCGATCACACTTCACAGCGATATTATCTGAATGAATAAATAAGCAGTGAGGGTCGCGCCGGTAACACCTTCTAAAGCAGCGAGTTTAACTGTAATGTTAATATTTGATTATTAGTTAGTTGGGGAGGAAGGAGTTAGTGCCGGTCCATTTGTCGTGAGCCCGGAGTCGGATCAGGTGTCAGTGACTAAGTGAGATGACACCGCACGCTTTACGCTCCGTGCTCTCATTACAAGTGTACTTTACACACCTAAACGCTCAACGCTTTCTTTTCTATAACATTTCATTGTATTATGTTCATTTTATTTATTTGATCTGCCACTGGTCAGTGCATTAAACACAATTACAAAAAAAAATACAGTTACAAGGATTGAATTCACTAGACTGTTTAAGGCAATCACAACATGCACCAGTAGACGTGAGAATATTTGAAACAACACAAAAATTGAATAAATTACAGATAATGCAGAATTATTACAGATTATTATTAATTTAACAAGGTAAGTACAAAAAAAATTGAAATGTAATAAAAATCATCAAAGTCAAATACATACAAAAATGACATAGAAAAGAATATAAATCACTAAATGTCAAGCAAGAACACTAGTCCCATGTAACTTAACATTGTTAACCTTCATGCACATGCACTTGTAGACATAAATATTTGAAACCGACATAAAATAGGTAAAAAAATAAAAAAATATTTAGGGTAAACAAAATTATTAGTAAATTGTCAAATTAACTAAGTTAACTAAGTAATAACAAATTTAAAAGATGTAAAAATCGTCAATGTCAAATGTATATTAAAAAAAATGTCAAAGAAAAGACCTTTTTTGTTTGACTTATTGTATTGTTATTGTTTTTCACTGTATGTAGAAACTGTAAGTGTATGTATCTGTATGCTTTGTTTAGTTCAAAAATATATTATTCTCTTGGTTCAGGCTGGATAAGGGTTGTCATGCTGCCCGGGAGCTGGGAGTGTCAATACTGACGTATGCATCTGCATTGTCGAGCTCGGACGCTATTGTTGTACCTGTTATCACGCTATATCCTTATCGTTGCATATGGACATGTGCGCGCGTCTCCATTGTTTAACCATGATTATCATCGTACCACGTACGTACTTTAATTTATGACGCGTTAGCTGCCCTATGCTCGTTCATTATTATATGTGTTAATAGAAGTAAAAGTGTCATTAAATTTATCCGCAAGAACTATTGAATGAACTTGTTTTCAACGGTTCATAGATAATCGATTGTTAGGTTTAAGTCAGCCTTCAAAAGTTTATTTATTCCGCCCACAGTTGATTTATTTGTTGCTAAATAAAACTTTGGCTTTCATGATTTCCCCCAGGTTCTTTCGGTTCTTAATAATAATTTTCTGCGTATAATAAATACTTATCAAATATAGTAAATAGAACTGGATCTATGTGAATTGTTATATTAATTGAATAGTTGACTAAAACTTTTTATAAATATGTTGCACATGAACTAACCTACTGTACGTAAGTATAAAGATGTCGGGAATATGACACACGCTCACTGTGAACACATATTTTAACGTATTGAATCAGACGAGCATGTTTCCGGATTGATAATTCGATTCAATTCTTTAATAGCTTTATATTTAGCTGTTTCTCTTGATATTTGTAAGGCGTTTGATCGAGTCGGGCACGCAAACTTCTTTAGTGATCTCCGGGCTTACGGCATCCTTGAACGCATGCGGACCTGGATCAACGATTTTCTGAGTAGTTATTGATGATCGCTCGTCTGTTCCCAAGGCTTAATGCCGGAGTTCCTCAAGGATACTGCTGCATATTAACGATTTTGGTTTGGTATTTGGGTACGCAGATGACAGCAATGTTACTGAGAAATACTTTTCCGGTCCGCAGGCAGATATACGTAAAATCTGTAAGGAGAGAGAGGCTATAATCGAGTGTATGAATACGAACCTTAAGTTCCTAGCCGATTGGGCTTATTTGAACCTGGTTCAGTTTAACGCCGACAAACACAGGCGTGTCTTTTTTCAGTTAAACGGAGTCCGTATACCCAGACTTCCCTGCAAGTAGCTGATGAATCCTAACTTTGTGCGTTCCATTGAGTCGAAGGCAAAAACAGCTGAAAGAAACTTGGTACCCTATTCATGATTAGGCGGTATTTAACACCTGACCAGCTTCTTAGTCTTTACTTTGCACAGTTATGGTCGTGTGTGAAATATTGTTGTCATCTCTACTCAAAAATGGTCAGTCTGAAGCATCGTCGTAGAGTAGCTTGCCTCTCAGTGCTTTATAGATTACATTTTGTGGAGTGTACGTAGGAATTACACGATTTAATGTAGCTCTCTCCGTTACACCACACAACAACAAGACGTCGTGAGGGTTTTCACCCATTTGTAGTGGACATTCCCTCATTTCGCTTCGTCATTTATAATACGAATGGCTATGGAGTGGAGTTATCTCTCGGAATCTTGTGTTCCCTTCGACACATAACTTGTGAGTTTTTAAGGAAAGAGTGAATAGACATCTTTAGCGTTACGCGATCCATCGTCGGCCTCATCAGGTGAGATTAAGGTGAAACGCGTGCCTGTACAATATTTAGTCTTAACGCAGTATGTGTTGTCACTCTAAACACTTTCAATGGTGCACTGGTGAAGTGATGGCAGTGGTGACAGTTTTTCATCACAAACATTATCCTCGGCAGTTGCATATGCAATGCGGTTTAATGGCTTGCTATTATTGTTTATTATTGTTTTTATCAGTGGCGTCGTGGCGCGGGCGTGTGACTTATCAGTTATCAGTGGCGTGATATTTTTACAATGTAGGTCCTAGACCTACATTATAATCTCAATATTGGATTTAAAGATTGTAAATTGTCTTTGAAACGATAAAGTAGAAAGAATGCGATTGCAGTTTGATAACAACACGTCTCACGTTCTTGTAAAAGTAAATCTACTCTTATCTTGTATCCGACAACGTATAAACAATAACTACGTATAGTGCGTTTTTTATTCCCACGGAGTAATATGACATTTCATGTCTTGCTAGTTTATTGTGTTGTTCAAATAGCGATGTCACCAATCAGTACCTACTAATTGTAAACTCGTATGAAATATTATACCTATTGATTATTTTTATCCAAAATCATTGAACCCTTCTTATGTGAAGCCCGGATATGGGAGACAAATTCGTATCTCTCGTGGGTCAACCAAAGCGTTTTTTTTTTGCAGTTAGTTGTTCGCCATAATATTATATCCATTTTATAGTTTTTTTAATAATGTCATGATAATGGTAAATGATCTGAGTGTTTCGAATAACACAAAATATTGAAATTAATAAATAAAAGCCCCAATTCAGTATTTAATAATCTTGCGATTCAAATACATAATTGTACCGTAAAATATACGGTAGCACAACACTATAGAAATCAATATGACAGTATTTCAAGTATGACATTAGTGAATGTCATTTCACTCTGTGAGAATAAAAAACGCAGTATACTTGTGAAACTGCGCCGATCGCGATCGGTCAAATTAAATGCCAACCGGTCAGCGCTGTTTAATCAGCATGCTAGTAGTACTAGTACGTGGGCAATGTTGCGCGTCGCGTCGTGTCGTGTCGCTTCGTGTCGTGCGAACAGACAGCATCGCATCGGTTTCGTGTCGTGTATCTAGTTTCTACCGACGTGAGTCTGACCGTATAAAAAAATATCAATAAAATTACTGTAAATGGTTATTAATTATTTTCCCACACTTACCATACATTACATGACTTACTCGCACAACTTGTATTCGTATATTCATTGCGATATAATTTTATATAATCTTATTATATTAAGTGCGCAATTAAATTATATTATATATATAGTTTCTCGGAAACGGCTCCAACAAATTGGATGTAGTTTCGTATTTAGATAAGGTTTTACATTCCAAGTTTGATATCTTTTTTTTTAATGCCGAGCAAAGCTCTGTCGCCCAGATATTGACAATATTATTAGGTACTTTTTTCTCTTATTAACAATTAAATGGTCTTTTATTACAATAATAATTATATTTTTGCGCTGTGACAACCCTATGCGTTAGAAATGTACTTGCGGGGTGAGACGGGATCTAGGTATTTATTTGCCAGTTTTTGCGCAATTTGGAAGGAGTTTCGCCTCTACCCCTGGTTATTCATTATTCTTATGTCCATAAACAGTATACTCCTCTGCTTCCTCCGGGAATCCTCGGTTTCGTTCTCAGAACTGGAAGAGACTTCAAGTATCCATCTACTCTTTTCATTTACTTTAATATGGATCAATCATTTCGAGTTCACAGAATGTTATAATAATGTATTAATGCAAAGTACATATTATTTTTACACTTTAGAAACACCCAAAGAATAACAATAACACATAACACGTTTTATGAGATATAGAAGACACTTAAAGTAGATTTATCAGACACTTGAAGTTTAAAACAATCTTTACCCTTGCGCTCTTGCACCCTTGCACCCTTGCACACTTGCTGACCTAGGAGATTAATCATATATATATATATATATATATATATATATAACTATTTAAATTGAATACTAGAAAATATATTGACTCGCTGCGTAATTATTATTAGATCTGCTTAGCGACCGACATTCTAGAAACTGATTTTCTTTTTTAGATCTTAGTTACCAATACAACATAGATATAATACATACATAAATCACGCCTATTTCCGAAATGAGTAGGCAGAGATCACGTCCTTTCACCTGCTACGGATCCTGGCAAACTTCTTTCGCTTCTTCATCATTCATTATTCTTTTCATACACGCTCATCGGTTTAGAGTACTCTTGACCTGACCTTTCTTCAGAACGTCTTCGATAGATATAATGTGTATTTATTTCGTTATGTTGCAAATATTAGGTCCTTAAATATAAAATTAGCATTTTATAAGGAAAAAGTAAAAGGAAATAAATATTATGAAATTATACATTTAATCAATCGAAGTATGTACCATATTATCTATGCACTTTCGCCATTTTATAGGTAGTTCATTGATTCCATTGCTGAAAAAATGTGGGAGCGAGAATCAATAAAATCTTTGAAGGCGGTTTGGACGCCTTCATCGGAATTGATTTTTTTTTTCCTTGCAAGAAATTGTCCAAATTCTGAAAAAGTGGTAATCTGTTGGAGCAAGGTCCGGGGAGTATGTTGAGTGTTGGAATCATTCCAACTGCAGTTCCTTTTATTTAGAGCGTCCGTCTGTCGTGAAGTATGGGGCCTAGCGTTGTCCTGAAGCAGCAGTGGGCTAGAGAGATTGACCAGTCTCAGTTGTTTAACGGTTAGCTTTTCCATTATGGGTTGCCGTTATCGTCTGGACAGATCTTACGAAGCTGTAGTGTATGACACCAGCTCTGGTCCACCAAATACTAACCAGTGCCTTTTGTTGTATATTCTTATGCTTAGGACAGGATTTGGCCGGTTCTCCTGGGTTCAACCACCGTGATGAGCGTTTCCAATTGTCCCAACAATACAATTAAAAATTCCCTCGTTATTTTGCCGGTTGAGTAATGTAACACGTATTTGTTGGTGTGCTTCAATTAATCCATGCGTTACCCATTCCTTGAGCTTTTTCACCTTTCCAATTTGTTTCAAGTGAATTAAAATTGTTTTATCACTCACACCGAAGCCTAATTTTAATAATTTTATGTTTTTTCAAAACATGTTTTAAAAAGATAATAGCAGAAAGTCTGTAAAGTTGTAAGAAATAGTCTAGTACTAGACGGTAGTTTGAAATTTCATGAACACTTACATAGAATGGAATAAAAGCTTAATTAGTGTAGGTTCGTTATCACTTTGTTATTAATATGAAGTTAAAACAATTTGTTTAAAAAAAGAACTGCCACCATAAATTTGTATTTACAAATATTTAACAGTCTGAAGTTTATTATCACAGATACAAGTTGTACATTCATAACTTCCGGAATCTTTACATGCTCTATACTTATGTATGAATACAATAATAATAATAAGGATAGTATACATGCAATGACACAATACAATTTCACACGAGTTGCCGGCACAAAAACTGTAACAATGGCACAATGCCTGCGGTTATTATAATCTCTCTTTGTAAATAGGGATTTGCATATAATCGGGTGTTCGCTTTCTAACGGCGCGCCACTCTACGCCACGCCTCGACGCGCGCTAACCGCGAGGTAATAGCGCGGCTCGGCGCGGCGCAGACGTGAAAGCGAATAGGACGCGTCCTCCCGCCTAGCGCCTCCAGTCTCGCCCTCGTTGTACTTCCTCTAACGTATGGACCGAAAGGTTGCAGTTGCTATCAATATCAATTATTATTACTTATACATTGCGTGGGATTATTGTAGAGTAAACTACACACTTAATAAACTGTAGTATTATATACCATAAAGGTATAGACCTATACGAGGCCAATCACCGGTAGCTCGTGATTTCTGAGGGATAAGTTTATAGGATGGAAACTTTGCTTCGGCCAACCGTACACAGATCTCCGCGCACACAGCAAGTATCGCAGTGATGTCACCAATTTGCAGAACGTTTAAAGGAGGTTCATTTGAAAATGCTAAAAACGCATCCATTGTAAACTATACGCGTTCACATTATTACGAATTAGTGTAAATCTTTATAGGTAACACGACATTTGTGGGTATGCTGGATTACGCTACTCGAAGGCAGGCGCTACTCACCTCGATTGCTATTCACTTCTCAGTTCGTGTAAAACGTATCATTCAATTAACCTGAAGACGTTCTATTGTATCTCATTTGTGTAGAAACCCAACAGCCTACATGATAAAGGCTATTATTATTGTCTATTATGTTATTGGGAAGAATATTTAATTTACCAGGTGTGTGAACCGCGCACCGCAATGTTATACGAAGCAAAACTCAAATACCCAATCCCTGAACAGTTGAAACATTTCAACATACAAGTAGAACAAGAAAACTATGAGTGTCGTAGTGCTAGTGCCTGTGGAGTCTATCGTCGATAGAGAACACTCCGCTTTCATCATAAGATCATAATCTTAAATGAGCGTCTCTATCCTTACATACGAGTATTGCAAGGGAAAGCGTCACGCGCCACGGCCGGGGTGGTGACCGCTCTTCATCCTCCAACACGAAGCTACACGCATCAGTAACACACGCAATCCTATGTGGAATAGCGCCGCGTCACGTCGCGTCACTCATCTATCTCCAGTTGTACTGCGCTCTCATGACAACAACAAAAACTAATAAATATTTCTTTAATTTAATTGGAATACTTTAGCAATTAATAACCATTCATTTAATTATTTGTCATCTGAACTGAAACATACGTATTGAAGTGACTTGTGAATCATTAAGAAACTTAATTGTGCATTGTAATTTGTTATGTAATAAGCTATGTGATAAATAATACTGAAACAAAGAAAGCAGGTTTCCGGTATAATTAGGTGACGAGAACCGAACTGTTTCCCACGGGCCACAAGCAGAACTCGTTTTCCTAGGTTGAGATTCCACATGAGTTTGCTTTTGGTGTGGATTATGTTATGGCGTTGCTTCCAGATAATTAGATATAGGCTACTAACACGAGACTCGCGAGGGTCCTAGCGGTTGCACCGCGCAGCGCGGCGAGTGCCGAGTGCTGATTGCCGACCTACATTAAACTGGTGTGACCGGCTCGCGGCTGACCGCTCACGGGTTCAGTGCCGCAGCGCGTCCGTGCGCTTCTGCCGATGGAATATCTAATAAAAATGAATTGATGCGTAAGAATGATTAAACTGATCTTGAACATATAACTTACAATGCAGAAGCAATGCTGACCAAAGTTGCCCATCATTATGTTCAGTTATTCACGGAGATATTAAAATTGAAAGTCGTTGGTTTAAATGAATAAGCTAATATTCCTCATATAATTCAGAACGTAACCCCGGAACTTTTGAGAAGCGTTATGGAAAATGCTTTAAAAAGCATCAAATTTACACTAACGCTGGAGGCTATCATCTGAAGGACGTCATATACAAAACCTAATAGTAATGACTTTACTGGTCTATTTACATGCATTTCATAAAAAATTATTGCATTTGCTTTATTGCTAAATGCTAAATGAAACTGTGTCATTAGTTTTGCACCAGTCGTTAGAAAGAATCAGGCGCTTGAACACGGGAGCCTGGAACCAAAACCTGTTAGATACATCCAATCTACTAGTTCGAGTCGTTCACAACTCCGCAACCTGGTGAAATAGGAATCTGGCAGTTATCTCGATTAGATAGGGGGAACACGTCGATACTCGATATCGGTTACGCCTCACGCCTCGCTCCATATCGCGACTCGAGTCTGTACAGTGCAAACAATATACAGAAATCAGCTACGTCACTTCATACCGGAATTCTGAAGCTTCTATAGCTATATTATAAGCATCAATTTGTACGACTAATAGAAGTCCTGTTGGTAGACTGAGCATTGCATATCACACTACACCAGAATTGTATGTGTGTGTGCGTGTGTGCGCGCGCGCTTGTGCGTGTGTGTGTGTGTGTGTGTGTGTGTTCGCGTGTGTGTGCGTGTGTGTTGTGCGTGTGTGTTGTGCGTGTGTGTTTGAATTATATATTTTGACGTATTCGCGTTCCGTATTTACTGAGTTCAGTTTAATCGATGAAGTTAAAATTGCATGCTGAAGCAATGTATCTCCTAGTTCTCACCATATACGACTAACTAGATATGTAAATGCGCGTCGTGTTCGTGGATTGTATTAGCTGAAAGTGAACCTGCTCGTTTGAACTGGCTGTGACCGCGGCGCGTATCCTGCCAGTGTCGGCGCTCGGCACGACAACACTTTATATAAAAAAATTCAATAGGAGTATTGTTCCGTGTAATGAATAAGATTGTCCTGGTTTTTGCGATTCATTTGTACATAACGAGCCCCGCGCGGCCTTCGCAGCGGACAACAGCACCGCACAGCATGAGATATGACGCTTCATCCATCGAAGACTGCTACCATTTCAGGTAGGTAATAATCGATTGGCAGTTTAAACTCCTTGCACTTGGAACTTTAATAAGACACTTTCATGAGAGGTACGTAACGCGCAGCATTTTATTTTAAAAATAGTTTCTTCGTCAGTGACCAGCTTATTAATTACGTGATTTAAGAACCAACGAACTCTTCCTTACATGCTACCTTATGACTCTTCACGTAACGAGCGCTAAATGATTTAATATCCTTTTTCATATATCGCCTGAATAATAACTGGAACTATATGTAAATAACAACTACCATACTACGTACAACTATATGTATACATATAACTAAAATACTTAAAAAATTCAAATTCAAATTTAAATTACATATAAAATATTATAACTATATGTAATTATATGTATATGTATGTATTGTGAATAAAAGACGTCCACAATATTTTAATGTGTGCTAAATTAATAGCGCTTGTTTTATTCTTGTTTCTTACAAAGTTACAGTAGTTCGTAGTAACAATGTGGTTTCTTAATAACGTTCTTGACTGTAGTTTGCTTGTAGATTCGCTGCTTGCTGTTGCTGGTGTTGTGTTTCTCGAACTGATCGCAGTACTGCCGCCCTCTCCGCTATATTTAACCTCGCCCTTTGCCTCGCAACCGGTAGTGCGATGGATTCCGTGCGGGGCGTCGCTCAGCCAATGAGCGCGCACGCCCTGTGTGCGCGCTCTCGGCAGTACCATGAGTCACCATGCCAGATGTTCCGAGTCTGGCATGGTTCATCCTTACAACTAGTGAAATTTATACATTTAAACTTACAACTAGCTATATTCTTATTCTAATCGTTTTAAAATACACATATTCACACATATTCAGTTCATATTATTATATCTATTCCTAACACGTATTTATAAACCTTATTCCTAACACGCATTATTTCATTTACTTGTTCATTTTATACTATTAGACTATCGTTATTCGCTCGCCCCGCTCGCTGTCCGCAACAGTTCTCCCCCCGGCGTAGCCTGCGCAGCCTCACTCTCCTCTCAGGACGGCGAGCTTCGTCGTCGGGCGCCGGAACACACCGCTCCTCGTCTTCACGTCGGCGCTCCGCACTCCTCCATCTGGTCCGGTGTAGGTTCTCATGACGATTCCGCGCGGCCAGGTGTTGCGCGGCAAGGCGGAGTCGACAACCACGACCAAGTCCCCGACGTTCAGAGGGCGCGTGCTGTCGGCTGAGTTCCCGCGTGGCACCAGTGTAGGGAGGTACTCCTTACCCAGCGCCGCCAGAAATGATCGGCGAGCGCCTGGGTTGCTCGCCAGGTACGCCGGTCCGCCGTGTCGCAGGTCCCCGTCGTAGGCATACCCGTCGAACTCCCAAGCAGAAAATGGTTGGGAGTGATCGCCTCTGGGTCCCGCGGGTCGACGCTCACGTGCGTTAGAGGCCGCGCGTTAATCGAATGCTCGGCCACCGCGAGCACGGTTTGGAGCACCTCTTCTTTAGGCGCACGCTCGTTCAAAGGTGGCGGCGAGCGCGGTTTTTACCGACCGCACTAGCCGCTCCCATGCACCTCCCTGGTTAGGCGCGCCGGGCGGGATGTAGCGCCACTCGACGCTGTGCCGTAGCCCCTCCCCCCGTAGCGCAGGTGCCCATTCGGCGTAGGCGGCGCGTAGCTTGGTGTCCGCCCCACGGAAGTTGGTCGCGTTATCGCTGTAGTGGCTGAGTAAGCCGAGCGGGTCATAGATTGACATAACCGCACTCAGAGCTTCTCGTTTTGTAGGTGCCCGCTTGTGTGCGCGTACATCGGCTGGTACTCGATGCATGGACGTGTTAAACCCTAGTTCATCCGTAGCTGCATTCCAGTATAGGCCCAGGATCTTTTCTTGTTCATGCCCGCCAAGTTGTGCGGGCGATCGTGCGCGTAGCTCGTCCGGTGTTCCACTGAGTACGCTCGCTCGGTTGCTGCTCCATCCGCGTAACGTAAAACCGGCTACTGCGTGGACTTCTTGTATTTCCCTTATAGTGTGGATAGCTGTTTCTTCATCGTCGTAGCTATCCACCAGGTCGTCCATGTAGTGGCTCTGCGTTATTGCCTTGAACGCTTCTGGATGCGTTCGTGCATGCTTTTCAGCGTTGCGGTCGCGTACACTGTGTGCTATGAACGGTGAGCTTGCTGCGCCGAATATCAACGATCTCATTTTATATTTCTGTGGCGGCTTGTTCCGGTCGTTGCCTCGCCACAGAAATTGTTGTGCCGGCTGGTCCGCCTCGCGTATTCGTATTCTCAGAAACATTTCCTCTATATCAGCAGTGACGGCGACGGGCTTCTCTCTGAACCGGAATAAAATCCCCTGCAGCGATCGTAGCAGGTCCGGTCCCTCTAATAACTCGTCGTTTAAACTCGTAGTTCCACTGCGTGCTGCGGCATCGAATACTACTCGTAGCTTGCCGGGTTTGTTCGGGTTGAATACAGCGAAGTGAGGTAAAAACCAGCTGATGTTGCTAGTCTGTTCGTGTACCTCGCAGCGTACGGCGTAGCCCTTCTTAAACAAGTTTTTGATCTGACTTGTATACGCCGCCGCAAACTCTGTGGAACGATCCACTTTCTTTTCTATAGAGTGAAGTCGTCGTAGCGCCATATTGTAGCTATTAGGTAGTACTATGTCGTCGCGGCGCCACGGTAGACCTACTTCGTAGCCTTCACTGCGTTGTTGGATCGTTCCGTCGAGTATTCGCGTCGCGCGCTTGTCGGCGTCGCTGATTCTCGGTTCGCGGGCTACGTCGAGCGCGTCTATTTTGAAGTGCCGTTCTACGAGCTCGTGTAGACTTTCGTTCCGGATCTCGCTGCCAGTGTTGCGTTCAGGTGCGTATATGTGTAGCAGGGCTTCGCTGTGGCCGATGATCACGTGTGGTGCGGTTCCGTGCACCACCCAACCCAATTGAGTTTTCGACGCCGCCGGCTGGTTCGGTTTGCCGACGCGTAGCTCTCTGGATACGATCATCTCCCAGTGGTCCGTACCTATCAATATACGCGGCCTCGCCTTCTCATAGCACACCTGCTTCACTTTCAAATTGCGCAAGTGAGCGTGTTGGAGTGTGCTTAGAGACACTGTTTGTTCGCGCAGTCGGAGTCCTTTTATCGTTCGAGCTCGGAACTCGTGCTTCTTGTTGCCGCCCGGTTCGTACAACTTCGCTTGTACAATTTGGCTATTCGTGTACTCTTTGCCCATATTGACGCCTTGTAGTTGCAGTGGATGTGACGGTCCATGTGCTCCGATGTCCTTGGCCAAGTCCTCGTCGATTAGCGATATAGTCGAGCCCTCGTCCAACAGAGCGTACGTGTTCACCGCTCCTTTGGGGCCCGATATAGTCACCGGACAGATTTTTAGTATAATCTGTCTCGGTTCTATAGTTGTTGCGACAGCCATTACCGTCTCGCTCGTTGACGGTGCCACGTTGTTCTGAGCTTGCTCTTCGCTATCGCTTGGTCTGTCGTTGTGAAGCGACGAGTGATGCGGACGACGACAGGAGTTAATACCGCACGGCTCTCCTTTGCAGTACACACGATGATGGCGTTTGACAATACATTTGAAACAGACGCCTTTGCTCTTCACTAGCTCCCACCGTTGCTCGACGTTCAGTGCCTTGTATTGCGGGAACCGAGACAACGGATGGGGCTTATCGCAGCTAGGACACAGATGTTCGGTTTCTGTGTCCACCGTAGCAAAGACGTTCTGTCTCTTTCTGGCGGCGACTTGCGGTGCGGCAGGCTTCAATACTTCGCGTCTAGAGGTCGCTGTCGAAGCGGTGGCGGGCGCATATGTGTGTTTTAACGCACGGCTCGCTTCACGCATTAGGAAGCGTGATAATACAACGACCTCTGGATCCGTAGTTCCCTCGTTCTCTTCCGCATAGTCGCACCACCGGGACTTCAGGTGTGGGCTAAGTTTTTCTAATACTTCCCGAGCCAGCATCGGGTTGTACAGGTAGCTCCGCTTGTCGAGATTTAGTAAAACACAGACTATGTTTTGTAGTTTTACTGCGAACGCGTTCAGTTCGCTTGCGGTAGCTCCCGGTCGTGGTAATTTCCGCATATCATCCAGCGCCTTGTCTATAATTACTTCCGGCCTGCCAAAACATTGTTCCAGTGTCCGCATGATTTCATCTGGATTGTTCGCGGTGTGTAGTAGCGCTGCCACTGCGTCGCGGGCGTCCCCACGCAGACTGTTACGTAGGCGCGCTATGTTTTCTATCGGCGAGAAACGATACAGCTGCGTGGAGTCCCTTATAGCTGCTTTGAATGGCAGCCACTCGTTGATCGCTCCAGTGAATACAGGTAAGTCGGCGGCTTGGCGTGGCGGTGGATGAGTATGCGTCATCTTTTCTAGTATCGCGGCGAGCTGTTTAATATCACTGCTCGATTGCGACGGTGATTGCGAACGGGCACGTCGTTCAGGCCTGCGTTCGTCTTGTTGCCGCGCGTCGTTACGGGTACACGGTAATTGCTCCCCCCGTGTAGCTTCGGGCTGTGAGCGGAGCCAGTCATCTACTTGGTGAATACGTTCATCTGGCTCCTCGTTCGTTTGCTCACGTACGTCCTCTGCTTCATCCCGTATCGACGTTAACTCCACGGCGAGGCGTTTCTTTATTAATTCCGCCTCCATACGGAGTTCTTCACGGCGAATTGCGGCTAGTTTCTCTTCCGCTTGTAGCTCGGCGAGGCGTGATCGCATAGTCGCACTCGTCGTCGATCTGTGTGAGCGTGGCGGGGAAACGTGGCCTGTTCTGACGTCAGTGCGAGTAACAGGTACAGAGGGTGTTTCCTCCAGTCGGGGTGTGCCCTCAGCCCTCTGTGTGTCTGGCGATAGCGGCGATTCTTCGAATACTCGGACTGTGTTATTTCTGTTTTGTGATTCCATTGCGTCTCCCTGGCTTCTCGTAACAACCATTGATCTGGGTACGCCGTTCGTGGATACAGATGTCTTGATAACACGTCGTTTCTTCTTCAAGCGTTGTTGTAGATCGGCGAAATGTTTTGTTCTTTTTTCTTCCGATCCGGCTTCCGAAGGACCAGATAATATTGTGAATAAAAGACGTCCACAATATTTTAATGTGTGCTAAATTAATAGCGCTTGTTTTATTCTTGTTGCTTACAAAGTTACAGTAGTTCGTAGTAACAATGTGGTTTCTTAATAACGTTCTTGACTGTAGTTTGCTTGTAGATTCGCTGCTTGCTGTTGCTGGTGTTGTGTTTCTCGAACTGATCGCAGTACTGCCGCCCTCTCCGCTATATTTAACCTCGCCCTTTGCCTCGCAACCGGTAGTGCGATGGATTCCGTGCGGGGCGTCGCTCAGCCAATGAGCGCGCACGCCCTGTGTGCGCGCTCTCGGCAGTACCATGAGTCACCATGCCAGATGTTCCGAGTCTGGCATGGTTCATCCTTACAACTAGTGAAATTTATACATTTAAACTTACAACTAGCTATATTCTTTATTCTAATCGTTTTAAAATACACATATTCACACATATTCAGTTCATATTATTATATCTATTCCTAACACGTATTTATAAACCTTATTCCTAACACGCATTATTTCATTTACTTGTTCATTTTATACTATTAGACTATCGTTATTCGCTCGCCCCGCTCGCTGTCCGCAACAGTATGTATGTATATATATACTACATGGAAGAATTATTTTGTGAGAAACGATCTCGTACAAATCTAGTTTACTATTCACCATTAAATAGACTCATGAGGAGTTACAACATTACTTCCAAGATTATTACAAGTGAAGTTGATATCTTCTTTGATACTGTTATCCAAACTGAGAGATCATATTGTTGTTTGTGAGACGAGAACAACTATTATATTGTATCTAAATATTATTTATATTTGCTTGTGATTATTTTTATTTTATATAGCTGTTTGTATCTTTAAATTACTATAAAATTAATAATAATATAATAAATAAATAAATAAAATAAATAATAATATAATTAATATATTATATATATATATATATATATATAACGTAATAGGATTTAATGTGCACGCCGCGGC
The DNA here is from genome assembly GCA_033032175.1 of Saturnia japonica. Lineage (NCBI taxonomy): Eukaryota > Metazoa > Arthropoda > Insecta > Lepidoptera > Saturniidae > Saturnia > Saturnia japonica. The sequence goes on from CM065315.1 coordinate 20,755,156, forward strand.
CGTCGTTTCCTATAATTAGGGTTACATTTTATTAAAATATTGTACTGCATAATTTTTATTGAAAGATGATGTGTTGACGTTGATTCTGTTGGCGATCTAAGTAAATAAATACATCTGCTAAAATATTTGCCCATACTATTTCTAATATCAACGTAAGGTAGGGAGTACGTACATTATGTCACTTTTGCAAGATAAGCCAAAACCGCAAGCAAAAACTAGTTAAAAATTAGTCTCTAATCATTGTGTAGAATAAATTAGATTGGCAACTGGAGTTAAGTGCTATAATATCCTCTAATGGTATACTAGTATGTGTATAGTGTTCGTGTAGAGAGGGCGCGGGGCAAGGGGCGCGGGGTGCGGGGTGCGGGCTAATAGGACCCATAATATAATTTATCGAGACAATTGGCCAGCGCGCGGAGGTGCGACGCAACAACAACACCCCGCGGGAATTAAACAGTAGGTCGGAGGTGAGAGGTCCGGAACCCGATGCGATGCGTCTGCGTGACATCATCACCACATCTGCAGAGTCGGCCGGCCGCCTGATACTCCGCAACCCGTGCTCGTGCATCAGCTACACGTCGTACCCTGTGCTATGATCGCATTACTCGCTTGCTAATTTCTATTTTATACCAGCTATGCCTGCGACAGCCTCTAAAATAAAAGTAGCCTTTTTCTTTTTTTTTAACGTGGAGAAACCCGTCATGTGTGCACACCCGCCCGGGGGACGAGTGGTTTTGAAAGACTCCTACTCACTAAAATTTCACGGTATGCCATCCGCCGCGCTGCCGGGCCGCCTCGATGGCATCGCATACACTATAACATCAGCTATCTGCCAGTGAAAGTCCCGTCAAAATTGATCCAACATTTTCCGAGATTACCCGGAACAAATAGACAAACAAATATTACGCCAATTTTAATTTATTTGTATAGATAGAATTACTCTCGAGAATCATAATTCTCCTTGGGATCTGTTTAGAATGAAAAGCGTTTAAAGTCGTGTCTCTGTGATTCACACTATTACGGCGCTTAGACCGGTTTTATCCTGATACGATTCCAGCCATGTGAATAAAAAATATTAAATATAACTAGCGGTCGCCCAATGATCATTTTTAATCATAGACTATTTTCTGTTTGACATTTGCAGTATTCATAAACAAGGAGTATTATTATATCACTTGCTGTCACTTTTCATTGAGTGACAATATCAATATTACGGTGGATGCACTGCAGCGAGCAGCGAGCAGCGACCAGTGAGCGCGAGCCGTTGCTGTTCACTTTCATTTCAATCTTCTTCATATATCATACAATAAATAGGTAGATAGTTCTATTTTGTTTTTTGCTCAATAATGAATACGACGACGCGTACGAGATGTTGTGTCCTGTAGTTATAACTAAAATAAGTATTTGTTTTTTTTACCCTGCGCAAAACCTCTAATTAGTCAGTTGTCATGCACAAACCCGGGAAGCTAAATCGTAAGTCACAAACAATAGGGTATTATCTTCAAAAACCATGTTTAAGGTAATCGTGTTTTGAAATTTTGATAATTCATTGCTGCATAACAGACTTTACTATTTCCATTTCTTTATTTTCTCGATGACAGTTCTAATTTGATAGTTGTAGTGTTGGGACAAAATAAGTAATGATATCGATCGCATATATGTATTATATTTTGAACAAACAGATTTTGATTAAAATAAATAAATAATGATTACCTGTCGTTTTAATTATTTCCTTTCATTGTCGAGTACCTAACTATACCTACTTATTTTACAACAGCTTCGAAAATTTTGAAGAAGTTGGCATTATCAATCAAGAATTAATATGTGTAACATCTTGTAATTAAATATAATATTAGTTAATAAATTTGTACAAAAGTATCCGGCAGTAGTTTAGTTTCTTACATTTTATAAAAAAATATCGGGTCTGTTATCGTGTTACGTTTATCAATATAGCTCCATCCCTATCAGTTTCTCCGACTCTGGTATAACTTTGTACGTGTGTAAACGTCATATTTTTATAAAATAATGTATAAAAGACGCTCGTTCAAGTTTTCACAGGAGCTGTCATCGAGAAAATAAAGAAATGGAAATGGTATAAGGGTTCAACTTTCTTAAATTATACTTTAATTAGTACCACACATGTATTTATATATAATAGTAATTATAGTAAAACACTATATTATTCCAAACATGGTTTTTGAAAATAATACCCTATTGTTTACGACCTGCGATATATATTATATTAGGTAGTACAATCAGTTTACAACATATTATGTCGTGCAAGTAGCTTCATGTTGTAGTAAAAAGGGATCGAAGTTTCGCCCAAAAGACATTACCTAGTTATGTGTGATGACTGTGATGAGTTCCATAGCAACGTACGTAAATGTACGCAAACGTACTACTTGACCTTCATCTCGCCTTCTATTTACGTAGGTGTTCATCAAATGACTAGGCTGATAGTACATGACATAATTAAAATACGTGTTACTCTCTATTTGTGATCATTTAAAAAATGTTAGGAAGAATTCAGTCGGCACTTCCGACTTCTCCTGGAGCGGCTGGAGTTGTCTGTCCATGCATGATGACATTAGAGTCATAGTAGCCCGCTACACTATCAGGAATATTAATAACAACGCAGAGGCAGCACAGGGAGCCGTGTCGTGCGGCGCGGCGTGGCGGGCGTGGCGGCCAGCTCCTCATGTAATACAGTGCAACTATGGCGAGTCAGCAACCGACCGCGACCCTGACCGTCATCTCTATATATACACACGTGCGCTGAGCGCTCGCACCCCGCTCCCCGCACTCCGGTCCGTCTCAACTCCCTACAACTTCACAAGATCATATCAGTACAGGCTACTTTGTTTCTGTCATAAATGTTCCTATAAAGCCTATTACTGTACTCTTATCCAAACAACTGCTAGAAATATGACGGATTCCGAGCCGCTACCGGCTAGCTGCTAAAATTAACTAAAATATATTTTCCAAATACACCCTAATGATATAATTTATCTTTAGTAATTTATTTATTCTAGCAATTTGGTTACATTTACTTCGCATTTTATTTTTATAAAAAAATAAGATTCATGTAACGTACGGTACGGTTCAATTGAAAATGCAATATTTCCCAAGGGAAAGCCTTCGCCTTGACCTAATCCGCTAAGAGAAAACAAGGTAACCCGGTCACAAGCGTTACAACTTGCCGGGTGAGAAGGTAGATGAAGGGCGGCTAGTGGTCCTGGGTCGCGGGGGTGAGGCGTGAGGGGCGCGCAGGGCGAGAAAACCAGCTCGTCACTTCGACATGAATTCGAGAAAGGTAGCAGCGCGCCCACTTTTACTTGTAAGGAAGCTGTATCGCTGTATTGAGTTTGCATGTGCAGTGAGTCGGTTGCGCACCGACATACTCATAAACGGAAATATTTTACATTTCTTTTATTATATTACTAGCTGTACCCGCAATTTTGTCCGCGTGGTATATATCGTGTATGAATTTAATATAACTGATATAAGCTTTGATAATACCCAATTAAAATAATTTTAAATGTTAAGTGGCCATTAGGAAAAGCTAATTGTATTTAATAACTTTATTTTTATAAATCGTTAATATCCAGTGAATATTAATGCTTTATAGTATGTCTCTTTAGTGTAATTTAATAAAAATGATGATAGCGCAAACACCTAACAACGACATCTATTGTACAGAAATTAGATTGATTTTTAATTATTTTTAACATGTAAAAAATAACGTTAAAATCTATCTAAAAACAATAAGACCAGCCTTAAATTATTAACATAAGTGCTTCTTACAAAAAATATACTTAAATGTGACAATAAATATCAAATCAATTTCACGATAATTTTAACCAAGCCGTCTATAAATACTCCTGAAAATAAAAATAAAATGTTTCGAATTGACATGTTCCAGATAGGTATTCTTCTTCTTCTGGCTTCATCCCACTTTTATTTGGGGTCTGCTCTACTAATCTGTCGCCTCTAGATATATCTGCTCTGGGTCGTCATTAGGTCTATGTTGTTATTTTTATGTTAGATATCCATGTTAGACGGGGTCGTCCACGCTTTTCCGGTCCTGGCTTATGATCTAGCACTTTTGTTGGTGTTGTGATCATCCGGCTTCGTCATGATACGAGTATGTATTATTTCCATAAAGTTGTGTCACAATGTAAAACACAGTTTAGTACTCAGGGGAGGCGCTTTCTTTGTTATTATTTTACTGGTTAAATAAAATCCCGTTTAGAGGTTTGGTTTTATTAATATTGTAATCACGTTTCAAGTGACATTTAATCTGTTGACAACTGACAGATCATCTGATTTAACATTGATTATTGCAATATACCTTCACGGGTTTACCTTTACAACGAGTCGGACAGATCGGTAGTGATTTTTAGGGTGCTTAAAAGGGGTTTTATTCGTAATATATATGTTGGCATAATCACGGCGATTCAATCGGTTACTGTTCTGCGTGACAACTCGCAGGACTCGCGGGGCTTCGCGCTGTACGCTCTGTACGCGTCCCTCTCAAAAGTTGTAAGTTATCCTGCTGATCGATAATCATCTACTCTGTGCAATATGTCCGTGCTGACGCGACGCGACGGTCAGGTTTCATCATTAACTTCACGTCTATTAGCTTACTTCTGTTTCAACTTAAAGTAAATATCCAAACAAGGTATTATTTATGGCATAAGGTTCTTTTCGGGAACACAATGAATACAACCATTATTTTATGATTCAGTTCCTAACTATTTATATCCTACAATGGAGCGCAATGAAACTCAACCGTACTATAGGGCGTCTATTGAAAAAAAGAAGTGACAACTTAAACCTACTCACTATAGCAATATAAACTAACAACTACCTACTTAAATGAAATAACAAATCTACAATTAATTGCAAAAAATTTTTTTTTTTTACCAAAGTGAAACTTTTTACAATGAAAATCAGTAATGAGTTTATCACAATGTGTATGGTGGTCACGTTCTCTAACACTTCGTTTTATTGCTGTATATACACCAATCGCTCCCGGAATACGACAAACCAAAATAAAATTAGTAATAATGGATTTATCACTATGTGTATGGTGGTCGCGATTTGTCTTTTCTCTCGTGTAACGAAATGTGCCTAAACGTGCTTGTTTGTCACCTTTGTAGTACTTACATTAAAACAAATATAGCTACTTTGCCGACTTTTCTTGATGATTGGGATGTTATCGGAACCGGTGTTAGTGTTCACATTGTAAGTGCCTTCTCAACGCCTGAATCCAGTTTGTGATTTGGATTTACATAAACAATTCCAGTCTTTGAGCGGGCATGTTCTTGCCCTCTCTATATTAATAATAATGTTTTGCAGGAGGCAGAGTTGACCACGTGGACGGCGTTCCTGCAGCGCGCTGTCGACGTCACCTACAACACGGAGCTCGTCATAGAGAACTTGCAGAACATGATCGGTGAGTACCTAACTATTCACAAGCCGAGCGTACAGAGCGTGCCGAGCGAGCCGAGCAAGCCGAACGACCTGAGCAACAACTCATCACCTAATACTACATAGTTAATGCCAATATTATTGTTTCATTCAAAGGTCGTGTATATTTGTATTTTGTACAGTCCGCACAATAAATATAGTAATAATAATAAATAATACTTTTGGTAGAATTAATGTAAAGTAATGAATCTTCAAGGAAATCGTCACTTAACAGCAGCCGAGATTGTGGCCAAATAATAAACGAAACTATGAAGTTTCTTGAATAATGTTACTTGATTATTGAGGTGAATTCCAGTACGTACGTGGTAAATACAATGAATGGTGCGGGGGTTGGTGAGGTGCGGGGAGTACGGCCGCGGAATCGAGCCAATAGCGACGCGGCGCGACGCGACGTCGGGCGGACCGGCCGCGGCCGCGACCGCTATACGAGTTCCGTTTATTTTTATGTTCTCCTCGAGTGCACGTTACGTCATTCATAATTAGATTTATTACCAGCTCTAGCTCTAGTTTGACTTTCTTCCTTATCACCTACCATACATTAATACATAGTGCAGTTACGTGAAACATCATGTGCTCGCATCAATCCAAAACCTTGTGTTTCTTCACGACATAGGCTGTCGCATGAAGTAACCGAATCTGGGAACATAAGTTCACCTTTTTTTATATTATTTGATTGTGTGCAAAAATTATAAAAAAAAGTATTTGTTTGTTTTGTTGGATCCAGGAAGTTTGGGCCACAGGACAAGATATAGCCATATAGTAGCCATTTGAATTTGTAATATTTTCACATTTGAACTGTACGTGAAATTGTGATTTGGAATTTTGTAACCTCGCCACGTTGCGATTGGCGAAATGAGCTACAGAAGCTAGAGTTGAATATGACCGACTTTTGACTTGACTACGAGTATTCTCCCTTTATATCCCTTGACAATTCTCTCGTCAACACGGACGCCGATATACGCAAGTAAATTATTGTTGAGTTAGATTGGCTCTGCGAATCTCAGCCAGTTCTGTCCGTATCTCAAGTAAAGGCTCATATGACCTAGTTTTCCACTGTGCTTGCACATCTTTCCCGTGATAGTACAGTTAGCATTTTGTTTGTTGCAGAGGCTCAGCGGCGGTGTGTGCGGGAGCTCTCCTCCACCAGCGTCATCTCATCGCTTTGCGTACCCGACGCGCAGCCCACCGACTCTGAACCAGTGCCCTCGTCCGCATCCACCGAGCCCGAGGTGAACGCGACTGCCGGCTCCCCGCCTCACTCTCCGCTCGGGACGCACTCGCCTGCCGCCATCTGCAGTACGCCCATCGCGAGGGAGTAACCCGCAGTGGCGCCCCTCACACCCGGGCGCCGTCTTCCACCATCCTATCTCTGTTGCTTCCGCCCGCGACGCTCGCTCGACGCGTTCACGTCGACATCCGTCGTGCTTCGTGCTCCAACGGGATTAAACCCGACTCCACTCTGAGTACTGCCCAACTCATTGTGATTATGAGTTCACCTTCGCCCTTCATCTACACAACAGAGTGTTAATGGCGTTGTGCGCTACTTCAACTGTTACGTGTTACCCAAAACCAGACATTATGTTTCATTTCAATACCGGAGCCCTCTGACAGTTTGTTAAATGCAAGATGTTTCGCTTCTTAAGCGTAGTGCGTATCACGTCATCACTGTCCTCTACGCTCAGAGTTTATATTGTATGATGTAGTCATCGGGTAGCACACGCATGCGCACACGCAGCGCCGCTATATATAGCTGTTGTTGAGCGATCATCTGCATCTGATTGCTATGCAAACTTATTCAGGCGTTCAGTTGAACATGGAGTCGCGGCTCTCAACTAACTTATATCCTAGAGACAGATAGTACTCAGTTAAAGGTATAATACGTTATCGCTAATTCTAATGCAGATGTTTGAATTGTTATAATGAATTCTCCATTAATGCGGCTCGAGCGACAAACAGCGGATATAACTAACGACATTCCATTATGATACCTACGCAGAGCGCAGAGCGCCAATGCAGTTGCTAAGCATCCTGCAGACAGCAACACGGCTGCTGCGCGAGTACTGCTTACTGCTCCGTAGTGGCATTAATACATGTGCCATACAGGCGTATGTCTCGTTTCCGATAGTGCTAACTTATTTCTTTCAACTATCAACATGAACGGTGAGCGATGCCACGTCGCCGCCCTCTGTACTGCCTTATAGCGTGTGTTCAATTCGCGTAAACTGCGCTGCCGTACGTCTTGTATGCGAGTAAGGTTGTCGCGTATAGTAAGTGAACAATAGCTCATGTTGAATGTCGTTAATAAATGTTAAAGTTTAGCAATTTATCTTAACTATTTACTGTTATCTCATACTTGTAGATTTATATTATTAAAAGTAATAGATCGTAAGACTACCTTTTCGATATAAACTTGTATTCAAATTTTGAATGTATTTTATGCTCTTGCATTGTAGGTACCTAAATAAAGTTACTGTATTACTTCTTACTATAATAAAAGGTCGCGTTGAATATTTCCGAGAGATACAAGTACGTATATATTATGTGATCTTGGCGTCCAAACGAGACGCGTTATCTTCTATTCGGTCGTAGCTATGTACAAAGTGAAATTAGTTTTATCGGATTCCTACATAATATGAAGCCGGAACTGTGCAACGGAAATGTTAACCGGTTTTACTATTCATTTATTAAGTTATTTGTGAAGGAATTGTAATCGTGTTTTAGCGATTCTACAGTTTTAACAAATAATTTATAATTACATGTAGGCGGCCGTTTTATTCTTATTTAAGTATCTGCACAGTATTGTGATTGTTTCTTTAATGTCTGTACTGTAACAGTCGGTCGATAGCAAAACCGCCGAAGTAATTTAAATGTCGAGCAATGATTTGGAATCCATGTTATCTGGGGCGTGCCCGTCCTGTCCCGTTCCGCGTTTAGGGACAGGGTTTGGGCAGAGCCTTACACTCTGCGTCATATATTTTTACTTTTTTCTGCATTCATTAGCTTTATAAAACATTTTCTCATATTTTTGATCTGAATGTATGTATGTAGTGTTGTGTATTGTATTAATTTTGATAAATATAACGCGGCACACACATAGTGTACTCGCAAGGCAGGTACAGCATGTCAACTTTGTAGGTAGAATTATTTAACAGGACTGTGGCATGTCAGTATCGAATTTTCTAACGATGATTTCATGTACAGGGTTGCCATCTTGCCATTTGTGGCTAGGCTCTCGTATAGAGAGCGAGAAATCTTATTTAGCTGAAGACTTTCATTTTTTAAATAATCCTTTATCTTTTATAGTTTATAAAACCTCATGCAAGTTATACTGGTACTATTATAATAATAATAAATTTACTAAATTTTCTCAATTAGTTATTATTAGCATTAGTAGTAGTTACTATTGGTTATTTAATTAACTCTACAGTCTCCTCCGGCAGCAAACGATTTTTTTCATCGGTCCATTGGCTCCATATTAATCAAAATAATCTTTAGAAAATGTCGTTGTGGCCGGATATTACAAACAAAAACTCGTATAATTTGAATATATGGAATTTTCTTTCAGAATTGTTTGTTTCATTTATACAGTGAAACGACCTCTCTACTACACAATGTTTTCTCTTACACTTTTCAGGGGGATCTCGGTCCTCCGCATGTTGTAACAATCGCCGTAAAATCTCCATACAATATTTTCCTCTTTTCCCAGCGTAGCCAAAAAGTTTTGTACGGGATTTTGAAATGCCGCGATAGCGCGGATAATCGTGACGTAATCGTGCTTTGTCGGGTCGGAGGGTGTAATGACGGTGACAGTCCCGATATATTAGAACGAATGGCAGCCCTAGACATGTACCATATAGTATGATAATATTTATTAATAAAAAGTGTAATGTATATGTGCTGACATAACTCTTCAATAAAATAGATATTATAATATTGATATAATTACTATTTACTGAATAGTTAATGAAATCTGTTTTATGAATAATATTTAAGAAAAACTTTGATGAGGTATATTCCGCACCCGGGTACTGTGAGCACAGTGAGCACATCGACATCGTGTGTGTATATGTGTACCGGTGTGCGTGTGTGTGTGTACCGTGTTCTCTGAGGCCAAATACTTATTAATGATTCGTCTGAAACCATCAGCGGCTCGTGTATGTGCCACTGTACACGCGCCGCCCTCTCTGTTCATACGAGATGATAATATATTCGGTTTGGCGTTATATCTTGCAAACTGATATCGTTGCCAAAATTAAATAGGATACGGATACGCGTAAATAAATGGAATAGCAACGATTTATTTACGTGCGTGGATGAGCGTGTGTGCTTGTGTGTGGACACGCGCGCGTACGCACACACGCACGTAATAAAATATATCGCTTTGCTCATTTTGTTTTAACTCGTATGAACTCTCCGCTAGTTTCGTGTTGTAACCTTGCTGGCAAAAATAATTGAAAAAAAAAATGTGAGGGTAGCTGTTGGCAATTGGTGTTTCCTTCTTTTTGCTCGGCACTATTTGTATACATTATGTACTGATGCATTTATTGTGGCTATTTTCAAATATTTAACGTTTGTTATTTAATAATAATATTGTCGTTGACGAGAGATTTATAATTATGTATAATAAGTGTCTCTCTTGTTTGTAGTTTTGTATATTCTATGCAATTTTTAAAGAAATAACATGTTAATTATTACCTTTTTTGAATAATAATACGTCAAATATGTCTTTAAATATTTGTATAGTGTACGTGTAATGACAGTCGAGGTGCTTTCAGTAATCATTTAGTATGTTGCTTTGTTTAAACTTATAATTTTGAATAAGATTTTTTTCACTGTATTATTGTAAGTTAAATTAAAACAAGTATGAAAGTTTCCAAAAATGTTTTATATTACAGTAGTTAAGTTCCTTCTCCCCATCATGTCATCGCGTCACCGCTCTATGCAATCTGAACTGATGTACACGTTTCGTTTGTCGCAGCTAGAGCTGCCGCCTGTTCGGGATTTTGCGAATTAGTCTTATATAGAAGTGTCCGGGTAGTTTTTTTAAAAAGCGTTTTGTATCCAGAGAAAATCCCTAGATTACTAGAAGGCGAAATGAATTATTTCACTTGAATTTATTGATTACTATTATTATTTGTTTGTAAGCTTTATTAATCTTGCATTGATAGTATATTTTTTATTAATAAGAAACCAAAAAGAAGTAGGTACATATAAAATAAATCGAAAACAAGCTGTGTAATGAATAAATAAAATAAATATTTCTATATATATATGTATACTACTTATATTTTACAAGAATTTCGAGGAAAACTCTTATTTCACCCAAATGTCAGGGAATTTTCAAATTATTAACCGGGACGGGGCGCGGCACATGCGTCGACAATTAGATAACTGGATTTAGATGATGGCAGCCCTAGTGACAGGCTAACATCACATTTCCTGAATAGTGGCTATTATCTGTTAAACATGTTTGTGGGAGATTAGCATTACTCTAAACTACATAGAACGGAACTCAGTCAGCTCAGTACCTTTGCCACTACTAGCTTTCCAAAATCAATTTCAAATTAGTTTTTAACTGACTTCAAAAAAGGAGGATGTTTTATGGATGTTCAGGCATAACTTTTTTCTTTATCAACTGATTTAGATGACTCCTTTAGACACACCTCGAAGGTGAGCCTATTTTATTTTCTGTTTCATTGGACTTTCGACTTCGAAGATACAACAGGGAACTCTTCAAAATCATTACACTTTGTTTTCTTTTATGTTACAAATAGTCTTGTTACTTAAAACTTGTATCATAAATAAAGATAAAAGCTATATCTACTATTGCATTAGAAAGTTATCAACCCTGCTGATTAATAATATAGTATTTCCTGACGGACACTTTGCAGTTCAGAGTGAGAAACGCGTATAGAGCTACCGGCACGTCCACGTTATTTAGTACTGTCAGTTGGGCCAGTCTTCTGAAGAGAACTAACATTGTAGTTTTAATTTGTTTGGTAAGAAAGGATGTAAATATATGCACGTCGAATCTGCACGACAGCGATTGTTCAAACCCCGCACCGCGCACCCCGCCTCTCACTTCACCAGAACATTCCAAAGTGCACATAATATAATATTTTCGTAGAAACACCTTTGGCCGTAATAAAACAAATCAATTATACAATATAACTTTATTATTTTATATCCTTAATTTATCAAAAATACAATTTTAAAGTAATAATCAGACTCATGTTGGCAAGCTCTGTGGTTAAAGTAATGTGCACGCATGCACGCATGCACGCACGCAGGCACGCACGCACGCACGTCAACAACTGGGAGCTATGGCCGCTAGAACAGACAAGTATGTAAGAGAGTGACCACAAGGCACTATGTCACACTCGATCACGTTTTAACTTGAACAGTTATTATAAAACTTTGGGAGTACTAACTATGCGTTTCAAATCAGAAGGTAATCGCGTCCATACCAACAAATCTACAGTTAGCTTAATTAGCTTTATTAAAAATATAAGCTTTTGTATGTTATATATTTACTAGCTGAGCCCGCAGATTCACTCACTTTGACTACAGCATGCCATCGATCTCCCGGGAACGCGCGAATTTTGCTACTCCCACTGCCGGCTAAAGACAAATATGCTAATTCTGGGTGTCCCTTAGACCATAGACATTATGACATATTTCTCGCTGACGTTTTTGTAGATTTTTTTAAATGTTTACAATTATGTTATACATTAATTTTATATATAAAGGAATTTAAGAGCCCGAATTGATTCACCATGACTAGTTTTTATTATTTGCGTGGAACCCTAATTCTTTTTCTACAATATTAAAAAAACGGTAGTTCTTACGTGGTTACTCCTTATAACATCAGCTATATACCAGTGAAAGTTCTGTCGAAATCGGTCTAACTGTTTTGGTGATTACCCGGAACAAACAGACAGACAAACAAAAAAATTTTTTTTTTATAATGGTAGGTATTGTATATACTTTCATATGAATTTAGTAAAAAGCTGTGATTTTGACATTACAAACAGACACTTCAATTTTATTTATTGTTTAAATAGATATAAGTCCGGTCACGTGACAGACGGCATATTCTTATTGTTTTCCAGTGTACGTATGGTTTTTTCAATCATATAATTTTAAGCAAGATGGCGATTTGACAGTTATCTTCTTATTTGAGACGCACAGGTACATCAAACAAACCAGCAAGCGTGAAAAAATTTGTTGTTATACTCTGTGCAAGGAAGCCGATCATGACTCAATGCAGAGCGCTGGAGCGCTAAAGTTGATGTAACTTCACAATGTTCACCATGATATTGTGCGATTACGTTTGCGACGTTACAGTCCGCCATCGCGGTGCACTCCCACGCGGCTCGCGACTCGCGACTCGCAGCCTTCTAGTGAGGGGCAAAGCTGCCGTACGATACAGAATACTGGAATGTTTTACAATCTAGCTTACATCTAACTCCGATACTATTGGAAGCATGTTAGCACTGGCAAGTCACACGACATCTAACTACGTGCGGTGTAAAGTTACTCCTCCTAATATAACAATATTAATCTCTGCCAAATAGTTTTACAAGTTAATCTAGGTATTTAAATATTATTACATCAATGATTGACATATAGTAGATACCTACGCAGAGCTCATACGAGCACAGTTTCAACTTACTTCACAGAAATATATAAGTGATGAATTTTAAAATGAATTAACTCGCTGTGTCTGTTGAATTTATAATAATACTGCGGGTATAAATAACATACATGTGCTGTAGAGGGTCAGGGCACTCAAGGAGCCACGCAGCGCCACGCAGCGCCGCGGTACCTCGAGGTTACTCGATAATAGTAGTAGTAAATGGACACTTATATAACTATTAGAAATCAATATACCCTAAACGTATTTACGGCAGAATTATTTCGGAGCTGCGAGTTCAGCAAACCATACAGACACGATGAAGCGTGAAGGGGCGCAGCGCGGGGTCAAACGATTTCCACACACAACTTGTACATACATACAATACTGACGCACTTATATTTACACACGTTATAATTACTGCGGCACTTTCGACAGACGATTTTCCAAATCGCACTCGAGGAATGTTCACTGTTTCACATCTTAATACAGTCTTTATAAAGTGGGGCTCCGCTACGCGAGCTGTGCGTGCTGGTGTGGGGGCGGCGGCGGCGGCGGGGGCGCAGGGGGCGGGGGGAGCCTGCGAGAGGATGGTGGCGCGGGGCCGGGAGCGTCGCGCGGGGGACAGAGCACCGCGTGCGGCACCTGCACCGTGCGTCCGCCCACCTGCACAGACACACCACACAGTCTAAATAATTGCTTTAGCTATAGCGGACTATAGCGGAACTAGACACTTTGCAGCCTGGTTCAACTAGAAAGTATACTTCTTTGTTGAGTGTGAACGCGAGTCAGTCGGTAGTACTACCTGCACGGCGAGATGTCCGCGACGCGCTGCTCCCAGCACCAACACGCTGTCGCCGAGCCGCAGCCGGACGGGCTCGGTCGCTGTCCCCGCCGCACTTGCCGCACTCTCCTCCCATTCGGCGCGCACGGTGCGCCGCTGCGGGTAGCGCAGCTTCACTCCGCCCGCCACAGTGTAGGCACGCGACGCGGGCAACGGTGGCGGCCGCTCCTGCGCATGCAAACAAATGCTAACTATACCAGACCTTCTCTCACTGTATGGAATCAAGCTTTTTTTACAAATTTAGCCTTATCGCCACAATCGTATCTGACGTTAAGTGACAATGTGACCCTAGACGGTGACCCCCTAAGCCTAGTGGGGGAACTGACTATCTAGTACAGCTGTCGTAATATACCTATCATAATAGTTATGCGACAGATTTTCAACTCGAGGGTGATAGCTAGCTATGCAGGCATTACGAATCGACGTTCCGCCATACTATCTATGGCTTCATCACGATGTTCTTCATTCAGCTAAATTTCAGGACCATAGCAGGAATCCGAACTTACGTCGATCGACGCGATGTCCGTACATGCTACCTTATATAGCCTATAAAATAGACTTACTGTAACAGATGTTAGGTTGCAGACCTTTGTCAGTTTGTTTCGTTGTTGGTTCAGAGCGATCGCGATCGCTCCGACTTCCGATTGGTAGACAGCTACAGTTGTTGATAAAGTTATTATGGATGGCTACAACGCCATCTAACATAATTTATGCGAACACTATCACTAAAACATCATTGCATCTTTGTTGCAAATTTATATGCGGATCAGGCATAGTTGTGGGAAATACACAAAAATATGTGCTTTGGTCAGCAATTGAAAGCGACGGAACGTGCCGTGGGACCGGAATATTAGCCGAGGGGCAATAATTATCAGAAAGAGAAAAATTATAGTTCATACTAGGTCAAGACCGAAGAGCGAGCAAGTGCGCTTTACGAGTGTCGGGTCGCACTTGTCAGCGGGATCGGGCGGCGGCGTGCCTGCTATCGGGGCGGGGCGAGGGCGCGCTGGTGCCGCGGGCGGCGGGGGAGCTGGTGTGGTTGCGGGGCCGCGCGCTCGCCCGCGGTGACGTCTCCAAGCCACCTGGATGCACTCCGCAGCCGCTTGGCGGCGCGCGCGTCGCATGCGCTCCAACACCTGAAACCGAACATGAGCTCGAGTTGCTACTAGTTCTCGCAGGCACCGGGGGGCACATCACACACGCACCTGCCGCATGCCCTCACTGAGGAAGACGTGTCGTTTCCCGAGCGCCCATCGAACGGCGGCCGGCGAGGAGGGCGCGGGGGGTGCGGCGGCGGCCTGCACGGCGCGCAGCACTCGTGCACACCCCGCCCCCGCTTCCCGCTCGACACCGTGGCCCCACAGGGCACGGTAGCGGCCACTGAAGGCGCGGAACCGCATGCGATGAGGGTAGCCGCTCGCCATCAGCTGCGTTGTCTCTAGCACCTGCAGCGCGCGCACCTGCCGTCCGACTGTGGCGCGCTCAAACAGCATGGGTGTCTCGGTTCCGTTGGCGCGCAAGCACCGGACGAAGTGTGGTCGCGCGTGCACCAACGTACGCAGCAGGTTATCAAGCCGGGTGTGGAAATCTTGCGTTAGCGTGGACCCGCCCTCAGCCACCACGGTGGGCGATGCCCGGAACTGCCCTCCGCTCGCTCCGCCCTGTGCTGCCAGAGCCTGCGATACACGTATCATCCAATAAACACAACATCGAACAATAGATAGGGATATACAATATTATCAGACCATTCATTATTGGTATATTCCTGGACTCCTGGTCTGTTTATAATAAAAAAACTAGCTGTGCTCGTGACTTCGCTCACATGGTCCACAGAATGCCCGCGCGAAGCTTGCTCCCCCGCTCCCGGCTATTTTAAAGACAAAAATGTTTATTGTGAGTGTTCCTTAGGAGATAGATGTATACTCTCCCGGACTTTTTAATGCCTATAATTATGTAGTACATTAATTTGCTATATCTCTTATGGTTTACTCCGCGTAAGCTATTTGTACAAATTTTACCTTCGCAGGGACTCACAGAACACTAACTAAAACACTTCACTTTACTTTCACTTTTATATTTTCGTACTATACAGTTAATTGAGAAGGATACAATCTAATCTTTGAAAACAACAACATTACGTACTGTCGGTCGGAGCCATACATTACCAAGAAAGGCTACCGTGAGCGCGATCTAAATCGACCGTAGCGCCATCTATTACATACAATATAAAACTCGGACACTATTTAAGCGCCCGAACTGATTCACCATGACCAGATTTTTTTATTTGTGCGGAACCCTAATTCTTTTTCTAAAATAAAAGTAGCCTAAGTTCTCTTTTATAGCTATCTATCAGTGAAAGTCTCGTCAAAATAGGTTCTACCATTTCGGAGATTACCCGGAACAAACAGACAGACAGACAGACAAAAAATTTTAAAATGTGCTTTTTGTTATAGGTATCATATGTACTCTCATATGCATTTAGTAAAAAACTGTTATTTTGACATTACAAGCAGACACTTAAATTTTATTAATTGTGTAGATATGAGACGTATTGTCAGATATTAAGTAAAACAAGAGAGCATCGTAACCTTAAGTTCGGCACCGAAGAGGTGCGTCGCGAAACCGAATTCGCAGGTAGAGGAGTCGAACGCGGCGAGCAAGTCGTCCGGCACCGCGTCACGGTTCGCCTCCAGGAACTCGGACGCATCGTAACAGACCTCGGCCGCGTAGTGTCGTACCGCAAAGCGACGCGCGTGCGGCGGCCGGGCCTCCGCCAGGCGCGGGTGTGCCCGGTGTGCCGCCCGCACGCGTGACACGTACTGCTCCGGAGTGCCTCCCGCGGCGCACTCCGCGTCCAGCGTTGCCAGAAGCCCGCCTCGCAATGACGACACGAGGTCTATGCAGGGCACGTTGTCCACGTACTCCACTTCCAATGGACAAGCGACGCCCTCCTCGCGGCATGACTCCGCCGCTGACTTGAACACGTGCGTGTTGTAGAAATGTTGCATCGTCTCCGCACACAGGTTTGCACACAGGTGCTCCAACCGACTCGGCGCCGCGTCCTCGAACCCGAACATGTCCAAGATCCCGACGAACCCGTCCGTCGCGTGCCGTACGGCGTCATTCAGCGCGGCCATCGAGCGCGCTCCCGCCCGCGTCGTTCCTGCCGACCCCGTACCACTCGCGGCCCCCGCGCCTCTCCCGGCCACCGACTCGTTCGAGTCGGAGGATAGCGTCCCGAGCGTGGAGCCGGGACGTTTCAGCGAGTTGGCACGCCGCACGATCGTCGCTACCGTGCGACAATACAACGCCTTCGCGAGAGCGTCACGCGCCGCCCCCGCGGCCGCGGGGCTCGCCAGTCCGCGCACCGTCCGTGCTGAGCGCCGAGCTGGATTTCGCGCCGCCAGTCCCCGTAGCAGCGCCGGTGCCGACACGCCGAGCAGTGCGGCGGCGGCGGCCAGCTCGGCGTCACCGGCGGGCTCTGCGCCGCCCTCTGCGCCCTCGCCGAACTGGACGTTACCGAGTAGCAGCACGGCGGCGAGCACGCGCACCACATCCAGAAACGGGATGCCCAGTATCACGAGACACGTCTTCCAGGCGTGGAAACGAGCCGCGTCCTCGGGTTCAGTGCGTCGAGGGTGCGGGCTAGACAAGTACCTGTGTGAAAGGAGAACATGATTTTTTTGAAGTTAATCTTTTTTTGGGACGGTGTGAATATAACGAAAAAGAGATAGCTATAAATATATATATGCACGCGTTTGTTACAATGAAATAATTATTTAAATTCTTTTATTTTATCTCATATTGTTGACAATTCATATGCCGTATCAATTGAGGAATGGCATGTATTTCCTGTGTACTATTTTCATCGAAATCGGTTTGAAAACTATTCTAATGTACAATTTATAATTTATTATTTATAGTACGTTTCCCGTCTACAAAATTTGATCAGAATAGGTTGAGAATCGATCAAAATTAAACTTTCTGAATTACTTTTTTTAATTCTAGAAGTATCATTGACAATTCTTAATGTACATTAATTAGGTAAATAGTTAGACTTTCCGTGTATAAAATTTCATTAATATCGGTTAAAAATTAATGAAATTTGAATATTTTTTAAATTTCACTTTTTTACGGTTCCCAAAAGCGTTATTGAAAATACTCATTATTTATCATTCATGGAATGACTTTACTTCCTGTGTACATAATTGAATTATCGAAAATATTTTTTTTTCAATTTTTTTTTTACATTATCTAAAAGTAATATTGAAATTTCTCATACCCTATCAACTGACCGATGATAATATATAAGAATCGGTCAAGCCGTTTTTGAGTTAAATCAGGACATACAAACAGACAGACTGACGGACAAAATAAAATTTAATGGCATATTCGTTATCAGTATCGTTCATATAATATGCGTATCGGGAAATTTTGGAAAAATATTAAAAGTACAGACAGGACTACAGATTTATTAATACCAAAAAAAATACCAAAAGAAATCATAGTTGGGTTTATCACTATGTGTATTGTGGTCGCGAACCCTACCACCCCGCTATATTACTGCATATGCACCGGCTGATTTCGAAACATGACAAACCAAAAGAAAATCTTAAATGGGTAATCTTTATACTACTGCTACTACTATGTTACTCTTTGTATGGTATTATCATTATATGTCAATATGAATCCAACACATTAACCGTCCAAATAAAACTTCAAAAATAATTAAAATCATACCGTATTGTACCAGCCTTCGCGAAAGTTTTTTGAAAAACGTGAAACCCCTTTTATTCCTTTCTTACCAAAAGCATAAATATGAATGGGTTCTTCATACAAACTTCCACCCAAGTTTTATTTTCACCAGATATGGAATAACACAATGAAATAATTCACTTTTAGCAAAACTGTATAATCCAGATAATTTACAATAGGTATATCGCTTAGAATGTATGTTTATGTGTATGCGAGCCGCGGTTTGACAGCATCATAAAATAAAACAGTAATTATGCCGTACTGTCTAGTTAAACAGTTTAAAAACACTTCAGTCCATCTATTAAAAAGAATACTGGACTATCATTTAATAGGTTATTATTAGAAATACAATACATTTGTTTTTAAGTATAACACTGTCAATAAATTAACATGGAAAAACGCTGTCATTTTAAATTTCATCTCCTTTTTTTTATCCTTAAAGTTTTATTTTCACTACAAAAAGTAAGTACCCTATTTCCTTAGGTCAAATCTATCTCTTTACCAAAACTCATCATAATTGGTTCAGCGGTTTAGGCGTGAAAACGTAACAGACAGACAGACAGTGTTTCCCATTTATAATATTAGTATGGACGTATACAGGTTTTATGCTTTGAGAGGATGAGATAGAATGCGCTTCTATATGGTTTCCGTATATATTATATATGGTCGTCTATTCTTAATAATGTACTCAAAATATATACAAAGAGAAGGAGCGAGAGGGAGAGAGTCTTCACTTCTAACGCGTGTGAAC
This sequence comes from Saturnia japonica, assembly GCA_033032175.1. Lineage (NCBI taxonomy): Eukaryota > Metazoa > Arthropoda > Insecta > Lepidoptera > Saturniidae > Saturnia > Saturnia japonica. The sequence goes on from CM065315.1 coordinate 20,774,635, forward strand.
TCACATTCAAATTTTTTTATCATAGCATGGCAAAGTTACTTAACTTTTCCTGATTAATAGCAAACTATTGATTATTAGATCCGATTAGTTAAGCTTAAGAGAAAAGAAAAGACAGGCGGGAAAGGAATGACAAATGACATTTTGGAGGTTTACCAGTATGGAGATAAATATGAAAACAATCCTTCCAAATTAAATTGTTTATTTCTGTATTATTACCGCGTGCATTGCGTGTGCCGACCGAGACTGGACTGTCCGTGCGCCGTGTACACAATGCACAAGTACAATATTATAAATTAATGATGACGCTACAACATCTATATTACAATACCAAAAAGGAACAGGAAATAGCGATGACAGAGCATATCTAAAATACAATAAATGTTGCCAACCAGTTAAAGCAATAGCTTACGCCCAATAGGGCTGCGTTCATATTCCAACACATTCGTAATACAATAACATAAGCGACTACCACGGGATCTACAATCCATCGTCAGTCATACCTGTCATGACTCACCTGAGGTCCCGAGGCCCATAGCCTTCGAGGTGCAATCGGGAGCGTTCGTCAGCTGTGAGGCCGGCTAGCATCTGGTAGAAAATATGGTAGTTGCGCTCGCCGGGTGGAGGGCGCACAACGCGCGTCTGGTCCAGGAAATAGCAGTGGATCTTGGTACGGTAGAGCGCTCCGTCAGTCACCTGCACCTCAATGAAGTGGCCCTGCAAATGAGAGTCCGGCTGAGCTCGTGAGCCCAGGGGTGCGGGGCGACGAGGCAGAGCGGCGCGCTTTGTACTTACGATTCTACTGGAGTGCGAGTTGGAAGGCGTGCCTGCTGTGCCGAGCGCGCGCAACACGGTGAATGCGGCCGCGAGGTGTTTGAATGCGTCCGTTTCGGGGCCGCCTCCCGCTACGTCGAACAGCCTCCGAAGCAGCACCATGGACGCGTGTGTTTTGCCGGACCCGGACACGCCTATAGGAAGGCGGAACAATTAGATACCGTCCGCATCTCCTGCTCTTATGTATTGATAGCGACGTGTAGGTAGAGAGAGATAGAACACAGTACCAGAGAGGATGATGGCTTGCGGATAGCCGGTGTCTGCCTGGTGGCGCACGGCATCGTGGACCAGGCGCGCCAGCTCCGGGCGGTGTGCCCGCGCTGCCGTCAGCGTCAGGGCGTTACTGGTGTCCGTGTACGCGTTCACCGCGACCAGGATGGGTCCCACCATTGTCTGCGGATACATCAGAACCACACCTTTCAAAATTCCTTCTCGATTGCGTTCACCCTGAACTCTGACCGTTTTCGCCTTGATTTCTGGTTAGAACAAGTAGGTAACTAAAAGCAGTTTCCTTATCACTGCGTGTGTTTCTGTTTCTGTTTCGGGATTTTATTTTTTCTCAACTGTATCACGTCTCTATATACTACGACTATATATTATATACTATATACTCGACTATTCTTGTAGCAATCAATGACTTTAGAGTTTAAAATCAAATAAACAACCAAAATCAAAAGTTTTTATTCTTTTCAGGCTCTAAGAAGGCACTTATGAATGTTACCACTACCGTTCAGAAAACACTCCCGTCATCAAGAAAAGCCATCAAGAATCTCAAATGAGTAATGTTTACAGTTATAATTGTTATTTAAGTGAACGTATAGAAAGTGAGCCACGGTTGTTTGGAGACTCACATAAAACTTATTGTGATAGAAACGTGTCTGTAGCGCGCGCACGACGGCATCCTCAGTGAGCGGTCCACGCAAGTGGATCAGATCGTCCACGTCAGGGGCCGCGCCGCTTGCTGTAGTACCGGCTGCTGCACCGCCGGACACACCAGCGACGCCAGGAGCCGCGCCCGCCGGCCCCGCACTCCCCGCCGGTCCTACTCCGCTGCGCCATCGCGCTTCTGAAACGATAACGCCAACATTAATTCACGATCTATAAAAGAACATGTCAAAATAACTCGTGCCCTTAGAAAAATGAAGTATTAAGGCTAAGAACTCACGGAGCAGTTTTCCCCCGCGTGCCCGCAGCGTTTCCGGGACGACTGTTTTATTTCCAAATTCACGACACCACAGATTACAGCGTTCGTGAAATGGGCTTCAATTTATACATACATATCTGAATTCCACAGAAGCCGCGTGCCGGCGCGCGTTTACATCGGTCCGTGAGTCCTGAGCCTTATAGAACCATGTTTACTTGTGCCTTTCTAATTCCGTATGTAGGTACCTGGCGGCGCAGGGACCGGGTGGTATGGCGGCTGCGCGACTGCTGGTGGGGGTAGCAGGTGAGGGGCGCGCGGAGGAACTGCTGGTTGCCCGGCGGGGTTGGGGCCGCCCGCCGAGCCGCTTGCCGAACCGCTCGCCGCACCAACGTGCAAGTGATTACGAAGAGTTACGAGCTCCGAGCTGAGGCTCAACAGCCGTCGCTGCAGGTGGACCGCCTCGTTCGACGACGATGCGTCTGACAAACGAAAATTAAATAATATTACCTACGTAGGTACTATATAGTGTATGTGCACTTAAGTTATAAGCAATGCATAAAATATAAGTAATTACATAATTTATGGGCTTATAATAATTTTTAATCTAATTAATAAAATGAATTACCAGAATTCTAGAAAATCGTATAAAAGAAGTTAAATTTTTTTTAATCGAATTTTGTAGTGGGGAAGCATACACCATATCATAATTGAGAGACTATAAGAATTATTAATAATACATTAGAAATCGTACAATAGAATAATAATGTTCAAACGATGTTTCAAACAACATAGCATTCCTCAATTGATGCGGAGTATGAATTGTCAAGAATATTAGTAAAAATAAAATTACCGGATATAAATAACTTATGCGTAGTAAGTAACAAACGTGTGCAGAGCCGCGGGCACACCACTAGTATAGCTATAAACAGTTAACTTGCATGGTGCTTCATGGTCAAAAGCAAAACAAACATGAAATGATGGCGAGCGACATTCTGCTGAGGCGTAAAACTACACTTAAAATCGAAGTAAATCATACTACGAAAATTTTCACGAGCGCCAATATGTGACAAATAGATGACATAAATAGCATTTCATATAGAAATTTTGAAATGTCCTAATTAGTTTTTAAATACTCTTAATGTAAATGACCAGTTTTGGAAATTTTTAGTGTGCTCTAGGTAGGATATTCAGAAAACAAACAAACAAATCATTTATATGTAAAATACATATTGAAATACTCTTATATGTATTTGCCAATATATTTATATCTGTATGACAAGGAGTAGGTACCGTAATATCTTATTAATATATAATATATATTTTCATTGATTTTATAAGATGTATGTCGTTTGACCGTGATCCCGATTCAATACAATAATGATTAATTGACAAAAAAGACATTCCCAAACATTACCCACAGCGCTGGATTTTACCTTTTTTTTTGGATTTTTTACCTTCTTTAATATTTAATACTAGCTTTGCCCGCGGTTGCAATCGCGTGGGCTAAAGAATGCCTTCAAAAGGGCATCCGCACGAATTGTGCTACCCCCGTTACCGGTTATTTTAAAGACAAAATAGCTTATTGTGGGTGACCCTTAGATAGTCACAACTTACACATAGCAAGACTAGACGTGTAGACTACTAGATTCTGAATTTAACGACAGTTCTAAATTAATATACTGTATGTACTAATATTATTAAAGTTTTTAAATTAACAGCTGCTAGAAGCGAAGTGGTACTCATTTAGGATTCTGATTTACTTCGCTATGAATCAACACTGTGAATGGAAGTATTGGCTACGGAGAGTGCAAAAACTGTTTACGCGGTAAGACGAGGCGCGTGCACGTGTGAAGCGACCGCGACACCTACATACATAGCGGACCGGACGCGACCCGACGTGATGTGGTATCCGCTCGGTATGTGCTTTTACTTTCGCAGCGCGACGCGGACGTCCCGCGCGCGTCTCCACGTGTTGGTGTCACACTGCGCCGCCCCACGCCGCGCCGGCTCCAACAGTGAATGCATGTACCGACATGCAGTCCCACACCGTCACATCCCAGGACGTCACTAACCCTCGCTAGATTATATTCTAGTTATAATAAAGCCGATGTGCATATTCCTCCGAAGTAAATAAAGAATAAGTGCTCGTATATATGTTAAAAGGAGATAAAGTAGTAACGTCAAAGATGTCACGTCGAGCTGTTAGTTTACCGCGTCACGTCGCGTCGGTGAGTCGCGGCTACCTCACTACAAGATGCCCGGTGATGCGTGACGGCGGTGACGTCACACGGATCCTTATAAAGATCCTTATCCTTATAACTTTTATTTCAAGTAGGTAATGCTGATTTAAACTATAAATTATGAATCAGCGATCTCAAGTTTTTTTTTAATTTATATATATTAATAAATCTATATCTTAAATAAATAAAATAAATTTAAACCTTTGTTTGTGTAGTGTGTTTTTATTGTCGAATAAATGCTTTTTCTTTCTAATTACCCTGGAATAATATGATTTATGTATGTAATAGAAATGTCTCAGGTTTCAAGCTGCCGGCTGGCTGTCCCGCCACCGCGGCATCGTACAGGCTGTTTTATAAGGAAAGTGACGAGTGTGGCGACTCGGTCAATATGTGCGCACTGCGCGCTGACTCATAGAACAAAAACTGCGCCGGCGCATTCAGCTTTCCCGTCATCACTCGGTATTACGCAAAAGGTAAGCCTAGTAAAAAAGAAAAAATAAAGGTTCTATTGCATTCTATACGTTGCAATCATACAAAGAATGTATTTATCTTCTACGAGAAAATACACTTGTTACAGCACTGTATGCAATCCAGTCACTAATCGTAAATATTTCAAGAAACAAAACAAATAATACGGACTGTATCTCTTATTCAATGGAATATATATTATATTTCTTTTGTATAATAAAATTGACGTGGAATTATATTCTGTTAAATGAGTTTAACTGAATGAAAAGACCGGTGGAAATTCCTTCCGCCAAACACAAAATCTGATCTTAAGGTATATCGCCAAATCCTACAGAGTTACAGTAAATATTTACATACATTTAGAACTTAATTAGTGGCACAATATGATGATGATGCATTTACTGGTGGTAGGTAGGAAGTCTTCCTGCTCCTTCTTACTCTGCCAGGCTGAACCAGAGAGTTATTTCCAGGGGGGTGTATGTCCCGTGGCTTAGTTAAGCGGACGAGGAAACGGACTTGTACCGGATTGTATCAGTGAGTGGGAAGGCGATGTTTTTGCTGGGCTGTTTTACTGAGTAGGAGTTTCACTTAACCCTTCTTACTCCTTCGGCAGGAGGAGAATATCCAAGATGGGTTGCCCCACATGATAAAAAGAAACTCGAACTGTTTAGGGTTTCTGTTCAACTCACGAGTATCTCGTACTCAGAATCTATATGAATTTTAACGAAATACCGGCAAGGTGCGGCGGCAGCGGTGGAGGCGGCGCAGCGGGGGCACGGCGAGTAACAGCCTTAGTTACAGAACTTTCAGCTCCATGGTGACGCGAGATCTTCTTGTCATTTATATCTTGAAAGTTCTGTCTATTCAGTTTGAAATAAATGAACACGTTAAAACCGATTATAACATACTTCTAGGTACAGACACATAATTATAGCCTGCGTTGAAGTCTTTTACTTATGCATTCAAATATTAGTTTTGAAAACTTATTTCTAGATATGTATTTTTTTTTTGTTTTATTCAATTAGCATATTTTCGGTACCTTAATATCTTATTATATTAAGTGAGCAATTCTTGTATATATGTAAGTGGTTTCTCGGATATGGCTCCAACGTTATAGATGAAACTTTGTATTTATATAATGTTTTACAATACAATACATTTCAATTATACCTAGATAGGTGTTTGTCTTTTTTAGACACCGAACAATGCTTGGTCGTTCAGATATGTTAATATGTTTAGACTCGATAATTGTATAACTATTTACTATAACTAATACTTTTTATCTATATTAATTGCTCAAACCATGAAAATGATGAACGCTGATATATTTAAAGGCTTTAACTTCCGACAAAAAGAACACAACTTCCGCCAAATGGCTTCAAATAGCTTTACGCGAAGGTCTCTTTCAATGTTTTACTGCTACATGAGTTATGTAATTCTACATAATACTATAATAATTTAAGGCGTTTTTTGAACAGATAAGAAACAATAAGAAGCCTGAATAGAATATCGGTTAAAGCTGTGATGTGATATGCAGTTAATTCCATGTCGAAAAAGGTTCCGTTCGACACGCAGCGCATTGTTTGTTAGATGAACGATTACCACAAGTATCGAGAGCAAAAACCGAGCGCAAGATGAACTGCGAGCTGCGGGCGCGTGCTCCACTCGTACATTCTAATTGTACCGGATGCCGAGCACATAGCTACTCACGCAGGACACGACATGACACGCACACATATACACAACACTCTATTAATCTTGATAGAGTTGTTACTAGTAACCGCGGGACAGACAGGCACGGCGCGGTGCGGCGCGGCGGGCGGTGGCCTGCTCACCGGAACACTGTAACGGTAACTCCGAGTTACGTGCTCGCCGCAAACACACTTCCCAAGTAATGTGGAAAACTGGTAAATCGGTGACAAATATCGGTGCTATGTGAAGCGGGTGCGCGGGTGGGAACGGGAAGGGGGAATGGCAAGGAACGCGAGTACTAATTGCAAGGTCGCCGTATTACTTCCTGATAAGCTTATTTCACTATCCGATCTACAGCGATTTTTGACAATATCCATTGCAGTGTAATAAGGAATCAGGTATGCAGGATCCGATCAAGGACGAATTGTCGATCCGGTCACCTGCAACGCAACGATAGCGTAGTTTAGCTTCATTCGCCACGTGATAGCAGTCGTATGCGTAATGCTAGCCGTTCGTATAGTCAAACCTACAATTAAGTTGGAAGGTTGCGGGTTCAATCCCCGCACATAACTTTTTTTAGTTTTGTGGTTTTTATAAGTATTCTAAACATAGATTATTTTAAACATATACTTAATTGTTATTTTTACAAAACAGTCGATACTTACAAGTTTTCAAACAATCAGTTCCTATTATATTAACATTTTATACGATCATAATGTATTAAAATAAAGCAAAATATTACCTATAGAAAAAAATACACTGTTGTGACTACTGCAGTTACAACAAATATTACTTTTTGTAGTTTCGACAGTGTCAGCACCGCGGTGACAACATACGTACGCATCTATCGACGTTCGTTTTTCAATTGAGATAGCAACGTAATATTGTAGCTTTATGACATTGGAGCTGGAATGATAGTAATGTGTAATAAGGAGCACGGTCCTGCGGCCAAGCCCCTCTCTGCCCTCCCCACCGAAATCGGTTGCGGTAGATCGGAAGGTGAAATAAGCTCTTAAGCATAGTGAGCAGTCACTGAAGTCGCAACGACGCGATGGATGGTGGTTCGCGCTCCATACTGGCTGCTATAATAATTTCTGTTTCATGACATTCATCACCGATTGCGTAAATAAAACAATGTTTGAATTGACTGAAACGCTAAACACCTTTATGAATAAAGGTAACTGAATCTAAATTACTGACTCCATAAAAAGCTCTCCACAGTCTCAAATTTTAAATACTTACATGTTTACATCGTGACTGTGTAATTTATTGTTCAACTGCACAGACTTTTACAAATGTAAGAATTTAAGAGTAAACAAAAGTTTCTAGTAGTCCCTTTAAATGTGCATGCGCATAATTAAAAAGCCTAGAGAAAAATCCGCGATGGCATAATATGTCTATCTCCTAAAGTTAACTGACAGTAACCATGATACCAATATTAGGTTATTCGCGAAGCTATTTTCTCCAATTCAGTGTTAGTCTTTATCCAGAAAAATATGTTATTTAACTTGGTAATTTAATGTAGATTAAAATTGTCTTTAACATATCTGTTCGGGCCTAACCCTGGGTTAAGCCACTCGGCCTCACGGTCAACTCCCGAAATCTCCCTACCCTAATGTGGAAGCGTGCTTGAAAGGGCCGTGGAGGGCAGGGAAGATTGCCGCCGTGAGTACCGGTTAAATTCGGATAATTACCATAAACTTATACTTATTACTCACCCGGTAAATAGGTCGCACTCGAAGAGTCCAGGCCAGTCGGTATGAATGTATAGTGTCGGGTATAGTGTACGTGTATGAAGATTCTGTGTGTAACCTGACCTGGTGCTGGCGTTGCCAAGATAGAGGAACACTTCACACAACCACTCACTACGTCAAAACCCCGTCTTACTACGCATTAATCGAAACCCGCATCAAGCGGGTGCAAATTTTATTTATGCAATCAAAATATTTTAATTACTCAAAATTCCGATCGGCGAAACTCTCTTGCCGCGAGGCGGTGACGACACGCATCCAACCCTAACGCTGTCTAACAACGGTGTGTACGTGCTCGGGCGCACACGCCGCGATGCAAAAAACCCCGCGCGCGCTCTTCCCTCCCCTCCGGACCGACCGAGGTTCTACAATTCCGTAACAATATCATTTAAATGGATACCGTAGAAGAAATCAAGGATTTAAAATTACGCGCAACCAAAGAAGTCACTCGCAGCAAAACGGTCGGCCGGCACCTAATTCAGGCACCGGAATTCGGACATACAAACAGACAGACGAAAAATGTTTAATGGCATATTCATAATCATACCTTATACTCTTGAACACATCAAGTACAGCGCCTTACGGAGTACATCACCTTTAATTTTGGTGAAGTATATAACCCGCGACGTACACCTGCGGTTTTCGTCGACGTTGCTAAGACTATTGAAAAGGTCTGACAAGCCGGACTAGTCTACAAATTACACCAACTAGGAGTCCCAGACAGGTCATCCGCGGCTATATTACTGACCGCTCCCGTTACCGAGTGGAGTATATACTGAATACTAAACACCTATTTGGGTTTGTGCACGGAGCACCACGTACATTTGGAAGCAGCCACCGGATTTGGTTTGAAGAGTGCAAGCGCTTATGAAACTGTCCCCGTATGACTTTACTCCCGCGGAGGCTACGGTGCCTTTTTATATGGCGTTATGATCAGAATATACGATAAGAGAATATTATTTTTTCGAAAAATAAAGGGCGTACCTCTGTTTCTATAATTTACACTACTTAGACTGAACGCCCTTTGAGCAGTCCCAAAACACAACAGTTATCAGCCGCTCGACTTGCCCATATCAATACGCAGCTTTATTAATTGTGTATCGCGTGGCCCGGCTGACACTTATGTGGATTACAAAGATAAAGTTTCAATATTAGAGAAAATGACAAGTACTTCGAACCCATGTGTACGTATTAAAGCTTATAAATAAAGCAAAATTATTATAAGGATAAAGGCAAATGGTTCGACGTTCATTCTATTTACTCCAGTAGATCTTTCTATCTAGATGCATATGAACTGAAGCGAAATATATGATATAATAAGTAATTTATAAGGGCTCGAGATTTCTTGTTAAGTCATCAAGTTTACACTCATCAACACAAATGAATGACAAAAATTCATTAAGTCGGATATAATAGAAAGGTAATGAACAGACTACGTAAGTGCAGGCGGCGTGTGATCGCGGACAGGAAAATCCAACTGAAAAACATGACGCAATCGAGCCGGTCCTGCGCACAAGCAATCTCATACGAGCAGCATACGTCTATACGGTATACATATATCTGGAGATGACACACACACACTAAAACATTAAAATAAAATCGTTTCATGCTCAGCTAATTACTACAAATATAGAATAGTGAGAGACTCATTAATTGAGTTTTACAACGCTTTACTGTTTGAAGAACAAGAGAACGCTTGTACGCACTACGCACTACGCTACACATGGCTGCTGTTTACTCTCACGCTACCGGTATTCACTTTTAGCTTATTCATCATCAAATATACATAACAAATATTATGAACGACTTATATTACATTACTTTAGATATAATTTATATTTATTTACCTGAACACAATTTATTTTTATAAATTACCTGTGTTTTTTTTACTATATACATATATTTATATTCGTAAACGAGCTTAGCTTTTATACTATAGTACACGTAGCATGCCAGTGTAGTAGCTCTATTTTTGGATAGAGCGTTTTCGTGTGCAGGTCAGCAGCAGCGGACCCTCCGCCTCCTATCTATGTGCCGTTACTCACCTCACCTCTCTGCCTACTTATCCCCCGTCCCTTGTTCCGCGCCCCTCACCCCTCGCCAACGACACCATGCACCTGCGAGCAGGTCCGGGCGTGCGGCGGGCGACCACATCTCAGCTTTGCATAACACCGGGTTCACGTACGTTAACATTTGTGTGGCCACTACAGCTGCAACTGGTTCTGTTTTACTCTGATACCAGTCTATTCGCAGCGGACTATTCTGTTAATCTAATCAGTTCATGAGTGTCAAGCTAGAGCGGACATTAAGGGCGACAAATGACATCTAGCACTCGGGGCTCAGGAGGCAGATGACCTTGACTTGGTCCCGATCAGCTATCGTCTGGAGATTTGTTTTAACTTAATTACATGTTAACAGCCGATTATTTACATAGCATAAAGCATATAATATTTATTTTATAGTTTCAACGTGACCCCCGATTTTCTCCGTTTACTAATTATATTTACTACAGCATCAAGTACCAACAGCAACAACTCTAACCAGTTTAACATTAGAGGCATATTTTTGCTTTAAATAAATTTTAAAAATGTTTTAAAATATTTTAAAAATACTTGTAAACATTCACAGACATAAATTATAACCAATGATATATAAATAATGTGTGATGTGCGTGCGGAATGTCAAACAAAAACATTGACAATAATTTATAAAATTAGTTATTTATATATGTCAGATAATCGTGTCTATGTGATTATTTAAAAAAAAATATATATGTGTGATAGGAACGAGATTCTAAAGTACTCAAAATACGTGGAAAATAAAATAAATTTAAAAAAGCAGATACGCCGCGCGCCAGTAACAACAGTTGTGTCATGGGTTTTTAATTTTATCCACAATAAACCTACTTGTTGTTTGTTAAATCTTTTATTAAAATAAGAATTACATGTTACATTGACTAGCAGGAGCACAAACCATAACCATAACATTATGCTCTGTGGTCTACGCAGCTATATGAGCATAAAACGACGGGCTTGAAGAATGATTCTTGCTGGAGCCGCATCGCGTCGTGAAGACCGTTTGTATTGGATCAAGATTGTTCGAAGCAACCCACTGAGTCGAAACCCGACGAGAAGATGATTCTTGCCGGGGAGCTTATCAGATCATGAGGATGTTCAAGATCAGTTACCAGGTCACCTGCGGACAACGACAACATACGACATGCGTGGCTCGGGGTGGCTGTGTAGGGACTGGGGGCAACCCCAAATAAAAAGACATCATTGTCACTTGGATTGTAGGACCGTGCACATTTCTAGAGAGCTTGCACTGAACCCTGATTACGCTCACAAGATCTGTGATCTGCAATGAAGATATCAAGGAAAATCCTGATGTATCCGATACACTCTATCCTGATGTCACTCTCTTCAATATATACATAATTTTATTTACTACGCGACGATTTCTAACTCTACAATAAATAAAATTGAAGTGTCTGTTTGTAATGTCAAAATAACAGCTTTTTATTAAATGCATATCAAAGTATATACGATACTTATAACAAAAAACCACTTTTTTTATATTTATGTCTGTCTGTCTGTTTGTTCCGGGTAATCTCCGAAACGGTTGGATTGATTTTGACGGGACTTTCACTGATAGATAGGTGATGATATAGTGAGTAATTTAGACTACTTTTATTTTAGAAAAAAATTAGGTTTCCGCACAAATAAAAAAACTGCTCATGGTGAATCAATTCGGGCGTTTAATGGCTTACGTTGAGTTAACCATAAGAGATATAGCAAATTAACTTATTACATAATTTTAGGCTTTAAAAAGACTTAGAAAAAGTCCGAGAGAGTATACACCTATCTTCTAAGGAACATCCACAGTAAGCATTTTTGTCTTTAAAATAGATAATCGAGAGCGGGTAGCAAGATTCGCGCGGCCAGTTTGTAGTTCACGTGAGCGAAGCCACGGACTCTGCTAGTATCAGAATAAAGTTGTTTTATATATATTTTATACAAAAAGAGGAAAGGCAAAGAGAAATTGCCCTGGAGATTCCTCAGTACCTGGGGCTTGAGGCAGCCCGACTGGTGATATGCATTGTGTTCCAACGGGGAGTTGGGTTCTTGGGGAATTGCATTCAAGGTCGGCTACGCACTATTGGTATTACAAGTATCTATAGGCTATGGGTTATAGTAACCGCTTACCATTAAGCGGCCCTTACGTTTATTTGCCACCTTTGTAATATGAAATAGAAATGACATGCGGCGTAAGCTACAGTAATCACCTAACATCAAGTGAACAACTCACATGATATTATACCCATAGTTGAGGTTTCGAGCATCGGTAGGTATATTGAAAATGTTCATAAATCTCATCTACAAACAATAAAGATAATTTCAAATAGGATTTATAGCGTCTACATTCAAAAAGGAAGTGGAACCTGCTGTAGAGTCGTGCATGCATGATGCGTGCGCCACGCGCTACCACCCCGGCCCCCACCTCGACCCCCGCCCGCTCCAGCGCCAGCGCCAGCTCCGGCTGCGATATGATGATAATGTCTTTATAGTTACTTACAAGCAACATCCACGTAGGTACTACGACAAATAAATAATTTAACCTCAATAAACTTCATCTATAGTATTTTGACCGGACGAATATAATATAACAGGTATTTGTAACGTAACTGCGATGTTCGATGACATTCTAAATATGAATATATCTGGGGAATTTTAAACGGAATGTGAATTTTAGTATCCGAGTACCTGCGCACCCGAGATACTACCTGCGCGGGACGCTACAACCATTCCTGTGGACGCGTCGGACTATACATATTAAAATCATACGATGGTGCATACATGGCCCCTGGTAGATTTCTGCTCCATCCTTTATAGTCTTAGAAAGAAGTAGTCTTTTTATGCCAATAGGATCAAACAGGTAGACGGTCCAGCTGATGGCAAATGGTTACCGTCACCTATTTACAAATGCAACACTATGGGTATTACAGCTCTACAATCCCTTTTTGAAGAGATCCATGTCATGGCCCTGAGGGAAAAAAGTGCTGGGTAACCAATTCCAAAACCCTAGTGTACGTGACAGGAAGGTTCTAGAGAACCTTAATGTTGTCGCATTTCGGCTAGGTGTAAACAGTGCGAAGATGAGCAGGCAGCCAACGACGAAAGGTTCGAGTTTGGAACGGTGATGAGGGCATACCAAAAAGTTCCTTAGAGCATTCTTCAATGTTCATGCAGTAGAAGACACACAATGAGACCATGAGACCAGAAGTCTCTGCGAAGTTGTAAGGTGCCCAGACCGCATATCAGCTCGAGATCGTCGACAATACGAATATCACGCTTTTGGAGTCAAGAGCAGAAATAGCTGGTAGCCAGGAGTACTGGCCCAAAAGTGTGAGCAGTATTCCATATGAGGTCGTACCTGCGGTTTATATAGCACAAGTAATAACTTGGTGTAAAGTACTGCTTGGACCTATTGAGAATACCCAGCTTTTCAGCTCCCAATTAGGCCTTGCTCTCCGACTGACACCGGAATTGCACATAGCTGGATATATCGGATACGGAAGCTTTTAAACATTTTTAAAGACCTACGTGTTGTAGCTGACTATAACATCCTTATCCAAATGTATAAGGCTCTTTGTGAATGTTTATTAAGATATTGTATTTGTTCGTGGGGTGCTGCGTCTAGGTCACTACTTATTATTGTTGAACGTGCACAAAGGGCCGTTCTTAAAGTTCTACTGCGGCTACCCTATACACACGACACACCCTACAACACTATTGTATCAGCAGGCTAAAGTATTGTCTGTTCGAAAGTTATTTATCTACCAATGTATTAGACGCTACCACCAAAATATGAGTTCCATTTTAACGGGAATAAACCGTAAAAAAAGACTTTGATCGCTTTTCTGTCCCACAGATTAAAACAACACTGGCTCGTAAGACATATCGATATCAAGGCCCATATTTATATAATTCCCTCAACTACCATAATACGTTTAAGAATCTTAATAATCATCGACTAAGAAATATATTAAAGGAAATTCTTTATAAATATGATTATTATGGAATAGAAAATCTATTTACAAGCAGTAAAGAAGTAAATATGCCATTACACAAAGATTACTGAGGATTTATCATATCAAACCACATACATACTGTGTAAATATACTTGTAAGCAAATTTATTACACGAATACACACTCACAAACACGCGCACGCACACACACGCCTACACACAGTTATCTGTAGTTTGCCTCATTTTTTTTGATCTTAGTTTGAAAGTAAGAAATCATATAATTGTTGTATATTGGGGAAGACACTGTTACCTGAGACACAGGTTATACCTAGTTCAGGTGACAGGTTTCAGCCATATTTTATATATTACACTGTTTAAAACAAATGATTATGATTATATCGACACCAAGTACTCAAGTACCAAGTATCGCATTCACATACCACTGCTTGCTTCAAATTCAAGATTTATACCACGAACTGTAGATGAGAGTAACATGGTAACACATTTATATAAAATAATTATATCATATAGAACGTGAATTTACAATTTTAAGGTTCCGTAAACTCATAATGAAAATAAACGGAACCTATATAAGATCACTTTGTTGTCCGCCTTTCTGTCCGTGTGTCGGCACTTTTTCTCGAAAACAATTTGAGCTATAAAGTTAAAATTAATATCATAATATGGCCTAATGCTGCTGTAAAAAAAAACTAGGTTAACGTATTAAAGATATACTGGACTTTATAGTTAAAATAACGCTCACGAACCGATTATAAAAACCTATAGGGTTCTTCGCTCAGACCTACAGTCTTGAAATTTGGCACTAAGAGAGATCTTTTAACGAAACTTTAGGAATCAATCCCAAAATAGTGAATTTGTAACGCAGTGTGAAATTATAATGCAACAAAATTCTATTAAGTTTTATTTTTTTTCTCGAAAAGGGGTTAAGGTATACAGTTGAATTTAATAGTAATATTAATAATCCTAGGATTTATGACCTTAAACTGCTGTAGAAATATCAAGTTTCCAAGATAATATAATAAAAAAAAGCTGCTTCAGCTCTTCATAAAAAAAGTCCAAATGTCACACTCTGTAACCGATTAGCAAAACCTACAGGGTACGGCACTTCCCAGGTACATACTTACAAGTTATACATATACCTAACAGTAAACATTGATCCGGCCGCCATTTCGAGCATAAGATTCATATATTGTTGTTTCACGTATATTTCTAACATAACATAAATATTTTTCATTTCTTTTGTAACATTTTTTATTTGAAAATGTACTTAATAAACACTTAATGAAGTATAGAAAAATAGATAGAAGACATTGCTTAGTGCTACTATAATTAAAAGTATGTAGACTACATGATAAATAGAATATAACGAGTAACATGAAACAGAAAAAAAAAGATTCAAAGGTAACAAACAAATAAAGGTTTTAAATTACATACTTAAACATTTAATTACTTATCGTGGCTTAAATATGAAAGTTAGTTATAGTGAATTCAGATCTTTCTAGTTTACACAGATGTCTAGTATATTGTCCAAGAATATTTTTTATGACCTATTTGTATTCTATTTCTATTTTCCTATGTTTAACGGTTTTGACAGCGTATTCAAGAAAGCATGCTGACTCCTGAGAAACGAATTGGAATACCTAATGTACCAGCGCGTGTTAAGTGGTGGAGCGAGTGGACATGTGGCCGCAGTTCAACCGAATAATAATAATTACTGACGTAACCTGTAACTGCTACGCTTCAAACGCATGAAATTACAATAATATATAGAATGATTAATATATTTATCATAACATCTCAGTTTTTATTTGGGAAAGCGTAACAGAATCACCATTATATTAATACGTGAAGCAAAAACTTTCTACCCCTTTTTAAGCGTATTGCGTGCACGGAAGACTGAGATTTGGCATGATTAAAGTTTATATGGAGAAGGAGTGCAGAAATCTAAATTTTACCTATAATATCTGTTACTAATATATTAAATGAAATAAATTAGTACTGCGAATCCTAACCCGACCAGTGCCATTAGACCCCCGAAAATATTGACATTGTCACTCAATGAAAAGTGATAGATATAATATTAATTGATTAGGTTCATATTGCAAACGTCAAACAGAAAATACCTAGTCTATGATTAAAAAGTCGCTGGTCGAATTTCTATCATTGGGCGATCCCTAATAAATAATTATTACGCATTTATTTGGTCCACAAACACAACACTGTGTGTGTGGGTTGTGCCTCAATAAGTGTAACGGTAAAGCTACAAAGCACAATTATATTATAATTACAAGTCATTTTAAATTTAAACAGGTTTTTAGTTAACCTTTAGCTGATAGCGATAATAGAAAATAAATATCAAAAGTGTCTCTTATATTGAGTTCTAATTCGCTTTGATATATCGGGACTGTGACTGTGATTACGCCCTCTGTCCCGACGTGAGATCCCGATTTTCTGCACGGTCATGGCATTTCAAAAACATTCTCTAAACTACTTGGCCAGAGCTGCGGAAGGAGGAAAATGATGTATGTTACTTTTAATAATAAAAATTGGGAGACAAATTTGGCTCTAAAGTGTGGAAGACCAAAAATTATGTAGTACAGATGTGCTTCCACTTTTTAATTGAAGCAAAAAATCCTGAAAGAATTTAATTAATCCAATTGCTCGAATGTTTCGGATATTTGTTTGGAATAACTGGAGATATTAATTTAATTAATATCGAAACAGTGGACTGATGCAAGAAATCCCCTGCGGCTGAAAACAGTGGAGTGTGCCAAGTGCTATTCACTTGCCAAGATATGGTGAGAGTATGAATTGTACGGAGTCTTACAAGCATGTAAAAGGGCAGAAACAATTATTAAAAAAAGTAGTCTTCAGAAAAATAAGATCAAGCTACGTCTAACACTAAATAGATAAAAAGTTTTCAATAAATAAATATTCGTTATGTTTTCTCCTTGCTTCCCGACGAGGACCTAGCCATATAATATACTCATAAACTCTACTCTTATACCATTGTTATTACTAAAGAACACTCAGCATAGAGAAAAATGCCGTTCGATATTAGTTTTGCAACGTGGCACCAGAAACCAGAAACACATTGTGCTGATTGCTGGACTACCTTGCCGGATCGGAATCTTACAAACTTCACAATATGTGCTCCCTTTGTCATTAATAAGATTTTGAAGGTCAACATTAATATGTTGTTAGTACTTATAGCTAAATGATACACAAAGTTCGATTCTATTTGAGTGCACTTTATAACATGGATTCCACACTTCAGTTGTATTAAGTTGAGAGAGCTGATTAGTTATGGAGCGTCTTTCAATAGCAAATCGTATAAACTGTTGTTGTGACGCGAGAGCAAACTCACAAGTTATTATTAATGTACCTAAATAAAACCTGTCCATAAAACTAGAGAGCAGCCGCGACTGCACCCGGCGCCACCCGCCAGCCGGGTGCTCACAACAATAACCGCATTCCCAGGTAACACCCGAATCCGAGTGAAGCGGCTTTTCCCACCCCCGCTCCCGCCATTTCTGACGCACACACATATTAACATGCCCTCAGGCTTCGTGCGCCTGCGCATCAACGTGCTTTCATATTTCACGCGTATTTATGATTAGAACCGTGATCATTGCAAAACACCTGCACCATCTGAACCGCCGGTCTGTATGCAAGATATACTTCAGAATCGCTTTACACGTATCTTACTAACAGAATATTTATTATAAGAAACAGAGCTTTGCTGCATGAAGTGAAGTGATTGCGCGACCTCGGAGCCTAAACCACATTTATTGTATTTTACAACTGTCTTCTTACATATTTAAAATGTATCCCGGCACTGAGCGTATGGCGCCCTGTGACCTCGTCGTACCGCGCACCGCGTACTGCTCCCCGCGCATACCCACCACGAATCCACACAATGACTAACAACAAGGAGCAGAGAGCATAGTGGCCCCGTGAATCGCTCACCTTGCAGCTTCTTCTCAGTCTCCCAGAACTTCTGCAACTCGGTGAAGTACTTATCGAGGATGAACACTTTGGAGAGGCCGAGCGTGGCCATGGTGGGCGCCGCGCTACCATCACACTCCGCGGCCGCGCCGCTCTCTGCGCACCTGGCGACCACTCGCGCGCGCTCACACTCGCGGACTGTCCCGGGCCGCGCCCCGCGCCCGCCGTCCGCACTCCTACCCCCGCACACCACACTGCCTCCGGCATCATTTAAGCACGAGCGATATATACTTTTGGACTAGAAATTAACGCTTTCCTAACTACTTTGATAGGTCATCATGATTATAATGGAACTGACTCTGTTAATACACAATCCTCAACAGTATCTGTGTGATCAGACGAAACAGCAAGGATTTCTACTAAATGAAATGCTATGTTTAGTTATACCGTGCTATATCTAATTAGCTGTTAGCCCTCTGGATACCCTGGACTCAAGCACCAAATTTGTGAATGCATTGGAAGATACATACGCATATATTTGGGTTCATTTTGTGCATTAAACGGACATTAAGTACGTGAGTTTGGAGATGAGGTGGAGGCTGCACAAAAGGGCGCGGGGTGGGGACGTTTCGAAGATAGCGCTTGCAAGTAGGGAGAGGGGAGAGTAAACTGGTTTATTTGTAAGCTCGGCCCGAAGGCTATGCGCTCAGCATTCCACTCGCCGCCCGCCTCCCTTCACCCGCATACTCTCAGCGCGACACCGCGCCACGCACGCGCCGCTCCTCTCAACTAATAAGTTTCAACTGAATTTAACGTTACGTAGGTATGTGTTAGTATATAATAGAGGTAGAAAGGAAGTGATAGATAAATAACCTGATAACAGCTGGGCTGAAAGTTGGGATGCATTCCAGTGTGCATGTCCGGGAGTTCTATTTTACACAGAACATAGGTACAGAATCAAAGTCTTTTAACGACTTGTTTAACATGAATTCACGATGGGCCATTACTACAGCAGGTTGTTGCCACAAAAAACAATTAGAATAACGCAGCCAAATAATGTTGTGTTGTGTGCTCCTGTGGTGAATAGGGTTTCCTGAGCTATTTGGGGCAAGAGTTTCAAGATCGGGAACACGCTAGTTATACTTATTGTGTTACAAGTGTCTAAAGGCTACGGTAACCACTCACGATCAGACGGTCTGTGCGGTTGCTTGTTACCTCAGGACTATATAAAAAATGTCTTCATAAAATAATTAACGTACATCCTGAGCGATAGTACTGTAAACAGGCCATAAGACGGAACTAGGAAAATCACAAAAACTTAATTTTGAGAAAAAGTTCTTATGAACTTTTTAGTACTCGTACAATCGCACGATATTTACATTCTCTAAATTAGTAAAATAGTCTTAAAGTTCATCATTCTCGTAAGTTCGTCCGATATATTTTCAACTTGGAAATGGTAGTCAATAAAAAATAGTACAAAATACCTTGTCTATTAATACCTATGCAGCAGTCTCATTTCTGGATTTGAAAGATTAGATAAAATTTGCCGGCTGGAGACGTCATAATGCCACTGTATCCACGCGGTAGAGTGTTTACCAAACCTGTCCGATTGTATCTGCCGTCCCTCACCTTGTATATATGCCGGTTTCTGTACCGACGCTACGGTTGCTCCTAAAATTTATTTTTTAGATTTACTGACTGGAACAGTTTTCAATGCCTTTACCCCGCTACACCCCGGCGCACCCCGCCACCCCAACTTATGACGTACATAGCCACCAGAATAATTTGGTGGTAGAAATTTGGAGAACTAATGCATCCGTCTTGCATTGTCATAGTAAACTGATTCAGAATATTATAAATGTGAACTAAATATTTTTGTGTATTAATTTCATTTCGAACTTGATTCAATTTTTGAGTCAATTATGGTGGTAAAGTCTAATCAGCGATCACATGTTATCTACACAGTGAGGGCGGGCGCGCACTACTGCGCCAATTTATCCTGTTGGTACTAACACATTATTCTTTAAGATATCATGTAATGAAACTGCCTAGACGACATCGTAATCGTACATGGGTGATATCGGTGTAAGTCATTTTTTCTTTATCAACATTCTTATCGTATTAAAATCAGTGAGAAAAAACCTTTTGACAATGTCACTTCACGTACTTCATGTTCTATTTTGTATTCGATCAAGTTTTTTTCATTGCCAAACTTGTTTACAAAATATATGTAGTTGATTGTAATTTTATTTCCTGTGATTCCTGATCCATTCTCCTTGTACGTGTAAAATACTTTATAATTATTCAGAATAACGTATATAAACACAGTAATCGATACAGTTTATTTCGCTACATATGTCTTTCCACAAGTGATTTCAAACAACTCACTAAACTGAACATTGTACTAACTACGAGAATAATGACTTCACTTTATTAATTTCAGTACATAAGATTTGAACGCGCGCACCTGTGTACGTCACACGTTTACATCAGTCAGTAATATCCGGCCGCGGCGCGTGGGATAACATTATACATTTACAAAATTCTAACTACTTTACGTTTGGTCTTGTCATTAAAATACTGAAACAGGATCTTAATGTCCTATAAAATACTTTAGCTTCTACCAGTACATTTACATTAAAATTAGAATCCCTCTGTACAAATCTTTATATTATTCCAAAAACGGTCCTATAGTTGCATTGAGTATTTATGACGTTGTCAAGAAAACACACAGTTAGGCCGAGAGAAATTTATTATCAAAAGATTACATAGTACCTTAAATCGCTTTACAATAATTCGTCAGTGCGAGTGAAATTCGTGAAGGCGCCATCTATCGCCGTAAAAGTTTTTTTTTTTTTTTTTTAGAACTGACTACACTGTTAGCCTTAGGGGCCCTAAAGCCGCTGCGGCTTTTACAGCTTCACCGGACCTGGACACCGTAAAAGTAAAAGTAATGGATTTTTATACTCAGTTGACGCTTTAACACCCTCCTTATTGATCCGAGCTTCCACATCACATAACATTAATAATATGTGATACTGTATTTCAAATAATGAAAACTTTGTTCATGGCAATCTACGAAATGCGATAATGTAATAGTGTAAAATATATTTCTCTCTACTATTTCAATATTTTCTTAATTAAGGGAAGTTGAGCTGTACCTTCCCTTAAATAGCTCCATCTAGAGATTTGAGAGGCCAACAGCTGCGCTTTATCAAATTGTTTTTCGCTTCAGAGCCACTGCAGTAGAGCCACAAGTTTTTCATACCACTAAGTTTACGTTTAATGCCCACAGATGGCAATAAGTAAATGTCAAGTAAGCTTCAACGATTTAAACAAACAAATAGCAAAATACACTTGTATTAGTTGGAACAAAAATAAAAAGGATAACAAATAGAAAAGCGGGGAGCAGGCACAAACACCGAAACTTTAGTTTCTAAATTACTAATCTACGTTACATAATAGTTGTCAGAAAATTTTAAGAATTTATTGTAGTAAATTGTGCGGATAAAGGAGCCTGCGAGAATGTAAAGAAATAACAATAAAAGTAGTAATCTGTCGAGAAACGAATCCAAAAGTAGATGTACTGGTGCAGGAAGCAGAGGTTTTGCTACCGACTACAATAGAAGTGCAAATCACCTTTTATTTATAAAATGTAAATTGCGCGGATCTCTTCGTCTATAATGACGAGACGTGAACTACGACTGACGATTAAGAAGTTACATAAGCATTCCTGAACAAACATATCACGGAAAACTTGTCGATCTGGGCTCGAAGTACTCACCTGAAGCGGCGGGCGTGCTCGCACTCATGAGCCGCGCAGACGTCGCGAGTCGCGTCGATTACAGCACGCATGCAAAGGAACGCGAACGTGCGACAACAATTCTTAAATACCGAAAAGCACGTATACACCGCATGTGCAGTACATGCATTGTACAATGATTAGCAAGACACAGCCCGGCCGCAGCAGTGAGACCCACGTGGAGATGTGCGGGCCGGGGTTCAGATTCGCGTGTGACTGCGCTTGGCGGCCGCGGCACTCGGAGGCGCCGCGGCGCACATTACGATGTACCAGTACGACGCGACGCGACGTAGACAGTTATCTTGACGGTGGTTTCATGCGTTAACGAGAGCGCCGCACGCGAGGATATGTTGCCAGGGAGTGTTTCAACTATAACACTCAGTGAAATAAAATTGTTTTCACAAATGTAATGCTATGTAACGCTGCGACTTGTACTCCGACCTCCCAGAGGATCGCGTAGCACGAGCGACACAAACACTTAAGTTCAGAACGCGAACGAGCGCAGTACGCGTGTGGATCTCAACTCAAAAGTAACGTAACGTAATGTTACAACGCTCCAGCAATGTTGTATGAAACGGCGTGCTGGGGTTATTAAATACTCTTTGATTAATTATGTCGTTATGCCGTACTGCCTAGTTAAACAGTTTAAAAACACTTCAACTAATCTTAAAAAGAATACTGGACTATCATTTAATAGATAATTATTAGAAATACAATATATTTCTTATTCAGTAAATCAACATGGACAACGCTGTCATTTTAAATCAACAAACTGGTTGTCATGGAAGCTGATATTTCCCTCTTACATACTTTCTTCTCCTATTTTTTTTACCCCTTAAAGTTTGATTTACATTACAAAAAGTACCCTATATCCTTTCCCAAGGTCCAATCAATCTCTATACCAAAATTCATCAAAATTGGTCCAGCGGTTTAGGTGTGAAAACGTAACAGACAGACAGAGTTACTTTCGCATTTATAATATTAGTATGGATTATATAGATACAATTGCGTTTATGTAAGATGGCGAAACGCCCAAGTACATCACGTACCTCTATACGTAAACAAAATGCACTTCAAGTAGGTTCTTGAGTAATAATATAAGGAAATAATAAAAATTCTAAATGAATGTGTGTAATAGATTCATGCATTGCTGAAGTCGTGCGTCGTGCAGTAATGCAGTGCCTTGCTGTCATCCGATATCTCTTACGCTAATATGAACCGTCACATTTTAAGCGATTGTGACAAAATTATTATTATCCTGGATCAGTGTACATGCATTTTATTAAATCAGAAGTAGAGTAAGCCCGTGCGACTGTCGCCCGACAGTTCGTGCGACTGGTCGTCCGATAGGCCGCACGACGCACGATGTAATGTAATCTCATTCATTATGAGTATACTTATTTTAATCCGGCGTGTGACTGACATCATCTGTGTATTACAAATACAAATGACATTCTGATAGCTTTAATTCAATTTCACATTTAAACGCATTTAAATAACAAGTAATACCTAGTCTCTGTACAGATATAATAAATTTTTGTCCGCGTGGAATTTTGTGTATGAAAAGCAACAAAAAAATGGGTTTGTACTGAAATGGAACATCAGCAATTTGACCATTTTTTTTTGCTTTTTTGAATGTTTGGGCTTCCTGTGACGTAGTGTGGTACTTACGGTTAGCAGTTAATTTTGTTTCATAACTTACTTAACTTGTTTCATAAACCCTTAGAGAATACCCACAAATAAAATAATGTATATATTACTGATTACACGGAAGACATAACACTTGACAAGTTCAATATAAAAATGTAAGTTTCTTTGAATGAGATATTTTCAGTTATTTTTAAAACCGAATGTTGCGCTCTCAGAACATTGGCAGCTTATATTTTACTCTGTGTCCTGTTTCGTAAGAGGTCTTACCATGCATGCGCCACGCCGGGTACTCAGCTACTGCAAGGGAATTTGTTATTGGAACGTAAATTAACCGAACATTAGTATACGCGTTCCAAGAGTACAGAAGGGAATTAAAATTCTTACAAGTGGGTACTCACAGCGTGACTGTGGAATCGATTGTTGGTGTTGCTCTTGGTACTGGTGTGTGTTGTGCGAGCGATATGTACGCATGCGCACATCTCTCCCGCGCCGGTGAGCTCTCTCTGCGACCGCGCCGATCGCGCCGCTCACGGTCACATGCGCCGCCTCGCATCTCCACTCTCTGCATCAATAATAACCGATTATCATATTTTACTCTGTACGCTACACTACGTAAAAATCTTGTGGTTAAAATATTAACTGCCTCGTTAGCCTAGTGGTCGT
This sequence comes from Saturnia japonica, assembly GCA_033032175.1. NCBI lineage: Eukaryota > Metazoa > Arthropoda > Insecta > Lepidoptera > Saturniidae > Saturnia > Saturnia japonica. The sequence continues at coordinate 20,798,874 of CM065315.1, forward strand.
AAACGCGACTGCTATTAGCGAGGTCCTGGGTTCGAATCCCAGGTAAAACAAAGTGTTTTTGGGTTTATCCTATGAAGTTCTCAGTAGCAGCTCGGAGTTTGACTTCGTACCCGATTAATGGCAATAGGCTCGCCCCCTATTACATGGGACCTAAAAACATACTCGGCGAACGGTGGGTGTACATTAGTACACCTCTGCCTAACCCTTCGGGTAATACAGGCGTGATGGTATATTATGTAAAATATTATATTAAATTGCATCTTATGTTTTTTTTTTCAATATTTGAATTGAATATCATTTCAGTTCCTTACCAACCAGACGGAACGAACCTGCGTGTATCACAGTCGCGGGAGCGGGCGCGGGTGCGGGAGCGGGTGCGGTGGCGGGAGCGGCGCACCCTGTTGGCGCAGAAGAACTCGGGCCGCACGCGATGCGCGCCGAGCAACGCGACAAGTAAACGTCCGCCGCCCTCATACGTCTGGTCTGGCAGCAGCATAGCACGCACATCTCGCTCGCACACCGGGACACGACACACACGTCTGCTGCCTCTGCCTACTCTCTAGCCCGCTGCTGCTCCTAAACCATCATCCAGTGTGACATCAAATGAGAGAATCGACCGCGGCGCGCAGCGCTGTGCACGACACTTGTCACGTTTCGCAAACATGCATTTATCATGTCATATATCGAACGTAGAACACCAGTTGTTTTGTTATTACCAGTGCACGTGGTACAACCACAACAACACTATCGTCGAATAACGTGACCACGCGACCACACGACCATGCCACGTAACGCGACCATGCCACGTAACGCGACCATGCCACGTAACGCGACCATGCCACGTAACGCGACCATGCCACGTAATGCGACCCGGATAACACGCTAAACAAGGGATTAAGCCCTCATTAGTTTCCGTGACTCGACGAACTACCGCGTCTAGGGCGCAGCGCATGGGTAGGACGTCTTTATTTATTGTAGAACCTAACACAGTTACCTAAAAGATTTTTGTCTTACTGAGTCTAAAAGATGAAAATACCATTTTACATTAATTTATTCCTAGTATTAAAATTGTGCCTTATATTTCCAAGTTCAAAATTACCTCATTTTTTCCCAAACATATATGAAAATATCCAAGATGTATTGGCAGGGCAAAGTTAATATACATACTTAGTAAATTCTTGAAAGTTGTTCCTTAGTGATTCGCGAGGTCCCATGTCGTAAATTACTCGAACTGCCTCTTTTGTAGTAGAAATATGGTATCTACCTCATCTGCTGAACCCCGCAATTAAATCAAAATAAAACACTCTTAATTATATTAACAAGGCCCGTGAAGGTCAGATTTCTTAAAATATTACCCCCAATTGAGTTTAGCGAAGTTGCAGCGATGTCAGCGCGTACGGATATGGCCGACAATCATACAATGAGCTCGAACTTTCAGTGAAGAATGATGGTAATGGCCAAATACCGGTTGGTGTGTACTTGAGAACAAGCTCCTATAGGGTTAACGTGCTACCATCTAAGTCTACAACGATACTTAACGTCAGATGAGATTGTGGCTAAGCCTATAGAGATTTAAATAATCAAATCCCTCGAGTGAAAGTCTCTGGCAGAAAAATCGGAGGGATATTTATTTTATAGGTTAATTTTTATTCTTATATAGTTCTATATATGTTACAATATCACCTGATATTAAGTGACGATGTGGCCTAAAATGGTGACACTCTAAGCCTAGAACAGGAACTACACTCAAGTACAGGTACTGGAACACACGTAGAGTTACGTGCGACTTATGTATTCAAACGACATGAACCTGATGGTAACTACTCACAAAATTAACCATTAAGTTTTAGTTATATTTTATAGAAGGTGATCAGTGCGGTCGCGCGGCCACGGGGCAGAGGGGAGCGCGGGTGCGGAGGACAGGAATGTCGCGCGCCAGTACTTTTTGCGCGTCCTCGGGGATCAGCACCGCGTCGCGCGTCACGCGTCACGCGTCACGCGTCACGCGTCACGTCGCCGCAAAGACGTGACGCGCGACCTCGCTATCACACTACACTCATTGTTCCGATTAGATATATACAGTTCTCGTGACCCGGTGCCGCCTGTGTATATCATGTCCATTGAACAGTTCACTCTCATCAGTCAACAACACAAATATGTACTTGGTTAGTAATAATATCACAATCTAAAATATTTTATACTGCTGGATCAGAAAACATCCCAGTCGACAAGAAGAGTCGGCTAGAAACTCGATCGGGTTTATCAATTACTTTTTAACTATGCAAGTAATTATTACAGTTAATAAACCTTAACTATTAATATAATTACATAATAATAAATCGTGTTAACTCTATATAGAAAAATTGAAGGGACCGGAAATTTTTCTTAAGCCATAAAGAATTTTGGTTAAAAGTAGATTAAAAGATTAAATATGTACTAATTTGTAAATTAAGAAATACATAATTAGGTATATGATTTGTAATTTATGCCAACACGCGTCGCGTTGCGTCGCGTCGTCCTCTCCGTTCGCGTTATAAGTTTTCTGAGGAGCGAGTATCCATATCAGGCACGTGGAGGCTCCTCACTGTGCGCACTTTGCGCACTCAGCTTTGGACCCATTGCGCGATACAAAAATATAGTGTGAAATAGCTCTCTCCGTGCCCCTCGATAAAAATGTCGTTATAAACTGATTTTATGCGATTGCAAGAAGGTAAATTGTTATCAATTGAGACAATGTGTTCGCACGAGGCTTTTTTTTGTCTCACGCGACTTTCATGGGGAGTCTCATAGAGTCACAAGGTTATTATTCAGTGAGACAGGACTGCACGTTTCTTTTGAAAATTGCGCCACAAAGAGTATAACTATTTACAGCATTCATGCACCTCGCAAGTGACGTCGTCGTGGGCAGTAAGCCGTCGCTCGGTGTACTCACTAGTCAGTGTGAGGGACGCGGGTTGGCGGGCGGTGGTGGGGCGTAATCAGCACACAATGAACCCTGATGAGAGTGATGGCGCGCAGACAGGCGCATGAATTTTAATTCTGAAATAACTATTCGATGACGATCCTCTCTCGCCGCCATCATATTATCGCAATCAAATATTTTCATTTTTCAGTTTAATAAATAATGTGCAGTCCAGCCTGCGCCCCCGCCACCGCACCCCCGCCCACACCTCGCGCCCCGCCGCCGCACCACCGCCCGTACCTCGCGCCCCGCCATCGCACCACCGCCCGCACCTCGCGCCCCGCTACTGAGACGCTGCAATGAAAAATAGCTTCTTGCATAATATCTATGGGGAACACTAGTCCCATTTTTCTCATATCCTGAGAGACATACATGTCGAATTTAAAAAGTTAAAAAAATTTATAACTATATGGCAATTTGCGTCAACCCGCAATAATTAAATAAGCCAACTGTACTTTGTTTTACTAGCTGTAATAATCAAAATACCATTTCTATTGATTTTTATAGCATATATTAGGTATTTACCTTTGAAATTGCCGTTTAGTATGAAAAAATTTAAACGAATTTTTAACCTATCAATGATGACAAAAAAGATTGAAATGCGATGAAAATGTAACACTAATCAATAAACAAATGACTACTTTTGGAAAAAGAATTCCATGTTTTTAAAATAAAATTAATTTGAAATTAGAATTCTTAGCCAAACAAAAATTATTTTGATTTGAAATGGCCAGTACTGCAGAACGGTCGAAGACCTATTATTATAATTTTATTTTTCAATTGTGTTCCATTTCTGCTTTGTATTTTAAAGTTAGCAACTGTATTCATGGGCCCTGAGACGGCACGGCACGCGGCACGGCAAGTAGCATCGCGCCTAGCGCGGGGTGATGTAGCTACGTGTGCGAGGCGAGGATGCTGTGCTGTATCGACGCGTCTAACTGTCGCGGTCCGGTCTGGCCCGGTTCACCCGCTGCTCTATATTTTTTTCTAAGTGATTCGCTAGGTAGTGTGCGTAGTGCATGTGCGCATGCCACGCCACGCAAGGGTATGACGAAGCTACCTTTCCATATCTACATTATAGATGGTTTTAGCTGTTTAAACATTATTTCGAATCGGACAACATTTTATTGCTACAATATATGGTTACAATAAAAAAGTCGAAATATTTCCGTACGAACGGAATCCTGCTGAACATTTCCAGACCGCGAATTTATTTTATTTATTTTGGTTCACCAACATAACATAGCATAATAGGTTGTAAATAAAAACTATTTATAATGTAAAACTAAAATGGTGTTTTAGTTTTAGGTGAACACGCCGCGACCAACAACTTCTTGTCACATTCGAATCGGTAGAGAGAATTCAAATCGAAACAGACAATCCGAGCGTTGAATGCGTTCATACATCATCAAATTGAATCAATATTATTTTCATACTGAATATTTAATAAATATTGGCTGTGCCCGCGACTTCGCTCACGTGGGCTACAGAAGAATATCGATCGGGCAAACGCGAAATCTTGCCCGGCTATTATAAAGACACAAATGCTTATTGTGGGTGTTTCTTACAAAATAGATACTCTGGTTAATTTTTTTGTAGGTCTTACTAATATGTAGGTACGATTATGTAGTACATTAATTTGATATATCTCTTATGATTTACTCAGCGTAAGCCATTTAAGCGCCCGAATTGATTCACCATGACCAGTTTATTTTTATTTGCGCGGAACCCTACTTCTTTTTCTAAAATAAAATAATCTAATTTACTCCTTATATCATCAGTTAGCTACCAATAAAAGTCCCGCCAAATCGGTTCAACCATTTCGGAGATTATCCAAAACAAACATACAGACAGACAACAAAGATGAAGGGATTGAATTCGGACTCTTGAAGGCAACTGCTATAGCACTTTTATAACTTATTACAGACTTAGTGTTACCGCACAATCTCACTTCACACACACACAGCTATTGCTGCTTTGTGACAGATTTCCAACTTGGGAATGGAAGCAGTGCAAGAGACGTTTGCAGTAGTTGGCAGGAGGCTGGCGGCAGGAGGCAGGAGGCTGGAGGCAGGAGGCTGGAGGCTGGAGGCTGGAGGCTGGAGGCAGGAGGCAGGAGGCTGGCGGCAGGAGGCTGGAGGCAGGAGGCAGGAGGCAGGAGGCAGGAGGCTGGCGGCAGGAGGCAGGAGGCTGGAGACAGCAGGCTGGAGGCAGGAGGCAGGAGGCTGGCAGCAGGAAGCAGGAGGCTGGCGGCAGGAGGCAGAAGGATGGCGGCAGGAGGCAGGAGGCAGGAGGCTGGTGGCAGGAGGCGGAAGGCTGGCGGCAGGAGGCAGGAAGCTGGCGACAGACGCGACGCGGTTAGCGCAATATCAACGTTTGTAATTATTATTTTTCTTCAATACTGAATACTCAATAAGAGTTCCTTTAATTCTATTTAGTTACGTTTGTTATACATATTTTTTTATAATACAGATATTATGTATTTAGTACACTTACTTGAAACTTAGGATTTAGAATACACTAACTGGCTGAACATTACACACTTTTGAACAAAATTTTATATCTCTAAGCCTAATAGTCTAGTGAGAATACAATTTTTTTAAATTTATGATTTGATTTTGAGCCCGGTGACGTGCTGGGTCGGCAAGCAAACGAAAGTACAATGTGTGTACTGTGTATTCAAATTTCACGATTTACACAGTTCCATTGCAGTTGTGCCTGAGCAGGCTCCGCACCGGCTGCGTCAAGGCTGCGTCAGCGCCTTTGAAGCCTCCGCTCAGCGCTCAGACAGAGTGAGCCTCGAGAAAATATCACCAAACTAACTGAAGTTACACTTAAACCGAAAATAAAATGTATAGAGAGAGGGAGAGTAGTTCCCGCTCGCGCTCACACGGCACATAGTGTATACACTTGTAAAAACACGCGTATTTTGCCGGTACCGGCTTCCGGTCCGGCTCTGTCTCGGCCCGCAAGACGAGCATGCGTGCTCGCGGTTGCGCATTCACTCGCCAAGTCGCCACACTCCACACAGTACTACTGTACGACCCGCCCGCCCGCCTCACCCGTATAAATACAGACCAGATATTTTCTCTTTCAGCTGTGTAGAATTTTCCTGGGGCGTACCCCCGTCTCATCGTATTTTCACTTATTTTCATTGTTTTCGTTTTTACATCCACTACCACGACAACTCGAATTGGCTTACGTTGTAATAATAATAATGATAATTTGTTACATTTATAAAATTCATAATATTATTTATTTTTATACATATTCAAACAAAATATTATAATAGGTCTTTACCTATGAAATTGCCGTTCTGCAGTACTGGCCATTTCAAATTAAAATAACTTTTGTTTGGCTAAGAATTCTAATTTCAAATTAATTTTATTTTAAAAACATGGAATTATTTTTCCAAAAGTAGTCATTTTTTTATTGATTAGTGTTACATTTTCATCGCATTTCAATCTTTTTTGTCATCATGGATACGTTAAAAATTCGAGTAATTATGGAATATGAGTACCGTCGTGGCAGCAACGCGGCACAAGCGGCACGCAACATCAACGACGTTTACGGAGCTAACACTACAAACCAACGCACCACCTGTTATTGGTTTGCTCGCTTCCGTTCTGGGAATTTCGACCTGAAAAATAAACCTCGCGGTCGTCCGAAGACTTTGGTCGACAATGACAAATTAAAGGCGATTGTGGAAGCTGATGATACACAATCTACGGATGAATTAGCAGCAGCTTTCGACGTTAGCGTCATAACAATATTGGTCCATTTGCGTCAAATTGGCAAGGTAAAAAAGCTTGACAAATGGGTGCCCCACGAACTCAATGATCGCCAGCGCGAAGTACGCGTCGAGACGTGCCTTTCATTGCTCAACAGACACACAAATGAAGGAATTTTGAACCGCATTGTTACCTGCGATGAAAAATGGATTCTGTTTGATAACCGCAAGCACTCAGCAAGTTGGTTGGATCCTGGTTCAGCACCTAAACAATACCCTAAACGTAAACTTACCCCTAGAAAAGTAATGATCACTGTTTGGTGGTCTAGCGCCGATGTGATTCATCACAGCTTCTTACCAAATGGGGTGAGCATTACTGCAGATGTGTACTGTGAAGAACTGAACACAATGATGGAGATGCTGGCACATCTCCAACCAGCATTGATCAATCGCTCGTCTCCGCTGCTCCTGCACGACAACGCGCGACCTCATACTGCACAGCAGACGGTCTCCAAGTTGCAAGAACTGGGGTTGAAAGTTCTCCGTCATCCGCCCTACTCACCAGACCTTGCGCCTACAGACTACTACTTTTTCCAGAATTTGGATAACTCCTTGACGGGAAAAAAATTCAATACCCGAGAGGCAGTACAAAATGCCTTTGAAGAATTTGTTGCCTCCCGTCCAGCTGATTTCTTTAAGAAGGGCATCAATAAACTGCCACTGCGCTGGCAAAGATGCATTGATTGCATGGGTGATTACTTCGATTAATACAAATCAAAAATACATGAAAAAAATTCGTTTCAATTTTTTCATACAAAACGGCAATTTCATAGGTAAAGACCTAAATAATGTTTTACAATTCTTATTAGTATTGTGTTGTGAATGTGATGGAGTAAGCGTTTTGAATTATGTTTGCGTGCGCACGTGTGTGGAATGTGTGTATGTAAACATATATTATTAATAAAGGGAAATTAAGAAATTTTCACTTCCCTCATAACTACGCTTAAATAGCCAGTCTTTTAATTTATTTTAAACATACGGATTGGATCCGGATTTATGTTGAGGTGTTTATTCAAGTAATTATATATTCTTTAACCTAGTATTCAATAAAGTCTAGCTGCCAACGAAGTGCGGTATGGTTCAATTTTGCAAACTTCATGCCTCCTACGTCTATTAAAATTATAGAGGTCAAAAGGGAGTGCACTATGTTTCACAATAGCGACATGGAACACAAAGACCTGTCTAATAGTCATGACATTACACTCATATATATATATATAATTTAAATACCAATATTAAAGTAAAAACATGAAAAGGCTTATTCTACGACACTGCTATCCTTCAAGATCACGCTGCGCCACATGTATGTTGTCTTCTAACGCCGCATCTGCGCAAGTCCGCATACTATGCTGACCCTGTAGACTGTGTAGACTGCGCAGACTGCGCTGCCGGAGAGGACGTCGTCCAATTATATTTTATATAAAACGGAGATGTTGGAAAAAAGGCTTTTTATTCATGAGTGTACAGGTTTCTGTGTTCGTTCTAGTTGCAGTAAGTTAGTTTTTCATGCGTCGCGCCACCCTAACATGTTATACTTATTGTTGACATTTGTATTATGTTTCAAGTGACACACTTCAGTCCGGACTCATGGTGTCATAACGTCATGGAGTCACGCGTTGTGATGTCGCCTTCGAACACGTATATTAACGTAGAATACAATAAAAAAAATTATGTGGTGTCGTGGGACACCAGGTAGGAACGAAGTTCCTTTGGCTAAAGTAGAATCGACACAAATTGCAAAAAAAATCGTGCTCAATTTTATGTAGGTTTTCTTGTTCTCTTAAATTTTGCTGATTAGTTTTTATTTAAGTACAAGAAAGTATTTAGGAAATTCAGTATTTTAGGAAATAATAAATTACTTAAAATAAAAAAACATCGTAATTCAAATTATCAGCTAAAATAACAAAATATGTCTCTTTATTTTTGTTTGACAACATAAAATTACATAGAAATAGAAAAATAGAAATAAAAATAATTACAAAAAAAAGTTTATTATTATTATTAATATTATTATTATAAGTAATTCTTATTAATCAGTCTCGTCATCAAATTCTATTGCTGAAACTATTGGCTTGTGGTAACTAAAATATGATACATGCGACTGTCGCGCCTGGGTACGTCTCATTTAACGGTTTTATTCCACGCACTTTTTTCCCACGGATTTTTTCTTACGGTTTTACTATCACATTTTTTTCAGTTCGGTCGCGCAGCAAAATCCCTATCCCCTCCAAGCCTGCCGTAAGGAACTTCGTTCCAACAATCGCTTTAATATAAGAAGATCTCCCGAACCGATACTAGTGTTTCAAATTCCTAGTACTTTGGTGGAGCGTAAACTGAATAAAGGATTTTATAATAAGCTAATCAATAAGAAACGGAAGAATCGATGCAAAGTAGGTTTAATATCTATATTAATATACATAAACTAATGGTAATACTAATGGTATACTAATCCTTAAAAAAAATCTATTTTCGTTAATTCTTGGCCGATTTTGATGAAATTTTGTACACGGGACGTATAAAATTATTCCACGTGTTTGAAAACATTGGTATCATTAAGAAAAATATTCTGTGTAATTTTTATGTTAATTTAGTCACACTTTTAATCTATCACTCTATGTCAATCTTGGAATAAAAGTAATAACGAAATTCAGTGAAATGTTGATTTTATTGTATTTTAAAACGAGTAAACACCACGAAAAATAAGTAATGAGAGTTTTCAATAACAAGTTTAGGAATCCTAAAAATTTTTATTAAAACATTTAAATTAAAAATAAAATTTTGAACAGGGGAAATCTGAGTATTTACATAATTAATGTGCTATAAGAATTGTCAATATTGCTTCTAGAAATAAATAAATAAAGAATTCTAGAAAAACAAAACATTTAATTTTCATCAATTATCAACCGATTCTAATCAAATATTATAGACGGGAAGTGTGCCACATACTTTAATAATTTAAATACTATAAAGAATCGTTAATGATGCATTCTAATTTAGAAATTATTGTACAAGGTGTCCAGAAAGGGTATCGGGTATTTGTAAGTTCAATGAAACAAAAATTATTTGTATGCAATAAAAGTTTATTGTTTATTATTAGCATATGAATTGGAGAATTATTTGGAAAAGATGATGTTATCCAAATGATGACCGTTACGTTGCTGGCACTCTTCTAAACGGAAACGAAGATTGGCGATAACACGTTGACACATAGCTATCGATATTGCTGCCATTTCTGACCTGATGTTTTGCTTTAACTGGGTTAGATTCGTCGGATTGTTTTGATAAACCTTACTTTTAAGGTATCCCCATGCAAAATAGTCAAGCGGGCTAAGGTCGGGGCTTCTGGGAGGCCAGTTGATGTTACCCCTTCGCGAAATGACTTTATTAGGGAATAATTCGTTAACAACTTCCATTGAGTCATTTGAGGTATGGCAAGTGGCCCCATCTTGCTGGAACCACGTTCTTGAGTTGAAACCTGCAAACTCCTGCAACTCTGGGACCAAAAAATTTCGCAACATATCGCAATAACGGTCACTATTCACATTAATTGCTCGGCCTCGTTGATCTTCATGAAAATAAGGACCAATTATGCCTTTAGCAGATAAAGCGGCCCAAACAACGACCTTTGGGCTATGCAGGGGTCGTTCATGCTTTCGTCTCGGATTCTCCACTGCCCAGTACCGACAATTCTGCTTATTAACATGACCATTCAGGTGAAAATTTGCTTCGTCACTGAACAGTATGTTGTTAAAGTTGTTAAATCGCTGCAGCATTTCGTTCGCAAAATTCAGTCGATTAGCATAGTCCGTATCCTTCAATTCTTGAACCAATTGAATTTTATAGGCTTTTAGATGTAAGTCTTTCTTTCAACGCTTGGCTTCGCTTTCGGATGGATAAAGACGTATTTTGACGAACCGACGCCTCAACTTCTTCAATTGTTTCTTCATCGCGAACTGAACGAGGACGACCAGAGTTTTGAATTTTAATTGTCGCACCTGTATTCTCGAACATCCTGATCCATTTCCTAATGCTATCGTCAATTGGTGCGTGGCGTGTACGATATTCCGCACAATAGAGACGTTGAGCAGTCACTATTGAATCACCATTACGATAATACGCTCGTACGCAAAATGCGCGATGCGTCCCCGAGTACTGTTCCATCGTGACTAAAACTCCACAAAATGGCGGACGCCACGAACCCCTCCCCGCACCCGTTAGACGCCCAGTTTCGAATATGGCGCGAAAACAAATACCCGATACCCTTTCTGGACACCTTGTATATTAGAATAATAATTTTCAACTGTTTTTCATGAAAATTGTGCCTACACGGGAAATGCATCCACGGCATATGAATTATCAACGATATGTGTAAAAATAAAATTACGGGACGTAAATAACTACTGAGTATTAACAAACGCGTGCGAAGCCGCGGCCACACTGCTAGTATATATATATATATATGTAATTACTTATGATATAGAGCCCTCGAATGCACGATTAATTTATATTAAAGGTGATTTCCAATACTTAATAAAAATCATTACTTCTGCATACGTACATGGTTATAGAGGGATGTGAAAAATATATCATATTTATATATTTAATATTAATATAGTATTATATTTATAATTTTTTTTTTTTGTTTTTTAATATATCGTCGTCAGGTGGATGATGAAAACTAATTTATAGTTGGAAGCTTGGTTTTCATAAATAATCCATTAAGTATATCACATTTCCCATTTACTAGTTTGCATATAAAAGAGAGAGCGAAGTTACTGAAACGTTGAGCGAAGATGCTATTAACTTATCTTTAGGTGTTTTATTATGAAAATTTAAGTGAATACAGTGTCTGGCAAACCTATTACATTATTTTTCAATGGTTGGTGTTTCCTGTTATAGTTGTGATATACAAGTGTCATTTTTAATATGTATGATTGTCGCACTGTTAGGACCTTGTTCTCTTCATAGAGGTTTCGAGTTGGGAAACAAAAAGGTTTCATGAATGTAACCTTTAGTAAGAACCTTTGGGTTTTTTTCTAATGTTATTAGAATTGTTTTAGAAGCATTACCCCCGGCTATGATGCAATATTGAAATATGGATTGATAAAGGGCTTTATAAACAAGAATTCAAGTCTCACGAGAGTCTCCATCCCGTTACAGTTTCAAACACTTATTAATTTTCTAACCCGCTTTGATAACATGGTATATCAAATGGAATGTCAGCTTCTCGTTAATTATTTAGTTTGCGCAGCTCTTTTCATGGATCTGAAATTACAGATAACATGCTGAATGTTTAAACTGTGAGTATGTACCTTAACATCTAAGTATAGGGTGAACAGAAGCAGACGTTCTTGTATTGTGGAAACACATGAACTGGGTTTTAGTAAGATTACGAATGAGCAGATTGTTTTATAAACAACTCGTGACCTTCGTTTGTCCGGAGTGATGCGTTTGTCACGAGTTTCCACAAAAAATAACAACTGTAACGTCAGCATAGTAGGGCCAAGAATACTTCCCTGAGGGACACCAAAACATATCTCGCTAGTATAACATCACCCGCGGAAACAATTTTTTTTCTATTTGTAAGGTAGGTAGTTGGAGAACCAATTGAAACCAGTACCTCGAATATCAATTAATATGAATTTGTTGTGTATTGTGTAGAAAAGGTTCGGTTTCGGTTTCAGCTGGAAATCTTGGTTTCGTCGGATACTAATTTTCTGGCAGTTTAATAAAGCCATGTAGGTACTGAGATATATACACGCAACACTGATATGTATCCAAAAATGATATAACCAGTGCTGCACATTATGAAATAGTTTCCAAACGAGTGTCGTGGTTTCCTTTGTGTTCGTGCCTGATACATTCATAGAACGGTTATGGTACACACATGTACCAGTAGGCAACCACCTTTAAGATGAACGGATCCCGCGTACAAACATGAATGCGTTTTTAAAATCAACGTTTTCAAATTATCAATAGCGAAGTTCCGAAACACAGAGCGAGAGCAGCGCCACCTGTCTGGAGAAAACATAACATGGTGTATTCGAAATAATATCTACCTGTACGGGACGCACCGTGCTACAATATTAGTATAGATAAACTGCAGCGTTTGCATACGTCACGTCACACCGCGCATTGTGTTCCTTTTAAGCCAGGTTTAGTTATTATATTAATTCAGTGATTGTTTGAATATAGCATCGACGACACTCATTCGGGAAGTTTTATTTATCATCCCCGAATCTATCATCACTATCATAACTGTTGGGTAAGAGCTCCTACACTACCTATATATTAATACATGAAGCAAAAGCTTTCTACCTCTTTTTAAGCGTATTACGTGCACGGAAGACTGTCAGATTTGGCATGGTTAAAGTTTATATGGAGAAGGAGTGCAAAAAGCTAAAATTTATCTATCATATCTGTTACTAATATATTAAATGAAATAAATTAATACTGGGAATCCTAACCCGCCCAGTGTCATTGAAGTAGACCCCCCAAAATATTGACATTGTCTCTCAACGAAAAGTGACAGCAAGTGATGTAGATAATACTCATTGTTTAGGATCATGAACACTGCAAATGTCAAACGGAAAATAGTCTATGATCAAAAAGTAGCTTGTCGAATTTTGGAGCTGAGTTTGAGTTGATCTGTCATTTAGATTAAATAAAGTGCTGTTTTTAGTAACATCATATTATCTGGTGTGTATTGTGAATTTCATATTGGACAAAAACATCGAACAAAGAGTGTTTTAAATTTTGCATCGACATTGGAACTTCATGTTCGTCGACTTTATTAGGTATTGTTTAATTGCCTGAGTTCCGAATCTATTGTTTTCACTTTGAATACAAATGAAGTGTCGTCTGCAAGAAGAACCATGTCAGCACCGCTTTAACTACCAGCAGTGGATTGTTTATATAATAAGTATTAAAGAGGAATAAGTAGGTATTTACATAAATAAAAAATAAACAATTAAAAAATAAAACACTTTTAATCACAGACAGCAGATTACACGGACACCACGTCAGTAACAAAATAAATTATCACAACAATCATACATTACACAGGAACTAACTACCTACCCCTAATGTCGTGACCTCACGACCGCAAGCAGCCCTGCACCAACCAACCCCCTCACACACACACACACATAATTATAATAAATATTAGATATCAACCACAGTTTATAACATACATTAAATAATAATAATCACAATAATATTCAATATTCCAAACTAGGCTAGACGGCCGCGTCACACCGCGTCAAACTGCGTCATACCGCGTCAGACTGTGTCACAGCGTTTCGTCACAAATAATATCGTATACCTACAGTATCTACAAATAGCCTACTGCTACCACTTGCATTATATATAGCCAATACTAGTAACCAGAACTCGCTAAAACAGCTTGTAAATTACATCCTACTATATTAGGCGAGGGGCTACTATATTGTATGTTTATGATGGGGAATAGACGTACTACTCCAAGCTGTCTATCAAGCAGTAAAAAATATACCTTTAAAATATATTGAATTTTTTTGAAACCTGCTACAAGACAATATGTCGCCCGTTGCGGCACAGTGCGGCGCGACACGGTTCAACACGGCTTGTACACGGTTTGCTTATTCACTCATAGCCATTTAAATGTCATTACAATAACCTAACTTGTAAAATGATGTAATGATTCCTACACACCACGTCATGTTGTCGGAGCGGGAGTGTGCCGTGTGCTCTCTACACTGTGCGTCCGCAGCGAGGCATACACGGCCGTGCTGAACAAATTGTATAGAACGAGTATTAGCTTGAGAAACACAAGACACGTCGCGGCTTCGACTCGCCTCCCGTCCGCGTCAGCCCGAATGTGTTTCGTTACGTAACAGTATGTTTTCAGGTTAAACACCGTTTTATTAGCGTGCTATTGCTTGTATTAGTTGAAAAGCTACTGATTACATGATACTCGACAGTACAGCACCGCACCGCACACCCCCTCTCTCTCTATACAACTCTAAATATATAAACATGAAAATAATAGCTACATCACTAGGACGAAGAACCGGCGACAACAAAATAATCTACGTAAATATTACAACAATAACCATAAGAAATTACACAATCACCTAAAATAATATTTGAAAGCGAACACTTCAATTGCTATCGACGGTAATGATCAATTTTATTACGTGTCGCCCTTGCATTGCGCTACTGTACTGTACTGTACTGTGATGTTATAGCTAAGTATACAAACATATTACTTAAACCGCTAACCCAACATAAATAAATTTCCATCTACACTCAAGAGATTCTAACTCATGTCATGTTTGCAGTCAATGATGCGCGTCACGTTACGTATCACGCGTCCAGGTCGATGCGGGGTGGAATCACTCGTACGTTCAGACTCGTTCCTCATTTTCTGAAGTCCTTCACTATGCTTATAGTGATTTTTATCAGGTACTCGAACACTGCAGTGTTGTCGTGCACCCTGAAGGTGGAAATGAAATATGTCTCGATATAGCTTTCCTTAAGTGTGACCACTCGACATGATCCCTAAACGAGTAGACGGCCGACGCCACACCCTGCTGCCCGGATACTTTATATCCGAGATCGGGTACTCCTCCGCGCGTACTATACCGGCACTATACTGCGATGTACCGATTCCACTCCACAGTCGACTGTAAGCATGTACGCTCGCGCACGCGCACGCGCACGCGCACGCGCACCGGAATGTATCGTTATCACGCGGTCGCGAGCTGTTACACCGCGACACTCACTTATTCATTAATGCAATACAATTATAATTATTATTTACAGGGATGCGCGCGCGGCATCAAGGAGGGCGCTACTGTGCTATGAGCTGCGACAAGCGGTCGGCGATGGCGCTCGCCGGCTCCCCCGACACGATGGAGCGGTGCGTGCCCGGCAGCTGCACCGCGCGCACCTCCCCCGCGCACACCTCGCGCAACCCGTAGTCCTCCCCCAGCGTGACGTAGTTGTCGCGCGCCGAGAACAGCGTGACGGGCGCGCGCAGCCGACGCTCCGGCCGGTACGCGTCACCAATCACCAGCTTGCGGTAGAACGAGACAGCCGCCGCGCTCAACGCCGGGTCTTCTCGGCCCAGTGCGTGTGCGACGCGTCTCACTCGCGACTCCCAGCTCTCGAGCCGCTCCAGCTCGCCCGCCATCTGTCCAATGCGAAAACGAAATCACAATGAAATTACTGTCCCCAGGAGCCGGCCGGCCGGTGTCCGGCGAACCGCCCCGCTCTCTCACCTTGACGGCGTCACCGTCGCTGCCGTTCCGGAACAGCTGCGCGAAGTAAGCGAGCGCGTCCGCCTCGTCTGCGGCGGCGGAACGCTCTGTGCGCTTGCTGCGGCCCCGGGTCGTGTGCGTCGCCACGTACGCCGGGGACCCGTCGACGAGCACGAGCCGCACCTCGCAGCCGTCTGCCTCCAGCTGCAGTGCCATCTCGAAGGCGACGCTCGCGCCGAACGAGTACCCGAGCAGCGTGTAGGGTGGGTGCGGACGCACCGAGCGCACATGCGCCACGTAGTGCCGGGCCAAGGCCGACATCGAGTCGAGCGGCGCGTCCGCCGTGCACTGCAGCCCGTAGACCTGACCACGCACGCCGGCCGCCACGCCACGCAGCACCTCCGCTACGCCCTCGATGGGGTGCACCTGCCGGATCAAACGGAACCCTCGTCACCAGCCCCACAGCACTGGCCGCGCCAGTTATTCGCTCACACACTCACCATGAATACGGGTGGTACGTCTACTCCGGCCTCCGCCAGGCTCGGCAGTTTCACGAGCGCGCGCTTCGGCATCAGCTCCGCCAGTGTCGAGAACTGTGCTAGGGCCACGGACTCCACGGGTGCGAGCTCGGGTGGCACGGGTGGCGGGGAATGCGGGGGCCGTGCGGTGGAGTCCGGTGCGGGTGCAGGGGCGGGTGTGTCGTCCGCGCCACCCGCCATCTCACGCAAACGTCCAAAGGTGAGAGTGCGGATCTCTTGCACGCCGAGCACGACGTCGTAGCCGCGCTCGAGCGTCTGCTTGATCTCGGCACCCATCAACGAGTCCATGCCCAGCTCGGCCAGATTTACCGTCTCGGAGACCTTCGTGGGATCCTTCACACCGAGAATGTTAGCGACGGCTTGCACGAGATCCTGACTGGGGCGGACGGCGGTCCGGCGCTTGTCAGCGAGAACCATAGAAGCGGTGACAGCGTGCGGCAGCGCCAGCAGCGCGCCGAGCGTCTCGAGACAGGAGGAGATGCGCTGGGGCAAGGTGCCACCGACGACGGTCTCGTCGCCGCCCATCGTGTCCGCGACGAGGCCGACCTCGCCGACGGCACCCCATTGCACCGCCAGGCCTGGCAGCCCGTCCGCCTGCCTGCGCTCCGCGATGCGCTCCATGGCGGAGTTGGCGAGCCCATAATTGCTCTGGCCAGGGTTGCCGCGCCCGCAAGACACCGACGAGAACACTACAAAGTACTCGAGGTTCGGGGCCAGGTCGCGCGTCGCTTCGTCCAGCGCGATACTAGCTGCAAGATAAACTCGATTGTCATCAGTCTGTCGGGCACACCTTATTATTATTATTATATTCTTTATTGCACAAAAAAAAAAAAAGTACAAATGGAGGACTTAATGCTAACAAGCATTCTCTGCCAGTCTTCCAAGGGAGCAAGGGAAAGGTATATGCAAGGTGTGCATAATGTTAAGAGAAAAAAAAAAGATTATAACGATTATTAAGATTATATATTATTAAGAAGTATTCAATTGCTCCAAGTAAAACCTACGTAGCGAATACTTGAAGGAATTTCGAGAGTTGGCCAGTTGGATATTGATAGGAAGCGAATTCCACAGTCGTGCTGCTGTAACGGCGAAGGATTGGTCGCGGAAATTAGTATGATGACTTGGTATACTGAGAATTAAAGTATCAGAAGACCTCAGCTGTCTATTATGCGTATCCGCGAAAGATTGAAAAAGTGTTTTTAAATATTTAGGGGATTTGGAATTATTAAGTACGGAGAAAAGAAGACAAAGTATTCTTATATTCCTACGTTGCCGAATAGGTAGCCATTTCAACCTGGCTCGGTATTCAGAAACATGATCAAACTTCCGAAGACGGAAGATGAAACGGATACAGTTATTCAGTAGACGATCAAATTTATTTAAGAGATTTTCTGAGAGGTCCAAGTAAGCAACGTCTGCATAATCCAGAAGTGGTAGAAGAAGAGTATTCACTAGGGAAATCTTAGTATTAACAGGAAGAAAGTTTTTCAAACGCATGAGAGAATGAAGAGAAGCATAAAATTTTCTACTAACTTCCTTGACTGGGTCTCATACTCATACTTCATACTCATATTTCATACTCGGCATGAAAGAACGAAGATGATGCGTGGTGAGAATGCTCACCGTGAATTTTGGGCAGCGCCACTGTACGGAAATCGGAAGGCGTCTGTTTGTCGAGGTAGGCGTCTCGTAATACAGCAGCCAAGTTGAAGACGCCGGCCACGGGCCCGAGCGCGCTCGCTTCCCGTAGTAGCGCCCGCGCACCCGCCGCGCTCGTCGCGTCCTCCCGGGACACGAGCACGCGCACGCCGCGCGCTTCCCATCTTCGTATGCACCATGCCTGGTAGCCAGTGCGCACGCCGCTGCGGGAGTTCAGTACGAGCCGCGTCGCTCCCCGCACCGTTAACCAGTGCGCAAGTTCCAGACCGAAGCCGCCGAGTCCACCTAGAACCATCCAAATCCATCGTGATCACAATATTATGACTTTTAAGAAATTTACCCAAGATCAAATGTTATGAAGTTACTCTTTAAAATATTAGCCATTTTGCACTTAAAGAACTTGCGCGGCTGCGGCTGCGGGCATCTTTAGTATTACATAATATTCAGAACACTTGAAGCTAAAATATAGATAATATAAACTAGGAGCTTAACTTAATTTTTTTTCGAGTAAAACCAAAAAATTTTCCATGCAAAAATATTTTTTTTCTTCGGAAACTATTGTCTTTTTCGTAATTTCTTTAACAATAAAAACGATAAGAATTATGTTCGCTTATACTATACAATAAAAATTTGATAAAAAATTCGACTTTGATGCCTATGTCCCTGTTTTGCGAATCCTGAACCACTGTGCGCCATCCGCTTTGAACGACTCGTCGCCTCGTCCGCAACACAGCTCCGCAGCCCCGCTCCGCTTCCTCGCTGCTCTTCCTCGCTCCGCATCAATGGTGGAAAGGCGACTTTAATAAGAGGCTGTGTCGCGTCGCCGCAACTTCATACTATTACAGTTATATGAGTAGAGAGCGACACAGTGACTCACCAACAAGTACGTAGGAGCGGTGAGGATGCAGGTAGGTTCGAGGCACCGCCGGCACCAGCTTAGCGGCGGCGGCGCTCTCGCTTCGTACGCGCACCAACACCTTACCGATGTGCTTGCCTGTCGCCATGTATCTGCAACCACACGCACACTGATACTCCCCGCTCCACTCCACTCACATCCTCCGTCCATCCACTCTACTCACTGCACTCCTCAAAACGCACCTAAATGCCTGCTCGAGCTGGTCGTCCGCGAACACTGTGGCGGGCAGCGGCCGCACCGCTCCGCTCGCGAGCCCCTCCGACAGGCACTGCACCACGGCCGCCTTCTCAGGGTGCGAGCTCTGCGCATCGAATAGAGCATCCAGAAGGATGCCGTGGAACGTCGTATTCTTCAAGAACACTGCCATACCCTGCGCGCGCAATCATATACCCGTCACTACCCGGAGTGCTAATGAGAAACCTGTTCTCTCCGGCGACAGGACCTGATTCTCTTACCAGCGCCGTGTCGTTGGAAAGATCAAGCTTGCCAATCTCAAGGAAGCGGCCGCCTTCAGCGAGACAGCGCACGGAAGCGAGCAGCTTGTCCCCCGCCAGTGAGTTGAGCACGAGGTCCACCCCGCGGCCGCCGGTGCGACGCAGCACGTGCTGCTCGAAGGAGGTGTCGCGCGAGTTCGCGACGTTCTGTTCGGGCAGGTCCGGGAACCGCATCCGCAAGAAGGCGCGCTTGTCAGCCGTGCCAACAGTCGTGAACACCGTGCAGCCGGCATGAAGTGCGATCGCAATAGCTGCCTGCCCCACCCCGCCCGTACCCGCGTGCACCAGCACGCTCTCTCCCCGCCTCATGCGCCCGCGCACGCACAGCGCGTAGTACGCCGTCGCGTACGCCACCGGCACCGTAGCCGCCTCCTCTAGAGACCAGCCGGCGGGCACCTCCCACAGGAAGCTCTGGTCGGCGAGCACGGTGGTCGCGAGCCCGCGCGCAGCCACCATTCCCATCACGCGCGCCCCGCTCGACGATATCCCGCTGAACTCTAACCCGAGGATACATTCCTACCGAGGATTATCAACATCATAATTGAACTCATAGTGATAATGAACCGAACTGATTTCCGAGCGGGATGCTCACCTGGCCGGCGAGGTTGCCCGGGAGTGCGTCTGGCGGTAGCTTCCCGGTCGCCAGCATGATGTCGCGGAAGTTGAGCGGCGCATAGTGCACGCGGCATAGCTCGGTGCCCGGCGGCGGGGGCGCCTCTGTCGCGTAACGCAGCGGACTCTCCACCCACCGCAAGGAGGAGAGGTCACCCCGGGTGAGAGTGTTCACGTACGCGTGCTCAACAAGCAGCTGCGCGTCCGCCACACCGGCAAGCGCCAGGTGGCGGTAGGAGCCCCAAGCCCCCCCGCGCAACACGTTGACGGCGAGGTCGAGCTGCACCTGCGCCGCGTACTCGGGCGCATCGGGTGCGAAGGGTGCCCTAGCTCCCGGCAGGTAGTAGACGCGCAGCGCTTTGCCGCCGGGCTCAGCGCGCAGGCAGGTCGCCAGTCCGAGCGCGCCGCATTCTGGCTCGCGCGTCACCGCGTACACGCGTGTCTCTTCAGTCTCAGCGCGAACGAGTGCCTCCTTCAGTTCCTCCACCCAAGTGAACTGGTCCCTGTCGCTGATGTCCACCACTACATGCACCCCGGGCAGGTTCAGGCGTGCCCGCAGCATCACGTACTCGCGCGACTCTACCCTCAGGCACGACACGAGCGCGAGTCCTGCACACGCGATCGCATCGCCGGCGGACTGCTCTGCCGCGGCCCCTAGTGGCTCCTCCAGTAGCAGCATGCCGCCGGGGCAGAGTGCACCCACCAGTTGCGCGAGCATTCCAGACTCGTGCCGCACCAGGACATCGGCAGCCATCACGAGGTGGCACTCCGTGTCGGGGGGAGCCGTCCGCCCGTCCTTCGGGGTAACCTTTGACGCGACAAAAAGGGATGTGGTCAAAAGTAATATAATTTTCTCAGGAGAAGGTGTTTAGACCTCCTTGGATGGGTCAGTGGTAGCGTGTAAGAACAGCACATCCGCTGGTGAGCTTTCAGTCAAAATAAACATCCTGATTAAACCACAGTATGGTAGGGCATTTCCTTATGCCCGCCTGGGTAGCTCCTTCCCTTGAATCAGCATGACTCGTACTGTACAGATACAACAGTACGTACAAGTCTGGTCGCTACCACCACTACGGCAATTCTACGACGATCATAGTCATGAAATTTAGGACTCGCATTAATCGTCAATAATATATTTTTATCTCATTCTCGCAAGCTAGGTTCAGGTTCATTTATGTTTATCTATTTTTAGTTTCGTTTGTTCGTTTCATCGAATTTCAAATCACAATGGTATTTATTATAATAGAAGTTTCCACAAAAGAAAACTTACCTGAAGGCCTTGGTCTTGCGCGAGGGTCGTGTAAAGAGCAGTATCGGGTCCGGCAGCCAGCGAGGCGTCCACCCTCACATTCGGCTCCTCGTCGAGCAGACTTAGCGCCAACGGGATCAACAAGGCGTCCGGAGTGCGGCCCTGTGCCACCTCCGCGACGCGCAGCCGGAGCGCACCTGCATTCTCCAGCACGAGCTGGAGGCTGACTGCGAGCGCATCGCTCTTGCTGCGTATCGGGTACTCGGCGTCGGAGCCCGTGTCCTCGTACGGCACGAACGTGTACCGCTCCAGCTTGGGCGGCGCCTGCGCGTTCGTGCGCCGCGGCGCGAGACTCGTCTTAAGACCGCGCAACTCGACACCACCGGCGCGCACCACGTCAACGTCACGGCGCATCAGTACGGGCAGCACGCCGGCGGCACCGGCCGCAGCACGAGCTTGCTCGAGGGGGTCGATGAGCGCGCGCCGCAGACGCGTCGGTAAGTATAACTCCCGCGTGTCCGTGCCGATAATACCGAACTGAAGCATCGTGTCCATGAATGATATCCAGTTGCCGTCCCAGACGAGATCCCCGCGCGTACCGCGAGCGTCCGCCGTCCGGATCCCGCGGAAGGGGCCGCTATAGCGGTACCCGCGCAGACGTAATTCTTTATAGATGTCGTCGGTATCGAGCGGCGGCTCCGGTGGACCGGCCGGTTTCGCGCCGAGGTCGCCGGCGGGCAGACGCTCCGCGGCGGGATCGTCGACGAGTCGCACGGTGCCGGTGACGGCGATCGAGCCTCCCTCGCACACCTCGAACCGCCCGGACCCGTCCAGGATGTTGATGAGGAAGCGCACGGGACCCTCGCGTGACAGTATGGTGGCGCGCCGAAACTGCACGTCCTCAAGCAAGATCGGGGTCTCCTCGAGCTTCCTGTTGTGTAGCCTGGCGACGGTGCGCCACACCAGGCTCTGCGAAAACGAGGGAAGAGTCAGTTCACAGTCAGTCAGTCAGTTTCGAGGAAACTAGTTAGGTTTAGAGAGATAATTACATGCATTTTTAATTTTATTGTGTAGACATTTCTTTTCCATTTCGTATCGCTTGTACCGTGATTGATTAGAGGTTCTAGTTGAAAATGCGCACCGAGTGCCTCGCAGCAGTGTGGCCCCACACCATATGCTGGGCCTTCTCATGATGACGAAACATTATGTCATGTGTATTAACGTAGTGTTAATATTTATTATTATTATTATGTTTGCAGTTTCTTGTTTTATTTTTTATGTTATCACTGTGTCTTGCCTATGAATAAATGATTTCTTTCTTTCTGGAGTTCATGCGGAAGAGTGAGAGAGGATCACTGACCAGATATCCGGTGGCAGGGAAGAGCACGCGTCCGTCGATGTCGTGTCCGGCGAGGAAGGCGTCCTCGGGGCGAGACAAGTCGAACTCGAGGACAGTCTCGCCGGAGCGGGTCGCGGCGCCGTAGTGTGCGACGCTCCACTCGGTAGAGTGGTCCCAGCGCACGCGAGACGCGAGCCCCGGCGTGCCGCGCGCTACTGGCCAGCGCGGCGCCGGGTAGAGGGAACACACTCGCGGCTGTGCCCCGCCGGCGTACAGCCGCCCCACAGCCCCCAGCAGGTGGCGCAGCGCGTCGGGCGCGTCGCGACGCACGAGCGGCACGAGCCGAGCGGCCGGCATGGCGCGCCGCAGCACAGCCTGCAGGAGCGCGTGTGGCGCCACCTCCACGAGCAGCGCGTTGCTGGGCACTTCGCGCAACGCGTCTACGAACCGTACGGGCGACAGCAGATTGTTCACGTGGTAGCTGGCATCACTGAGCCGGGCTGAGGAGTAGTTTCAACAGAATTATTTCCCGATGATGCAAGGCAGAGCGCTCTGCCTAAACATCCCAGCGATCGCTTAGAGCAGACAAGAAACTAGATTAAGTATATCGAGTTGTTTTATCTGGGGTTAATTGTTATTTATTGTTAATTATTATTATTTTGTGGAGGAATGCAGAGACATAGTTTCCAGACATCACTATCGTTCACATAATGATCCACCCTATAATATTATTTTGACAGTGAAATCTGATTGACATTGTCCTTGAACCGATTTTCCAGCAAATCCGTAGTGGGATCTTATTAAAATCTAACAAAATTACCTAAAAACTTTTATTTTGTTAGGTTACTAAGTTCGAAACACGGGTGACTATTTAGTGTTTATTGGTAATATTAAAACTATGCTATCTATACGATTAATAAAATTGAAGTGTCCGTTTGTATCATCAAAATAACGGTTTTTACTAAATGCAATATGAAAGTATATACGACACCTATAACAAAAACCCATTGTTAAAATTTTTTCTCTGTCTGTTTGTTACGGGTAATCTCCGAAACGCTTGAACCTATATTGACGAGACTTTTACTGGTAAATAGCTGATACATCTATCTTCTAAAAAACAACCACAGCTAGTTCATTAATAAAATCTAACTTATTGAAGTTTATCTGAATATACATTCAAAGTGAGACGGCACCATGGGCCAAAGGGTGACAATGTTATGTTTTGTCTTACTTCTAAATGTAAGAGGTGTATCCCAAAAGTTTCCGACCTGTACTCATAACTTTACGCTAAAACGTCCGAATGCCCTGTATGAAGTACGAGCGTAACCAGTGACTCTTCACGAAGTCATCGGCTGCCATGGCAACCATAATGTTTAGCTCTAAACTCGGAAAGAGCTGTGTAGAGACCATCGAAATGATGCAGGAGTCTTGTATGGACAAAACTCAAAGAAATGAGTTGTACGAGTGATTCAAAAACGGTCGCACGAGTTCTGATAGCGAATCCCGTTCAAAATTTGTTCTTCGAGTATTCTGATCAAGAATTTGGGAATAACTCGCGTGTGTGCGAAATTCATTCCAAAATTGCTCACAGTAGAAGAGAAAAGGCTTCGCTTCGAAATAGCTCAGGACAACTAATTAATGATGAAAATGTGCTCCGGAAGATTATTACCGGTGACGAACCCTGGGTTTACGGTTATGACCTCGAAACGGAACAACAATCTTCAAAATGGAAGCTTCCATCTGAGTCACGACCGAAGAAAGCACGTCAGATTCGGAGCAAGGTAAAGTTCCTATCAATCGTTTTCTTCGATTTTGAAGGTGTCGTGCCTCACTAATATGCACCGAGAAATCAGACAATCAATAAAGAATTTTATCGCGAAAGTTCTGAAAAGATTGTGTGACGCGGTGAGAAGGAAACGGGCGCACTTTTGAGCGAGCGGCAACTGGTTTCTTCTTCATGATAACGCGCCAGCGCATTCACCGAACCTCATGAAACAATTTTTAGCGAAACACAATACAAAACAACTCTATCAGCCTCCGTACAGTCTCGGCTCGCGGCATAGACCCCTGCGACTTTCGACTGTTCTCAAAATTATAAATGTCGCTCAAAGGACATCGGTTTGACGACAGAGAGACGGTTGAAACGAATGCGACGCGTGCACCTATGAACATTCCGATAACTGATTACCAGAACTGCATCAGGATGTGGAAGCACCGATAGGAGCATCTTGTTCAGTCGAAGAGGAACTAATTCGAACGATACGATGAGCCGGATGACGAAAAATAATGTCAGTGCGAAGTTACAGGTAAAGGTACTTTTGGAGCACAGTAGTATATTTGTGAAATAATCTCGGCAAGCAGTTGCTACCTCTGCATCTGTTTGATGTTTGTCATATTATATACTGCCTCGACTAAGTTAATTAGGATGTAAAGAAAACACTCATATACGAACGATTTTCTTAAGTTTTTTTCTTCTGCGTTATCTATGAAAAGTTACTAGATGTCAAAAGTGACGTCGAACGGGACGTCATATATTTTTTAAAACAAAATGATATGTTTGTGTACAGAAAACTCTCATAAAAATAATTTATATTGTAGAACTGTAAGAGTATAAAAATACTTGTAATAAAGGCTTTAAATGTTGTTTCCTGTGTTTACAGGTGAGTGAATCTTTTGTTAAAGAGAAAATGTAATTGGTTAATTGTTTTGTATATTGTTTCTATAATAAATCCTGTGTTTACAGAACAACGCAATTACTTACGTCTTTGTTTTATTTTATAAATTAATATCATTATAAGGATATAAAAATACTGATCTAAAAAGTCCTCACTATCGAGAAAAGAAATAGTCATGATAATCATTCCTTTATGTGCAGGGAGGGTCAGGGCCGCGGCCGTTCGCTTCGCTAATCAAGTCTGAAATATTCCAAGTACGAACCGGCGGAAATCAGACTAACATTTATTCCATTTGACTTAGCTCTTCAACTGATACTACTTCACCAATTATTACTTATTGGAAAATTAGATTTTCCCGTACTCAATATGCATATTATTAACGTTATTTACCGAGATCAGAGTTCCATTGGTCCTTGGGTAGCGAGGTAGAGACCCAGCGGTGCGAGCGCGGCTTGGGCTCCGGGATGATCCGCTCGAGACTGCGCCGCAACATGGGAGCCGCTGCCGCTATGTACTTGCTGTGAAACGCGAACCCCGAGCTGTTCACCCGGCGAGCGAACACGCCCTCTGCGGTCAACTCAGCCGCGAACTGCTCCACCGCCTGCACCGGTCCCGACACCGTCACGTTGTCGGCAGCGTTGTGACACGCGGCCATCACGTCTGGCGGGCACCTCTCCCGGCACGCCTCCCACCCCAGCCCGACCGCCGCCATCGCGCCCGGCGTCAACGCCGCGTCCACTATGCTCCGTCCGCGCCAGTACGCCGCCAGCACCGCCTGCTCTGCCGTCAGCGTCTCGTCCGCATACGCGCAACCTACACAACGACCGGCTCCGGATCAGCAAACACCACCGGGTCGCAGCACCGACCCACTTGCGTAAATACTTACCTATTTCACCGACGGAGTGCCCAATGAAGCCGTCCGGTCGCACGCCCAGCTCCTGCAGCACTTCCACGAGCGCGACCTGCACCGCGGCTATTGATACGAAAGATGCTATGACGTCATCGAAGGCAGCATCTGGCGCCTCCGTCAGCAGCTGTACAAGGTCTACGTCGTGAGGACGCAGCGCCACCGCCGAACGCCTCACGCTCGCCGCGAACGACGGTAGCCGCATCAAGTCACGAGCCATGCCCGCCCACTGTGAACCCATGCCCGAGAACACGAACCACACGGGGCGCAGCTCCCCGCCTTCCACCTCCTGTAGTCAGAGATCGAGTTCGGTCAAAGGCCCAAATGTCACCCATGACAAGACTCCTGTGGACTCATGCCTCACCGCGATCTCCTCTTGCGGAGGCTCAGCACCGAGCAGAGAGTAGCCGCGATACCCGTGCCCGGGGATATTCTGCGCGTGCACTGCGTCCAGCAAGACGTGCAGGTCCGCATCGTCGGGTCGGTCGCTCGCCAGCACGAGCAGCTCGCGGACTGCCTCCTCCGTGCGCCCGGACGCGACCACTAGCCGGGGCAGCTCGGCTGGCGGCGTGCGCTGCTTGCGTCCCGCTCGCTCCGACTCGAGTATCACATGTGCATTGGCGCCACCGAACCCGAACGAGTTGACCGCCACGAGGCCACCCTCCCACTGCGTATTGCGGTCCACTACCTGTAAACATACATAATGTGTACACATGTTTCCCACACGCCTACTCTGTCATAGTCTAACTTGTATGTATGTAAAATACTAATGACTTTGTTCTGTCCTCGAGCAGCGGCTCAGGGATAAACAATTAGGCGCAGTGGGAGCTTTGAACATCTGAACCCTCGATATAGTTGGGTTCACATATCAATAGCCTGCTTTTCGCAGGGCTAGTAATTTTTGTAACAAATTATTACAAGTTACAATAATACAAACATACTCACTACTCTCGGCGCTGGTGCTGACGAGACAAGCTACACACTGGTAAGTAATAGTCAAAGGAATATGAAGGAAATGTCGAGTCATCAGTTGGTCAAATCGTCATCTCCTCACAACAATTCTTCTTGTGGCGAGATTAAAAGTTTATACAATATTACAATACAACAAATGGCAGCAATAAGGGATCTCTCGTCCCGTAGCCCAAACATATTAGAAAAACAAAATTTACAAGAGGTTTTATAAAAATTATCACGGCACGGCGCACGGCATCTCAAAACCGGCACATTGACCTTCAAGACATACGAGCGCGTATTTAATCGACTTATAATAATCAACAAGGTCATGAACAAATTATATCGCAAGCCGGTCAAAACGCATAACCTCTCAAACAAATTAAGATAGCGCGGCGACTGGCAAAAGTGACGACAGCGTTGAGCGCAGTTACTTATAGTGACAAATTATAGACAACTTGTGTTGCCATACCCCGGTTCCGAACAGATTTACCTACCCAACTCTTCCGGGGTACATTAATCTATACATACCTTAATCCTACCGTCGCTGAGTGCCGGTATGTCTGGGTTGGGTTCCTTGTAGTGCAGGTTCCCAGGTATGAGGCCTTGCTCCATGGCCAGTACGACCTTCGCGATGGAGCAGAGGCCGGATGCGGGTTCCGAGTGGCCCATGTTAGACTTGACCGAGCCGAGCAGCAGCGGTCCCGTCCGGTTCGCGCAGAACAGCTCTGCGATCGCGTTCACCTCCTGCGGGTCTCCGACCTGCACACACACAAACGCACACGCATTACACACACCGCCGTGCACTGTCGAAATGGTCGCGGTCACTGCACGCACCTTGGTACCGGTGCCGTGCGCCTCCACGTAGGCGACGTCCTGCGGCCGCAGACCCGCCTCGGCGAAGGTTTCGAGAGCAAGCTGGCGTTGCATCTCGCCGTTGGGGAAGGTAATGCCTTGCACCTTGGCGCCGTCGGTATTGGTGCGGGCGCCGCGCACCGTTGCGTATACTCTGCGCGCCACCCCGCGCCTCTGCAGCAATAGCACGACAGCCGCCTCGGAGCGCACGTAGCCGTGGCCGCTCGCGTCGAACGCAGCGCACCGGCCCTCCGGCGAGAGCATGCTCAGCCGGTGGAAGTTGAGCGAGTTGCCGGGCTTCAGGCAGAGATTGGTACCGGCGACGACGGCCGCGTCGCATTGACCGGAGCGTATGGCAGTCAAAGCCTGCGCCAGCGCGAACATGGAGCTGGAGCAGGCAGTGTCGACCGCGTAGGAAGGGCCGCGCAGGTCGAACGTGTACGAGATGCGGTTGGGGAACATTGCGCGACAGCAGCCCGTCAGCGCGTATCCGTTGATCTTGTCCGGATCGGCGGTCCACATCTCCTCGGTCTCAGAGTTGGAGACGCCAACGTAGACGCCAGTGCGGGAGCCGCGCAGCTCGGCCGGGTTGAGGCCTGCGTCGACGATGGCCTCGTGCGTCAGCTCAAGCAGCAACCGTAGTTGCGGGTCCATGAGGTGCGCCTGCTTCGCGTGCACACCGAAGAACGTCGCGTCGAAATGAGTGAGATCCTTGAGCTTTCCATTCCGCTCGGGCAGCCCGTGCAGACCTGCGCAATGCGACGACAATGGGTTACTTGCTTGACTTCAATCAAAATAATCTTTATTCAATATAGGCCCTAAGAATGTACTTATGAACCGGCAAAAAACTCGATCGGGCTTATCTTTTTCATCTGTACAAGTATTAATATGTATAACAGGTACAATAATAATAATTTAGTGGATGCACAGAGAGGGAGTCACTTCCAGACAACACTGTCATTCACATAATGATTCACCCTATACTACTACTTCTTCTAATTAATTATTCGAATTAATTTTAATTATTTTTTAATTATTATATTAAATTTAATTATTATTCGAATTTGTTCTTTAGTGATTCGCGAGGTGTTATGCTGTTTTGCTCGAATAGCCCGCTTTTGTAATATCAATATGGTATCTACCTCAACTGCTGAACCCCATAGTAAAATTCTATAAAAGCTTGATTAAGCTATGGAAGTAAGAGAAGTAGACTAACCTCACAGTGGCAATATCTGTTAACTGATGAATTTTACGTCCTGCGAATGCAGCAGAACTTAAACAAACAAAAATGGTCCCAAAATCGAACCCCGAGAGACGCCAATCCTTGCCAATGACCCAAAAACTTACTTCATTTAAACTTATTTTCTGACAGCGTTCTGTTAAATAACAAATTAGCGGGTCGAGAGAAGTTTCACAAACACCATAGTGTTTCAGCTTAAGTATAAGCGTACTGTGTACAGAACACACCAATTGCATTCTACGATTCCTCCTAAACCCTAATTATATGACTTAGTAGCTTTGAACCACGTCAGTGGTTAATTTTAATTTTGTGAAACCATATTGCCGACCAACCAAAATTTCTCGTGCTTTGAAATATTCTACTAGCTGTTTGAGCATAATTTTCTCGAAAATCTTACTAATCGACGGAAGTACAGAAATCGGTCTATATTTTCCAAGATTACTTCTACAACCTGATTTAACCAGAGGAACTGCTTTACTTATTTTCATAAAATTAAGGAAAGTTCCTGTTTCTATAAACTGATTAAATATATTAGCCAGATCTGGTAAAATATTGACAATTAAGGACTGAACTACTATTACTGACATTCCCGAAATGTGTTCAGTGTGTTTTAAGCTTAATTGTTTAAAAGTTCATATTATTCAATATTAATATTTATTATTATTTAATTCACAGGTGTAATAAGATTTTCCAAAAGTGACGCAGCGCCCTGATATTTTATTAAGTTATTTCTGAAATATTCTGAAATAATCCTGGAAAACAGTTGCTACCTCTAAACTTTTTGAAATATGTACTCCCTCGACGTTTAGATTAAGCGAATTATCGTTTTTCCTACCTTTTGTTGTTTCTTTATTTATTATACTAGCTGTGCCCGTGCCTTCGCTCGTGTGGACTACAGAATGCCTGTATAGATTATGCCAAACAGTTTTGGTCCTATTACTATGTAGATTTAAGAATTTTATTTCTTAAAAGTATCGCTTTTTCATCTCCAGAAAAAAATTAACTTTTTATTTTTTAATACTTTTAAAGTGTTGCAGCTGTAGCTAGTTTTAGCGAGTAGCGACAGTAGCGTGCTACATAATTCATACATCGTACTATATTTATTTGTAACGGTCGCCGCACCGCACTAAGCCCCCGCTGATAGCGTCATGTCCGTGGCTACGCTCAAAAGGGGATATTACACGGCATGTTTATCGCAGCCGATTTTCAGTGCGGGAGGCACGACCTCAGAATCGAGCCAATAGCGACGCACGATCATGCACCAAAAATCGGCTACGACAGATCGTGCAATGTAATAACACGTTTATTAGGGTTGTCACTTATACCTAAGTATTCGGGTTGTAAGAGGAAGAAAAAATGTACGTTGCATTTACATTGAAATATCGTAAGGTATCAGTGAAGAGTGGGGAGACTGAAGAGTCAGTAGTTATCGTTGTTATACGTTAATTTATTACTTCCTTGTAAAAATGTATTTTTATTTAATTATATTTTAATAGGCGTTTTTTTATTAATAGTTTGAAACTAGCACTGGTGCAGAAGCAGATTCCATTGTTGAGCGAAATGACCGCGCTCATCTAATACAGTATATCTAATTAAAGATCAATGACTAAGCGCAATTTAACTACCTACCGATTAATTTAGTTCAAAATTAATTCTAGTTAAACGAAATCGTCTGGAATAATGTATTTCCACTTTATTGTTCTTACTTATAGAGTATTATGGTTTGCTCCATACGTCGGCGCCAACGTCTGGAGCAGTTGGGTTAACAGTTCGAAATCAACAATTTTAGTATAAAGTTGGAGTGGTAAGCCCGCAACCCGCAACCCGCAACCCGCAACCCGCACTCAGCTCGAGCGGGAAGTAAACATCGACTTTCAATATTAATGTTCATAATTGCATCGATTTAAGGATGTTTTAAAGAGCCTAACATCGATGTGAAAGCGTTGCGTAGCACTAGGCGCGTCGCGCGTCGTCACTCATCGTTATCATACTCAACAGTGATGATTAAACAAATCGACGAATATCGAGCATCCCTACAATTCGCGGAAGCGATTGTAGTTTAATATATCAAATAACAAATTATTTAGAAAACGCGATGACGAATAATTCGACGATTACTGTATTCGATATTCTTCGAACGTGTTTGTCAATTTTGTATTCAAATTCATGATAGCACATTATTACGTTAGTACGATAATTTTGAATATTCTAAACATTGATTAAAAAAGGTCGTAGACCGGGGTGGGCGGATCACAGAATCTTGTTTACCGACGAGCAAAAATGAAAAGTTCCTTCTGAGCGGCCGCGCTTCACGTTGCGAACTCTGCATAATATGTCCGAGCAGAAGGTGCTTCGGGATGAGATCAGCTGCACTGTTTCTTATTTATCAAGGTGTGCGCGACGCGACGTAGCCACGACGCGATGCGAGGTGCGACGGCTATATTCATGATAAATTATAAGAGATGAGAACGATCCTTAGACAATACTTTTACAATTTTATTTGCAGGCTTCATCTGATACGTGACACGCGATCTCGATGCGAGATCATATCGCGATTAACCTTCAACATCATTTCCTCTCTATTTATTCTACATGTTAGTTTCGAGGGACAGTTCACACAATTCCGCTAAACGCTCTGACGTAGTTAGCGAACTGCAAATCTCATTATCTTAATAGAAACAATAGTATCTTGAATCTTCGAGTTGATCAGTTATACCCGTGGGTTAAACATTAACAAAGCGTATACCTAATAATAGCACAAGATGTTAATAATTACGTTTAAATAACAATCACTTTATGTAATTTTACGTATTATTAACTTTTACAATAACTAAAAAATAATTAATTCATTGTGGTAGATTAATGATAATTTTGTAAATTATAAAAACAAAACAAAAAAAATTAATAGGTTACGTGTATGACGTCAATTCTTTAATGTCGTTCTCATAAAAAATGTGTGAAGTGAGAAAAACGTACAAGTTTTACACAAGTTTGTTTCACTCGATATCTGAGAGTAAATGATTTCTTTGTATAGAAGTATTTGGAAAGAAATCGGCGATTTTTAAAATTTGAGAATATAGTAGCTATATAGATCGGCCCTCGCTATTTATGTGTTAACTAAATAATTATAATTTTCTCCATCATCGTGTTCATGACGGCAAAGGCGAGCAAAACCCAGAACAAAAACGTAAGCTTGCATATGACACCCAGATTTGTTTTTCAATCACTGGAAATCGCTTCTGTGATTTAAATTTATTTCGATATTTTAAACAAATTACTGATTATCAGATATCGATAGATTGATAAATGTTAAAATGTTACAATTCCTGTATTTTCCTTACACACTGCTAATTCTGACAAAGTTCCCAATCGACTCCAAAATTCGCTGCAGTTTGAGGAATTTCCCACAAATTGGTAACACCCGCAACACTCCACTAGGTTAAACTCAACATGTGGTATAAGCGAGTAAGTTGGTTTCGATGTTTCGAGAATATTTGAGAGCATATCGAAGCCCTGGACGCCGGTTACAAAAACTGAGCTCGTTTTCATATATTAAGCATTTCGAAGCATTTAAGTTTTTCGAATACAGAAATTAAGTGAAAATGTGTGTAAAATTTTGGAAACCACACGTGCGACTATTGAAAGATTTGTTTACGATTTCATTTTAAATACACGACAATGACCAAACACACAGCGGGGTGCTGCGGGGGTCTGCGGGGTGCTGCGGGGTTCACTTACAAATGGACATTTTTAATTTCACTATCATGTTAGAGAAAAATTATAACGCAATATTTCATTTAATTTAACCCAAAAATTAATATGTTGAAAGCACTACTTACATCTTGTAGAAAACAGTTTATTTTGATTAGGTATTTGTTTATTTATTATATTATTTTCCTAGTTGTGATAGTGTCATGATTTCCTCGTTCACACCGAAGCGGACGCGACGCAACGACAGACTGACTAATCACTTAATAACTCACTTTCTATGTGCCCAGTATGTAACTTAGCAATTAACGTAGAACCCAGCGAGCCTAAGAGTTACATTAACATAATGTAGGAACGAATTAATTGTAGTTCTTCCAAAAGCTTAGAGGAAAGTCCGCGATGGCATATAATATCTATCTCCTAAGGTTGACTAATAGTAGCCATTTCTATCTTCAACATAATAATTTAAAATATTAGATTATTTTCGAAGCTATATATTTTCTTCAATTCAGTATTAATTCTTAACCGCATAAATACCCATATTAGTTATCGTGTACAATTAATGTAGATTAAAAATGCCCTGTACATAATATAATTTTAATGAATACCGTAGAAGATATATATTATATCACAGATTCAAAATTACGTGCAACCAAAATATCACTCACTTCGAAACGGTTGTTCGGCGTCCGTTAGTAAATAAAACTTCCGAAACGTTTCCCTCATGGTACAAATGTTTTTATGCATGTGAGTGGCCTTCACTGATTATGCAATGTTTATACCCATACTTATTTGCGGTACCTCTGTGGCTCTGTACACTAACCGAGTAAATACTAATTGTTCGTTGACGCACCGCGACACAGCGCACGAGTGTGTGAAAAGAAATCGTCAAGGTTGTAAATTCGCGCGCTTTGATTTTCTTTTGTGACAAAACCCAACACAGCTTGAAAAAATAAGAATGCTAATTAATTTTCAAATGTCGTCAAAAATTAAAATCAAAATAATATTTATTCAATTTAGGCCCTAAGAAGGCACTTATGAACGTCAAAACACTACTACAAGTAAGTAATTCGACACTAATTGCAGATTCCTAATGTCAAGAAACGACTTTACTGTAATTATATCAAGGGCTACTTATTAGATAGATTAATACTTAGTAGGTTACTAGTGTTTTGACGTTCATAAATGCCTTTTTAGGGCCTAAATTGAATATAGAATTTTTTGATTTTGATTTTGGCTTTTTGATCACAAAGCGCTAGTTACATTTGTCTATTATTAATCGTTAATAGCTAGTATATAATTCAAATGTAACAAATTTTATTTAGAAATCTTATTTCAGATTGCACTGTTTTTCATATAAATAAAGGGTTTCATAAAGTAAACGACAATAATTCAGTGTTTTGTAACTTGAAATGTTTAGGAACCGCTGGTATAGGAGTATAGACAGATAACAGTGCGGGTTTATACGACGGACACCAATGTGGGTTGTGAATAAAGTCAAAACTTAATGATGTATTAAAAATACAAATACAGTGTGTATTAAAAACCCCGTCGGATCCATGAAGGTGTGTCCGTGGAGGTATCGAAATTATATTCTGTTTTGTTATCTATCTCGGATTATAAGTAATAAGATTACTCCTAATAAAATGTAAAAAAAAAAGTTAAATGAGGAAACTTACATGGCAATACAGGCGGCGGGGCGCGGCGCAGGGTACCGCCATACGATCAAACGTACCGCTGCGCCGCGCCGCGCCGGGGCTGGCGACGGTGTTATCACGTTTTAAAAATTTGCTAAATTTTAGGGAAACTAAAACTAAGGGCGACGTGCACAAGAAAAGTTTAATTCAGTTTTAACTTTTAACCAGTAAAGTTGGGTCAAAATGTATGCAACTATCATTATTTAATCTGGTTTAACGATTTAAATATCATTTAAGGTTTTCTTGCAAGCCAACTTAAATATGTTAATTTTAAATCGCAATAACATTTTTGATAATG
Organism: Saturnia japonica; assembly: GCA_033032175.1. Taxonomy (NCBI): domain Eukaryota; kingdom Metazoa; phylum Arthropoda; class Insecta; order Lepidoptera; family Saturniidae; genus Saturnia; species Saturnia japonica. The sequence goes on from CM065315.1 coordinate 20,834,007, forward strand.
TTGATGATGTTAATAAAATGTTGATATTTTTTTGGTAATGTCATTGGGGTACCTATGTACTGTTTTCTGATTCGACGGGGTTTTTAATACATATTGTATAAACCCTTTTGCAACAAAACGGACCCGTTAGATTTTTTCCTCTACTTCAATGAATATTACAAGAAAGAGGTTTTATTAATTTGACGATGTATTGGCATGTTATTTGAAGCATCCTGACATGATTCCTTACGTTCCAAATTTTTTTTTAAGTTAACAAAAGCAAAATAATGATTATTGTAAAATGCGTTACTAATGGCACGAATTGCTGAAACTGTTTTTTACTGATTACTAAAATTTTAAAACTTTTTGGATATTTTATGTAAATTAAACAATGTAATCTTTCTTTTTACATTAAATACCACTTTCTGATATGACTGATTAGCGATATGGGCCGGTAAATCTATAGCCCTAATTGAAGAAAGTTGTTCGCAAACTTTTATGTCAACGGTATCAAGAGACCGGTTCGGTTAAAAGAAGACCAAGTTTGGGAAGAAAACGATGTACAAAACCACGAGATGACCGCTTTTTGGTGAGTTCGGCGTTGCGGAATCGTAAGGCGTCAAGTGTGGACCTAAAAAGAGCCTAAAAAGTTAGCGTGTGGAAATTCAGAAGGAGGCTTTTGGCTGCCAATATCAGCAGTTACCACCCGGCCTTGGACCCTAAATTACTCCATGAGCACCGCGCAGCTCGACTTCGGTTTGCTCAAAACTGTGCTTCATGGACTCTGGAGGACTGAAACAAAGTATTGTTTTTTGATGAAGCTAGAATCTCTTTGTGTGGAGAAGACCGACGCCGGCGAGTGCCGCGAAGTCCATGGGAACGCTATGCGGAAATGTGAAGAAATTAAGAAGAAATTACTCCATATAGCGGAGGCTTCGTTATGTTTTGGGCAGCAATTAATTCGAAGGTGCGTACGGATTAAGATATCATAGAAAATTGTACCTTAAATGTACTGCCCTTGAGAATGATTCCATTTTTATGGACGAATATGTTGGGACCCGTCGTTTAGGTTGGCTAGCTCGAAATCCTGACTTCAATCCAATTGAGCATGTCAGGGATGTTCTAAAGCGACGAGTAAGATCAGTGTAACCTGCTCCACAAAACATCAGGGTGCTAAAAAGAATCATTGCAGAAGAGTGGGAACGTATTCCTTGAAACGTTATTAAAAATATCGTGGGAAAGCATGCCCATAAGGATTCCAGCCTTGATTTTGGCAAGAGAAAGTCGTTATTAGGTTTCTACATAACTTCATTCAATTAAACAAAACTTTTAAAAAGTCTTTTTGTCTTTATTGCTGACCACTTCTTATTGTTTGGACGAGTACATGGACTTTATGGAGTTCATCGAAAATTAATGAAAAATTTGTCAGAGTTCACTTTATGCATATTACACGATTATAACAAACAGGTACACAGGCACACAGGCATACAGGCACATAGACACACAAACACACATGCACATACTGCACCGCGAACATTGCATTATAGCTAGTAGCTGAGCCTGTCAGGTCCACTTGTAAAAATGTAATTTATTTAACGTGCCTACATATTGTAAATATCTTTTTTGGCATTCATTGGCGTTATTACTATTACTATTAATGCGATATAAACAAGGACTATTTCTCAGTGGAAACAAAGTGAAACAAACAAATAGGTCTTTTGAATAACGTTACAATTGCCAAGTTACAATTCGTCCATTCATTGTGAATGTAGGACATCCGCCCGTGTCCCGGCGCGCGGTGACGCGTCGCGCAGGTCGTTTCTCTCAGCATCGTAATTCGTACAAAGCTTGTCCTATTCGCTCAAATATTTTATGAAACATTAATTACAAATTACAATATTATCTCTGCACTTTAAGCATTACCGCGATGCCAGAGACCGACGCGACGCGACACGACACGACACGACTAGCTCCAACTCTCTGTATTTTGCTACTGCTACTGATTGTAATAAGTACATTTAAACACAAATGGCAGATCAAAAGATATTTATTCTCATGGTTTAGCAATACCACTTTATTGTTGTTACATAATGTCTTCTATTCTCTTTTATAAACAACTTACATACAAATAGTGAGATACTTCCGAGTCCCCTGTAGAGGTCTAGTGCCTAGTACTTACTGCCCAGAGCACATTGCGACCTCAGTGTCTGAGTGCCTGACTGCGGTTTAACTACGGCTGCGATACTAGTTTGCGGATTCTGTTCGTGACTGGTAATTGGTTAACTGATCAGTTCTGCTCGGTGGTAAACCAATCTCCAACAATTTAATGATTTTTCCTATTTAAGTATATAGGTTTCAGATTTATATTATGTATACATTGTATTTTTTATACTTAATTCGTAATGAGACTACGCATATTATACCTACTTCGTACAAAAAAATATTTTAAAAGTCATTAAGGATTTTCGTTATTGAAGTAAGTGCAGTCGCTGAATATTGTTGTTGTTAAAACATCTGTCTGTCTGTCATGCGATTCAAATATTATACCGTTTTTATAAACATATTTATTTAATGTTCATAAATTTATTTATAATAGGCAGTTACGGAGATTTACCTACGTTTGCGTTTGAAATATATCTTCACAGCATTATATTGAATTGAGTTTCAAATTATTTTTCAGTGAGAGCGACCGCGACCGCAACCGACCGGTATACCTGTATGAAGATATTACCTGGAGTCCAGCGGCGGTCGTCAGCCGTGATGAGATCCACGCCGGCGAATAGATTCCGCGCGAACTCCTCGATGGAGTCAGACTCAGGCAGGCGGCCCGACAGACCTGTCACTACCACCTCGTGGTCAGAGTCCCGCGCGCCATTCACAACCACGCTCGGCATCCTGCAGGCTGGAGCTCCTCACCTGCAACCAGAGATACACGTGCGCATCAGCGTACTGAATCACCTCGCTTCACCTTGCCTCGAGCCCCGCGTAACTGCGCGTATCTCCGCGCGACCAATTTCCTGATAACTCCACGACAACTCATAAATACATTGAATTGGATTACAATAACCTGTTATAAAGCGCAACCTTCATATAGCGAATGATAACGGCGGACGTACACGTACGTTAACGCGTGCTTACGAGCATCTTATGATAATATTATGTCATGTGAAGTGTATGTACTGTACTATGTATATCTCGTTGTGGTGTACGAAATTGGATTTAATTATTCCGGATTTAAATTTAATATTCTAAACTGAAAACGAATCGAACTAAGAGAATTCCAGAATTATTCGATTCAAATTTCGAAGTAAAAATAATGAAACTTATTCGACTTCAATGCTATTCTCGCATTCCGTAACATTTTTATCTAGCTCGGATTCCGTAACATTTTTATCTAGCTCGGATTCCTTACGATAACTATTAAAAAAGTGGATGTGACAACTTCTATGGTGGAATCCATTCTAACTTTCTTCTTCCTGACTTGTCAACTAGTTCTTAAAGACCATTACTGCTATTATCAAGTGAATATACCGTCCTGTCTTATGACGATCTCAGTATCCTAACAAGATGACTCCCTTGTGTCCCATTGACCCCTTTTTGTGGGATCCCAGAATGCATACTTTTAGTTCATATTTATAATACATTTCACTTATGTACAAAAACCAAACTATATCACGCAAAACGTCACCAATATTACATAATATAGAGTCAAAAATCTAAGTAAATGAATTAAAAATAAAAACCACAACATGTCACTTCAAGATCCCGACAAAATCTCCTCTATTCTAAGTGAAATGCCATCCGCCAACATCTTGAGACAGTCCATCCTACAATGCTATATTACTTCAAGGTGACTCATAGATTCAGATTCGTCTTCCGGCTGATATAATATGTTGCTAACGCTATCCCGCGGCCCCGGCTACATGCTTAAAGAAAACTTTCAAGTAAAAGTCCAAATATTGTGTTGTGTGTTATCGCCGCGCCGCGCCGTTTGCGCTGTATCCTACGATCCTCTCTTCTCCGTTCTCCGGGTTTGATTACATCATCGGTGGTGGCTGTCGGCTGATGTTGTTGGGTTACGCTACCATCACTGCCATCACTGCTATCACTGCACATCGTCAGGTGCAGGTATAGCGTCGACACTTTACTGTACATACTACAATAACCGAAGGCACCAAACACTATAAAACGGTCGTAACAAGAAACTAAAATATTAATAAGGGACACGATTTTTTATAAGACTGTGTGTTCTTTCCCTTTTTTAGTTCCTTTAACTAATATCGATTTGATCCTTAATTTTTATTTATAATTTTGTTTTGTTTGTTTAATTTAATACACTGGTCAATAAAGAAATGATTATTAAATCAGATAATTTTCGTTCAGGTAATTTTGGAATGTTTGCAAACTCTAGCCAATGCCTACCTACTGACACTAGCACGTGAGAAAACGTGATTCAAGTGAATAATTCATTTTTTTAAATTAATGTTTAGAAAAACGAAAACAATGTAACAAATCACAATCGGCTATTTATTTATTCCCAGACTAACCATTTTAACATCCAGTAAGCGCAACAAACACTTTTATATTCTGTACTAAGTTAAATTATAATAATCACGAGCTGTACGTTACGTATTCACCCGCGTTCATCTTATATCCAAACAGAAACTTCAACGTTATTATGAGACTATGTTCCGTAGAAACGACGCGTTGTTCTCGAGGTAGTCGTTGTCACTGTTAAAAGAGCTGAGATCGAACGGGAGCCGAATTCCAAAGCTGTAATAATTTACGTTCATCATAGTATTTACAAGCTTACTCTCTTTTATATAGGATTTCTATCTTGGCAAGTTTTAATTGTCAACAAATATTTACGTTGATTTATTATTAACTGCGCTTCATAATAGGAATGGAAATACTCAGAGCGATAAAAACCTCCGCATTAAAACGTACGTGTGATGGACACAGCCGTAGCCGCGTAATAGTCGCCTCGGGTTCGAAAGGGAAGCGGCTACAGGATTGAGGCTACACAGCTGTTGCATCTTCTACGCGTAAAAGCGGTGCCGCGCGACGCGACACGTACGGGACAGCTACGTGCGCGCGCGCGTGCTCAGTTTATACGGGTGACGAGAAACACTTCAAACTGCTGTAGAGCTGCGAGGGGTGACACGGGGCGTGGTATCCAACTCTCGTTCAGTATGCATTGGGGGTGCACTCGACTTAAAGCCAGAAGCGAACTCTTGACCTGCCGGCGCGGCGCTCCCTCCATTATGTAGGTACCTACCGTTGTATTCTGCTGCTGAGTGCTGACGCAATCCTACTGTACTGCTTCTCATAGTCGAGCGCGATACGAGTGCAAGGCGAGCGGTCAGACCATCATAAACAACAGTAAATAAACGAGTGTTTACATTCAGTTATTTACGCAGATATATTACGCAATACATGTTGATGTTTTACGAAGCGTGATAGCGACCGACTGTTCCCGTCCACTACGCGGCGCGGCGTGCGCGTGCTATACACTCGTAGCCCGTAGCCGAACATCTCACGATGGGTACTGACCAAGTGGCCAGTCAGCTTTCCAAGTACATATTGCATCAGGTAGACAGCGGGTCCGTCAAGCGCATTGTTTCTAGTTCGAACTAGGAACTTTAGCGTATTATATCGAACACCAACTACGTCAGCGCTCCTAAATAATATTTTTTATAACCATAAGTAAATATACCCTTGAATATCATTCGTTAATTTAAAGGCTTGCACTTGTGCCAGCCCTGGGCTACGCTCTCGGCAACCGAGAGCATCGAGACGTGACGTGACGTGTCGTCGGTCATGATACCACAGCTGCGCAGGTGATGCCCCGTCAGACACCAATATTTACCAAGTTACATGCGCAACATCCTACTAATCTTAAAATAAATACATAAGAAGTTAGGATTAATAAATACCATGACATGGACCGTGATCATCAGCACTGTCACAGTCATCCGATGGTACGAATCAGATGCTAAGAAGCCTTCACTGCTGTTTCATGTGTTTGTATTGAATGCAAGGCGATTCAATTATAAACTTCCATCGGAAATTTTCCGGTTTTCTTTCTAGGTACTTCTCAAAGTTCATTACAAGGTTAGACGTTATCAGAAGCATGTTCAATAAATGAATATTTCTTCGCATCGTACTCGCGGAATCTACGGCAGTGTTTATTTCGCACCTCTTTAGAAAATCTTCAAAGTTTTTTTAAATATCATTGGCTGGTTGAAAACACTATAAACATTGAAAACAATATCTATGACTATTTTTTTCCATTAATCCTGCATAAACAGTGATTAATAAATATATAATCTAAATAAAGAGTACGCCACAATAACGATGCATTGTGGTCCTGTGATGTCATCATTCATTTTATATGATAATAGTGACAAGTTTGACAACTAACGCCAGAGTCTAACGTTCATATTTCCTGAATAATGACGTCACGTCGTCTAATCGGCGTTTCAAGTCAAGTGACTCTTAGACAAAAAATATAATTTTTCCAAAGGGAAAATTAAATTAACAAGCAATTACTTTTAACAGATTTATATTGTTTTAGGCTTATAACTATTGAACAATATTACTCAATAATTTACTTTAATTTTTAAATATACAGTCAACTCTCGGATTGCACCGTTCTTCATTTGTTATCATAAATTGAAAAACTTCCGTAGAATTAATAAAATACTAAGAATCATTAAAGGATTTGAAGAACTGACAACCATTGAGCGCAATGCGCATTACCATCGTACTACTGAGTCATCGTAACTTAAGAAACAAAACATAAAATTGAGCATCTCTTCTTTCTGGACTCATTTCTAAAAGACAACATGTTTTTGTTTAGAATAGTTCTCTTATTGTTGTTTCTTTTAACATTAAATATTAGTTTTTAAAGTATCTGATAATACCTATGTACATTGTACACACAATATTAACGTTAAGACTGTTACTTTTTTCGAACTAACTATACGGAGTCATTAGAGGCTTTCACAGCTTCACCGGGCTTTTGGCCAACAAGCTGAAGGCTGCGAAAGTGGCCAAACTTCGGCTTGGGTGGTGTTTGCCTCACCTACATGCAAATAACTTGCGATCTAATTAATTTCTTATCTGTAGAAATTTCGATCCAACTATCTATACATATATTACATGTTTTTGCATTCTGAGAGGAGGGAAAAAACATGCGTAGGTAGGTAGATAGGTAGTATTTAGTATAATCTGGTAATTTAGTCTAAGTAGACAAAAAAGGGGAAAAGGTCCCTTACAGAACCTAGGTATGTAGCTGAGTAGTTTCATGTGTCTATGTTGATAGCTAGTGAGCGTAGAGTCAGTATATCGCGCGAGCGGCTGATGGCTCAAAGGCTTCATACTGCAGGAAAGAACCTAGGCTTGAGTTGCCGCACGAGAAGATGAGCTTGGCGGGTGAACTTTATGTAGGGCAGAATGTCTAAAGCACCATAAGAGTTCTGATTGTTTTACAATTTGGTGTCTTACTGACCCTTCTGTTTGTAGCGTTGCAGTTATTAGGTGAGAAGCGTAAACAATGGTTGATTTCTCTCAGTCTTAAAACGAGTAGGTATATCTCTTTCATAACAATTAAAGCCTAAAATCACCTCTCATAACGAAATGGTTATTATTAATTATTGTGTTTATTTATAGGCTAGCTCCATTGACTTCTAAATGGACCACTTTGGACAAAATTAAATATTGCAGCCGATCTTATTTAGGATGATTGTCTTCGACATCACTTATTACATCTTCTCATCCTGTACATTTTAAATATTCTTGTTATTTGATTGGCCATTACACCATTACAAGTGTGAACGGTCGATGGCAGACTCCCTAAAACCAGCCCACCTATGCGGATTTAAGATTTCATTAAGAATTTAACGCGTATCTATCATACCTATCTAAGGATTAAAACAAAAATCGTATCGACTAGTTTTTGCGTGATGTGCTCACAACGAAAAGCCTCAATCATTTTATCTACATAAATAGGTATTCTCATAGCGATATTATTTTGATTAAGTTACTAATTACCTATTTGTTAGTCAGGAAGGGATGCTCAGCGATACCAATGCGATTTCCGTTATATTAACAATAGGTACCTATTCCTAAATCCCTTTTCCTTTTGTTTAACTATAGCTGTCCTGGCTAGGTAGTAGTAGGTACTGTATTAGTGTTTTAGCGAGTCTGGGAGAATGTTTGGCCCGTCAGATCTTACTGGACTAATTGGAAAATATTTTAAAATATTACACTTAATAATACATATATAAAATTCAACCTTCCTAAAATGACGTAGGTTCCCTCATTCTTTTTAAGACTTTTAAAGAGTCTGTCAAAAGTTAGAGCCCACAGGAAGTGTCTGGCAACTGTATAGGTATGTTTGTTTATTATAATAATAACTTATATGATATAAGTAAAAACTAGCCTTGCTACTTTGACGTAAATTAGTATGGTTTTTTTCCACCTTTGATACTTGCTACCTGTAAAACGGCCCCGCTTTCAGCTTAGCGAGTAGGTATCCATTCCTTTCTATATTTATGTTGTACTACCGATACTAAAAATTTCATCTTTCCGAAAATCACTTAAGATTATCTATCTTATTTATTATTTATCTCTCTCTACTGGCTCAACTGGCTGTGCAGTGTGTCTGCCGCCTGCCGCCTGGTTCACCCGGAATCACCTGTGATAGTGTCCGGGTCCGCCATGGTATTCCAATATTTGAACAATTTAAATATGTTTACTAGGAAATAGTGTGCTCGTAAAGTCAATACTGCGCGTGTGACGTCATCGATCTTACAAATATGATGTCAGCCGCGTTTATTGTTATTGCAAAGGTGAACTTACTGTCCGGGAATGTAGAAAAAATTCACGGGTACGGAGAAACCGGCGCCGGAGCTACGGCAGATAGGTAACTAGTGAACTACGATGATCCTGAGGGTACCAACCGCCGACAAACTTGAACAATATCGCTGTCCGACTCGAAGACAGTTCACAGAAGTACGGAACGCGCACCTACGCACTCAATGTTCAACGAAGTCGGAAATATCGACCGGTCTGCGAGTCGACAGTGTATGAGTCGTACGAGTGCAGCACGACGGACCCGGCTAGCGGTACAACAATAACTGCGAGAATTGCTAGGAAGCGACTCGAGCGACCGGTCGCGCGATGTCTTATTGCGGAGGGAGAGGTGCGGGCTGCGGGGCGCACACGTTGCCATGGTGCGAGATCAGGCCACGTGCACGCGACCAATGGCGCGCCGACCGTGCTCTGCGCCTCTGCGCCGCGCGCCGTGCCTCCGCGACGCGACGCGACACAGTCTCATCTCAACTCTGTCTGTCTGTCATGTTGCTAGGGACGATTAGATACCACCCTTTGATTCGATACCAAGTAGTCATCGGGTATTAAATTAAAGTATCGATACCACTTCAAAGATTCGATACTATTGAGTACTCAAATCAATTTTTAATAATTAATAAATTTTTGGACGAAGCTTGTGCTTGCCCTGCTTAGGGATGAATTGATATCGTCCTCATTCATGTAGCGAATCAAAGTATTGAAACCGCATTCGTTACCATTTATAAGTTTTGATACATAAAAGTTGTTTATCAATTTTTGCTTGTGCTTGCCCTGCTTAGGAATAAATATATATCTTTCTCATTCAGGTATCGAAACCACATTCGATACCACTTCAAAGTTTCAATACTTGTGAGTTCTTTAACAATTTCAGTCAGACTAACAGACGCGATGGGAAATTTTGTTTTATGATAGATTATAAAGATTACTGTCGATTGTCCACAAAACGATATTTATCAATAATATATGTAAAGAAAATATATTTCTTTAATTCTAATTTAAGTTTTGTAGGTTTAATATGTTTAGTAATGTAGGTTGAATAAGGTTTATCTATTTTTAAAAAGAATATTGTGACATGCAAAAGGTGACAGATGTGTCAAATATTAAAATGAATTGTAAAACTACAGAAAGGACATGTAACTAGGAAATATAAACTTTTAATGTCGTTTCTTTGTTTACAGGTTGGTTAATTAACATGATATTATTATTATTTAGTGTATATTAGTATAAAATATTAATTCATTATTAAATTTAATGAAATAAAACTTTGTTGACAGAGCAACGCTTACAGTTTATTTTTCATGCCAAAGTAAATGACTATAGTCGTCTTATAAAACGACTAAATTAAAAAAAGAAAAAATATGTATAAAAATAAATAAAATTATTAAATATATATTAAATCGAAAAATCAAATGCCGCTATTCATCAACATGCCTGCAGGGGCCCAGGGTAAGGGTGATATCGTGACGCCAATTGATTCGATACCACTGATTTTGTTCGATACCAGTACTCAGTATCGAATGGTGGTTTGATCTACTACAAGTACTGGTATCGAATAAAAAGGTTCGATACCATACGAGTACTCTTTATTCCGGGACTCAGTACCTCAGAAGTATTGAATCATCCCTACATATCGCTCGCGGCTCGCTCTACAACCCGAGACTCACGCCCCGCGCCGCAACCGTAACTGAGCCGAACTGTTTTTTTTTTTTTTTTTTTTTTAGAAGTGACTACACTGTTAGCCTTAGGGGCCCTATCCTAAAACAGAGCCGCTGCGGCTTTTACAGCTTCACCGGACTTGGGGGCGAGCGCTTAGGGCACTCAGCCGCGAAAGTTTGTGACGACCCGCACGAGGGTGCCAGAGTGGCCGAACCTCGGCTCGGGCGGTCGTCGCGATCTAACTAATTCCCTAATCTTATGAGAATTCGAGCTAACTAATATATACTCATATGCACGTTCCCCTCCTCCTGGGAGGAAGGAGTGGACCATGCGTATGTGTATTTGTTAATCGGAATGGTTTTTCTACACTAACTAGCGCAAAAAAGAAAAAAAAAAAGGTCCCTTACAGAACCTATGTACCTGTGTGGTGTGCACGTGTGTGTGTTCATACGTGTGTAATGTTGTGTGTGGGTAACTAAGTGTTGCACGTATAGTGTCACTTTGTATCGCGCGGGCGGTTGCCTGACCCAAGGGCTTCACACCGAGGAACGGACCTAGGCTTGGGTTGCCGCTAGAGAGGGTGGACGTGACGGGTGTGCGGGAGCGAAGTTGACCGCCCGTCCTCTGCGGAGAGAACGGTGGTTACGCGGGCGTGGGCGGTGGCACGCTCTGTTTGGAGAGACGGTGTCGGCGTAGAACGCGTTAGCTTTTTCGGTTTGGTCGGGCGGGTCAGTGAATATATTACGCGGCCGGCGTTTTCTCCGGCAGGCGTTGGGGTCGGGAACATAAGAGGCTGCCGCTTTTATTAAGGGATTCGCGTGGTTCGACGCGGTGTCGAAATACGAGTGAGAAAGGTGTTTGGCATATGCATGTATCGAGGGAAGGTCCATATCTCTATGGAGATCCTCCATACGAACAAACCAGGGGGCACCGGTAAGGCGGTGAAGAAACTTGTTCTGGATGGCTTGTAAGCGTTCCCAGTTATAACTTGACATATGTGCGAACGCAACGCAGCTATATGTCATGATCGGACGGATACACATCTTGTAGAGCGTAAGCTTGTGTCTCGTGGACATTTTGCTTGCAGCACATAACAGAGGATGCAGTCGGGCGAGGGTCCAGGAGGCCCTTTTCTTAACCAGATTGATGTGGCGTATAAAGGAGAGTCTACTGTCTAGGGTTACACCTAGATATTTGGTCGCCTTTTCCCAGGGGATCGGATTACCGAAGAGCTCAAGGGGATTGTCCTTGAGTTTTTGCGGTATCTGTGTGGCGGTTTGGTCGAAGAGCACCGCTGCGCTCTTCGTGGGGTTTATGGCTATTCGCCAGTCGTTAAACCACTTCCCGAGAGTGGTCACGGCTCTTTGGATTCTACATTTGAGGTTTCTCGTTTGCCTTTGAGAGGAGTATATGACTGTATCGTCAGCGTATAAGCCTACTTCAACTTTCTCCTCAAGTTTTGGTAGGTCACTGACGTACAGATTGAAGAGGCTAGGTGCCAGGATGGAACCTTGGGGGACGCCTGAGCGTATGGGATGGGGTGTGGATAGTTCACCTTCCACTCTGTAGCGAAAGGTGCGGTCTTTGAGGTAGTCGCGGATGATTTTAACTAATCTATCGGGGACTTCGCGGGAGTACAGCTTGTAGACTAATCCTTCGTGCCAGACCTTATCAAAGGCCTTGGCTACGTCGAAAAAGACTGCCAGTGTGCGACGGGGTATAGATAACTCGGAAAAGTTAAACAAAATGTGCTCCGTGAGGCGGTGCACTTGATGAGTGCAAGAATGTCTAGCACGAAAACCGAATTGCTCAGGCGGGTAGAGGTTTTTCTCCTCTATTACGGATTTGAGACGGTTCAGAAGGATCCGCTCATAGATTTTACCTAGGGTATTTAGGAGACTGATAGGGCGGTAGCTGTCGGGAAGCGACGTGCTCTTGCCGGGCTTGTGAATACCTATGACAATGGCCGTTTTCCAGACGGCTGGAAAATGGCAGTTGGCTATGGCTACATTGAATATGCAGACCAATAGAGCTATGAGGTGATCGGGAAGAAGTTTGAGTACTTCGTTCCTGATACCGTCGGGACCTGGTGACTTTCTGAGCTTAAGGCTTTTGAGAATGGCAGAGATTTCCTCAGAAGTGACTGGGGACAGGGATTCTGATGCCGGGAGTTTATTCAGCTCCTCCACGCGGGCTTCGATGTCTCTGACTCGGTCGGTGTTCTTGACGCTGTTCGGGGAGCACTGGCTCTCCAAACAGGCGGCAAGGCACTCCGCCTTGTCGATGGTATCGAAAGCGGGTGTAGTGCCGGGACCCCTCTCGAGGGGGGGCATGCGAGGTTGGGTGTCTATTTTAAGGGCGTGGGCTACTTTCCAATAAGTCAGATGTGACGGCTTTAGCCCTTCGACTAAGGTGTCCCATCTGTGACTTTTGAGCTCGGTTATACGGGCTTTAACCGCTCTCTGAAGTGCGCGTAATCATGCGCGGTTTGCATCGGTCGGATAAGAGTCATGCGTACGAGTCGCAGCGTTCTTCTCCGTCATCAACGCTCGCACGTCGGCAGGGAGTACAAAGCGGCGATCGTTCGCCGCTTCGACCTCTCTCGAGGCCTCTCCGATGCCGACTTGGAGGTGGTCAACTAGGGAGTCGATTGCGAGATCTACTTGCGCAACTGACTCTAACACGTCCGGGACCCTAACGAGGAGCCGAACTGTCTTCGGAGTCAAAACTTATTGCTCGCGCTCGGATCCTGACATGACATGACACAACACAAATCCTGTTTACCTATCAGAGACACGGACTCAGTGTGTTTTAATATCCGACATAAACAAAAGACGGGAGGTTACGAATGTATTTTTTTTTAATGGATGTTCATTGTTCAATGTTCAGTCATTACTTCTTTGTTTATGAACCAATTTGGATGATTCTTTTTTGTTGGGGAGTACCTCAAGGGTGGTCCCGTTTTAATTTCATTGCCATTGGACCTTCAACTTCGATGATACACAAGGGGAATCATCGAAATCCTTGAAGATGGTTGGTTTTCTTTTTTGTTAAAAATAGTCTTGTACAAGTACGATTCGATTTAAATCGATGATAAGTAGCTACCTTTAATATAATCGGCAAAATACTTATGATTATTAATATATTGTGAACGCACTTTGTTATTATTTATTCTTATTCGAAAAGAGCTATACCCGCGGCTTCGCACGCCTTAACCACACAATTATTGTTTATGAAGATAATATAATAATAGATACTACCTGGGGACCATTTATCTAAATTGTAAAAAAAACAAATAAAAGTTAAAAGTTTCTTTACATGGTTACTTATTATAACATCAGCTATCTGCCTGTGAACTGTGAAAGTCCCGTCAAAATCAGTCAACCGTTTCGGAGATTACTCGAACCAAACAGACAGACAAAAAAATTAAATTATTAGTACAGTACATACGTTTCTTATGACCTAAGCACTAAAAAATTGGTATTTTTAAATGTTGACATCACAAATAGACATTTCAATTTGATTCCCACCAATTGTTTAAAAGATATGGATAGATAATACCTAGATATAAGTGATGACGTAACATTCAAAAATAATTTATTAGAGTATTATTTTAATTTAGGCACCCAATTTTGACATGTGAAACCATTGCGCAAGCTAATACGACGGTAGCGACACCTCCACGTACGTTTCTAGAACTATAAACTATAATATTTAATGTAAAAACGTGCAAATGTGAGCTTAGGATGAGCCGTACGATCAAAGATTCTTTGAACATCTCGAGTTTCAAGTTATTTGGACCTTATACTCAGGGTTGTGAAGTCTGTTATTGTTGAACAAACAACCAATGATCTTCAAATATTTACTTGATAATCATATAACTACCTTTTTTCTAACAAAAAAATTATGAATAATATCGGACCACGCGTTAATTAATTGCAACTAAGTAAACATTTTGACGTTAAGCCCCTCTCTCCCAAGGGAACCGTGCTGAATTTCGGGATGAAAAGTATCCTATATCGTACCTCGTAGTATTGACTCAAATCATGCCCACTTTTTTCTTTTACTATAATTTTAGTGTTTTTTCTCTTTTTTTGTATCAACACAACTTGTTAGTAATGGGAACGACAACCATGATTAAATCTATTTTGGAGGCAAACCGACTGTCAAGATACAGGGAACCCTAGTTTGGCAGTCAGGAGCTCAGAAAAGTGTTATCTTATGTTGTTTTTTGTTTTGTATCTAAATATAAAATCAGTTGTACTTTGTATAAATAAATTATTATTATTATTAGACAGACAGACAAAAATGAAAAAATAAATACTGTTTTGGCTTCAGTATTGGTCATAGAATATTCTCCAAAAATATTTTTTTAAATCACACGCCCTAGCTTCGTACCTACGGGTACAAATTATAAAGTGGTGTATTTTATAATAATAATCTTTATTTCAGATAAGTATAATCCATAGTTAGTTAGTACAAAATAAAACGAAAATAAGATCCTATACCTATGTTAGTAAACACTAATATTTTGTGACAATTTCGGTTCTTGTAATACAATTTTGAACAAGATGACCAATAAAGGAGTCGTACCTCCCTGCTATGGTTTTCAGGATGGAGTTGGAGCTGGCCCGCACTCTGCAGAGCAACGAGGCACATTTTTGTCTGACGATGGCATGTGTAAACATACCAGAAGCACTACAGAAACGGGGCAGCCCCATCAACATTCTGAATCCGTTATTATATTGGACCCGCAGGGCGCTGACAGCCCGCTGAGTATAATTGGTCCACAGGCTGCACGTATAAAAAAGCGTTACTCTTACTTGGTCACTACAACGCGCAAACCTGCGAACCAAACATGTTACATCGGACTGCCAGCGCCCTACGTACCCTTTCAATATCCATTTGGTCATCAAGGTCGTCGGTCACATAATGCCCCAGGTACTTGAACTGATAGACCCTTATATTCCAAAAGTTTGATTTAGAGTTAATCGTTTTTATATTAATAGTACATAACTTCATAACTGCCTCATTAGCCCATTTGTTGGTCATATACGCTCGCTATGCTCGAGATTCAAGGTTTGATTTCTAGGTCGAACAAAAAAGTGTTAGGTATTGGGTTTTTCAGTGCCCGATTAATAGCAATAGGCTCGCCCCCTATTACATGGGACCTGAAAACATACTCGGCGAACTGTGGGTGTACATTAGTACACCTCTGCCTAACTCTTCGGGGAATACAGGCGTGATGGTATATAATAAAATATAATAAAACCAATACCAGAATGAATATTTCCCAACGTTTTTTGGAACGGTTGCAAGAAAACCCTAATCCTTTTCTCTTCACTCACTGACTCACTCATCAAAAACCTAGTTAATGGCTTAAGTGATTCAGAACAGAAATTTGAATTTTGGCATCGAGGTAGATCATTAAGCATATAGAAAGGATCTAATGGAAGAAATGAAAAAACTTCTTATTAGCTTCATATGAGTCGTAAATGATTGAATTCGATTCTAAGCGACCGCGAACCAGACCAGACAAGTAATAGATTTTGTACAGGAGGAATATAAATTCTTTTTTTTTTCTTAATTATATTAATTAATCAAAGTATGCACCGTTGTTATCTATGCACTTTTGCCATCTCATAGGTAGTTCATTAATCCCTTTACTAAAAAAACCATGTAGGCGAGAATCAATAAACTTTTTGAAGGCGGTTTGGACTGCCGCATCGGAATTGCATTTTTTTCCTTGTAAAAGTGGTCCAAATTCCGGAAAAAATGGTTAATCTGTTGGAGCAAGGTCCGGGGAGTACGGTGGATGTCGCAGATATTACAATTGTAGCTAATCTAAGTTAGTGGTTGATTGTTGTGCAGTGTGTGGTCTTGCGTTGTCGTGAAGCAGCAGTGGCCTAGAGCGATTGACCAAACTGGGTTGTTTATCAACTAGTTCCTCCTTCATGGTTTGCAGTTGCTGACAATAGATATCTGCCGTAATTGTTTGGCCAGATTTTAGAAAACTGTAGTGAACGACACCGGCTCTAGTCCACCAAACACTCACAAGTAACTTTTTCTGAGTCAATTTTTGTTTAGGGCAGGATTTGGCTGGGTCTCCAGGGTTCAGCCATAGCGACGACCGCTTCCGATTATCATACAGTATCCACTTTTCATCACAAGTAATAATTCGATTTAAAAACCTTTCATTATTGTGTCGGTTGAGCAAAGTAACACAGCAGTCGACGCGTGTTTGGAAGTTCGATTCACTCAATTCATGAGGTAACCATCGTTCAAGTTTTTTTAACTTTCCCGTTTTGCTTCAAGTTCATAAATACAGTTTTATCACTTACCCCGGTAAAAAGTTAAAGGTAATTAACTTCGGGGAGCGATAAAATCTTAAAAAAAAAAAAAAAAAAAATTATTTGGTTATGATTTTATTAACCGTACAGTTTGATGGTCGATTCGTGACTGCATTAAAACTAAACTTACGTCTACTTAATCTAAATGTGCTGACGTAACGTCTAGCCCTTTCGTGGGAACGACGGCGGATCAGCTGAATCGTATCAGCTATAGGCTCAGAGTACATAGATATATAAGTAGGTTTTAAATGCGTCAATAGTTTTTATTTATATCAATACAATAACATCGCCTTAAAATGAAGCCGAGCGTCTTGCAAATGTCTATTAAGTGATCACAAAATCTCAATTCTAGGTTCATAACAACAGCAAGATCTCGCTCCTGCATCTCGCACGAGCACGAGCACGAGCACTCGCTCCAACGTTCTATTATTTTTTTAATGATTTGATTCCAGAATGATTTTGGGTCTTTAACAATATTGAAGCGTAGTTTATTCTGACAAGATTCAAGTGTAAGTGAAATTTTAAACTTTAATTGAGCTCGATAGAAAGGCCACGTACCTATATCTAATACCTAGTCGCATTTTTGACTACTTCATCTGTACAATTGATTAAACTTCCGCTTTCTTCCATTATCACTGTATCAGATACATAAAATCATACGAGTACTATATCGGTCATACTTCGGGGAACTGTATCTATGTTCCTTTATCGATAGGTAGTATCGGTCGGTACACATTCGTTTATGACTCATTTATAAAAGTGTTCTAAGCGTCATTACAATTTTTAATCGTGTACTTGCAATTACGTTGTACAAAATGAATAAATCAGTTTTACCGGACTGACCACTGAGTGTACGTGTACATGTTATGATTAGGTGCTTTCAGACTGACTGTCGGCAATTGGAGTGAGAGAGGTAGAGCACAGAGAATTTTTTTGGAGATTTCTCCCTAAGGTACTATTAGACTACACGATCTGTTGTGCGGAGGGGGTACGGCCACAGAATCAAGCAAATAGCGACGCATAATCCTGCGGCCGTACCTCCTCGCGCCAAAAATCGGCTGCTATAGACCTGCCGTCTAATAACCGCTATACTATATCGTTATTACTATTAGAGACGAAATTTGGTATTCTGTTATATCAATGATATTAGAAGAACATGTGCTGATGCTGCAGTATCATCTGGAATCTGCACGATACCTATCTCCTCACCAACTTACAGCAGAGATACCGTGATGGATCCATCAGAATGGGATAATTTACTTACGTCAGGGTTTATTACATTTTCAATGTAGGTACCTATTGTTCAATAATAAGAATGTATTTAGTGTATGTATGTAGATAATTTACCTATAGGCATTAGGCAAGTTATTCAGGAACATCAGTGACACAACATAACCGGCGCGGCGCTGCTTGGCGTCTTATGACATAACGCGTAACGCTTAACGCGTAACGCGAAACTGTGACATGTATATTATGATAAAAATAATAGTTTAAAAAAAAACAAAAAAAAAACACGCTTTCATAAAAAATCCAACTAAAAAACAGAATATAAAATTTTATAAATTTGATTAAGTACAGTGTAAAAAAATTGGTTGCCTGTAAAGTCGGTATACGGGCGAAAGTTTTACGTGACAACGACTTTATGTCTGTCTCTCTCGCTCTTAGGCGGGCTAACCATGCCCGAGTGGAAGGGACGCGTGCCTCTCACTCGCTCTCATTGTGAGCGCATAACGTGAGCGGAGCGTAACGCAGTTTCTTGAAGTGTCACCCGGCAAACCAATTTATAAGACGTTGTCACGTCAAAAAATGAATGTACATTATTGTAAAAAAGCGTGGGGTGTATTCAAAGCGCTTTTTAAGATATTATATTATCGAAGTGATGATTCTTCTACTCATTATCTGTCAGTAAAATGTTTATAATTATTGACACTATACACCCCACGCTTTTTTTACAATAATGTACATTCATTATTTTTTACACTGTACTTAATCAAATTTATTAAATTTTATTTTCTGTTTTCTAGTTTTATTTTTTATGAAAGCGTGTTTTTTTTTGTTTTTTTAAACTATTATTTATTTTTAATTTTTTAGTTAAATTTTTTAAACTATAAATTATTTAGTTCGATTTGCTAACTATTAACCGCCCTTAATATGTACATTGTTCCGATTGTATCTCGGTTAAGAACACATATTCAAAGATTTCTATGATGCCAATATAAACAGCGAGACACATAGAGGTGCAACCTTATTTACATATACAGTCAGTCACATTAATGCTTGAGTATGGAATTTTCAATCCGCAATCACTTTACATAATATTATAATCATAGGAGCGAATCTGTTGGCGGCACTGAGAATGAGGATGAGTGTGAATTTCCACTCTGTGACTGATTGTAGATTTTATTGTTTATCTCGTAATCGAATCATTTCATTCAATGCTTCACTGTTACATGGAGTTCTTCCTGTTAATTTTGAGCAATCAAGTTCTTCAATTCGTATACCGTCCAAGGATCTTCCACGACTAAGTGCCACATAAGCTTGTCCAGCAGCAAACAATCGCGGACCCAAATAAATGACTGCATGATCAACTGTACAACCTTGCATGCCCGAAAGAGTAAGTGTGGAACTGCACGCATGCGTAGTTCGCGCACTAGCTCTATCTCTCTTACTCGCATGCAAAGAATGCGGAAAGAAATTAATTAATCCTGGCGAATCTAATTAGGATAATCGGATGCTTTGATCGGATTATTGCATTGTCATCGACTTTTGACAGGTGTGCAAAGTTTGAATGAAATCTGATCATTCAAAGTAGGACAAAATCGAGCTCAAAGGGGTCGGTTACATACATACATACATACAGGTGAAGCTAATAAAAGCGTGTTAAAAATAGCCATCAATGATAATAATGTGAATGATTTATTTTACTGACTTTCTTTTATGTTAAAATAATTAAACTTTGTTGATTGAAATATTCATATTATTGTAATTTATTAAATTTATATTTCGATGTATTTTGAGATTTTTAAATAATATTTAATGCCAGTATAAATGCTTAAGTATTGTTTACTAAAACCCATATTATACTGCATTCTGATTCAAATTGTTTGCAAATACTACGGTCACTAAGTAATCAATTATTATTATTATTAATAATATAATAAACATTATTTTAACTCAGTGTTTCCAACAGACAGTTTGTCCAACAAAACACACTTGACAGTTTGTTGAAAGTGACTTGAAACACAAAAACATACATTTGTTTGTGAAATATTTAATGTACCTAATTCAAAGTAATTAAAATTATCACAAAAATATTCTTCCCGAAAAAAATTGCACCAACAACAGTATCAATAAATATAAACAGAAAGTCAGTTATTTTGATATTTCGGCCGCACCACGCCGCGGCAACAGAACATACGAAATCCGATTTGGAAAGGAAGTACATACGCTGCACAGACGCACAGACGCACATACGCATACCTACTGGTACTCGCTCACTTGCCTGAATACAAAATCACTTACTCTATGTGTATTGTGTGTTATTGTTACACCCGTACTCGCAAATACAAATCGCTCTATCAAATGTACGCTTGAGGTAGTAACAGTTTCTTCTTGTATGGTCAGCTTTTAGATTTCTTATGTTATGTCGCTTGTTGTTTACAGTGTAGTCAGTTCAACAAAAAAAAAAAATCATGAAAACTCTACAAAATATTTGAACTCGTAAATAAGTTGTAAACAACATAAGTCATCGTTTTTAAAAGAACGGGAACTATCTGTTTTTAAATCATTGTTTGCTTAACGCAATCCAAGCGATAAAGACTTTATAATTCTGTGTGAATAAAAAATAATGCTTCCTCTAATCTATAACAACATACTCGATGTTGATGATTGTCCACACCAGTGATTCCCAAAGTGATCCAGGTGGACCCCAGGGGCCCACGAGAGACTCGATAGGGGTGTACGTTGGCGTGACAAAGAAATGGGAGTGCACAATTAGTAAGCGGGGTTCTATGAAAATTGGTCTACGCCACACCCCGCCGCCGCCGTCCGCATCGCTTCTTCAGACGTGTAAAGGGACGAAATAGGATTTGTGATGTATCATGTGCAAGATTGCAAATCTTGCATGAACTTGTTTGAATCTTCACTAATATAAATACGAATGCCAAGGATAAACGGTTATCATTTGTTTCCGGAATTTCGAATAGAAAAGTAAAGTGAACCAATGTTAGTGTTTGCCAGTGTCACGTTGTCACGTATATTTGTCACGTTACGTATACGTACATATTTTTATGTTATTTTGTAATATGTATATTTGAAATGTTTGCGTGTTTTAGATACTTACTACTTTATAAAAGACTTACAAATTTCTGACATTCAAAAGTTATAGTAATATACTTATTTTTAAAATGCCTTTTGTACCGTGTACTAGCATATTTCAAATGTATGTTTGACTCTCAATATTATTAAGTATTCATTTGGAAAAATATAAACTTGCAGCGAGGAATCAAGATACTGAAAACTTATTATTTTATGACGATATCTTGATAATTGTTTTAGATAAGTAGGTATCTAAAGAACAAAACAAACAGACCGACTGCAACAAAATCGAATTTTTGTTTTTTATTTGAATCCCAAACCTCATACTTAAATAATACATAGCTTATGGCACTCCCGCAACTAAGACGAATCTAACGACACCTCGTATGTTAAAAAAATCAATCTATCATACTGTCAATATCAATCTAAGTCTTTCAAACAGTTTACACTAAAGAGCGTGCCAAAGAAATAGACATACATATATACGCTCGAAAAACATAACCCTCCTTTTCGTAGTCTGGTAATAAAATAAATATCAAAATATAACCAATATTTTTTCGTGACGTGCGCACACAACACAACGACAATTTATCCCGATGAAACGGGTCCAAGTTCTAGATTAGATCTCTATATTCTATAGATATATTGAGGTTGTGTATCATTTGTACCTATTTCGTGTAGAGTATACGTTCCTCTTTATTATCTTGTTACATCATAAGTCAAATACTCTGTGTGAGTGATCTATACTCTATACAATTTAATAAAATTGAAGTGTCTGCTTGTAATGTCAGCAGCTTGTAACAGCTTTTTACTAAATGCATATGAAAGTTTATACGATACCAATGGACGTATAAAAAAGGTGGATGAATTGTTAACTAATACACAAATTTGTTAACAAATTTCACAGGTAAGTTTGTAATTTATTTAACTGATTTCCTACTTTTTACGTAAAATTAAAACATTAAATCGGTCAGTGTTGCCAATAATTAAACATACAAATTACCCCGAAACTGTGGTAGTTTGATAGTAATTTGTGAGATCACACTTTATTTACCTAATTTATTATATTATCATTACTTTTTATTATTATATTATAATTTATTTATTCAATAAATAAAATGTTACTAAACAATACATATTTATATTTTATAGATTTCCTTCAGCAAACGAAGTATGGAAGAAAGATTGAATACAAATAGTACAGCAATTTAGATAAGGAAACAACTGGGATCCGTCTAAATCTAGTGTAATTTGCAGTAATCATTTCGATTTCAATGATTTATATACCACTAAAGGTGGACTTCTTCGTGCTGTTACTTAAGCCGTACCAAAAAAGGTAACAAAAATGTAATTACTGTGTAGGTATTTACTCTATTGAAATTTTTAAGCTTACCAAATCATAAAAATGTCCTTCGTTTATGCTTATTAAATAGTAAAAAAAAACCGTGGCAACCACATTTGTTTTACACTACATGCAGTTGTTTTTTTTCCTTAGGTTAACTGTACACCATACTATATCTGTATTTAGCTAGTGAAAAATAATTTGTAACAATAGAACAAAGTTTTAGTGCAATAAGTCCAAGTTACCTCCAAGTAAATTTTTTATTCTTTAGATTTGTTCGAGTTACCAAACATTCAAGAAGAACTGTCGGCTGAAGCAAACATTTCAAGTGATTCGCATGGGGCATGTAATAAATTATTCGTAATTAAATTTTGTCATAATTTGTCAAAAAAAAAAAACTTTTTTTTGGTGCAAATATTATTCGTTACCTATATGTTTATTAATTATATTTAATAAATATGCATATTTTCCAACTGATTTTTGAAATGAAATTTCTTTGCGCGCATGAGGGTAAAATTTTTACGGATGCAACGCGTCATGAAAATGTGAAACATTTTGAGAGAGAGCGATTGAAACCGATTGAGAGAGAATGAGAAAGGGCGAACGTAGCATGAAGTACGTAGCCACGGAGACAATGTGTTAACAGTGAGTTAAACTTATAAATAAACATTTTGTGATAAATTAGTATAGAAGTTGTTGTTCAGAGTAAGTAATATATCTGTTATCTTTTTGTTAATATACAATTTTTTATGTTAATTGGTTTGAAGGTAAGGAAGTTTTAATATCTATAAATAACATGTGGCATTTTAATTTGCCACTAGTCATTTAAGAATTTAATATACCTAATATTTTAATGACAAAAGGGTCCAAATCGAAAAGGGTGTCAGACAGGGATGTGTAGCGTCTCCATGGCTATTCAACCTATTCATGGATAATTGTCTAACAGATTTGAAAGAGAGTGATTGTGGACTGAGAATGAACGAGTTACTTGTCAAATGTCTTCTAATACGCTGATGATCAAGTTTTACTTGCATCGTTAGCTAAGGATTTGCAAGCGATGGTGGCTATTATGAATGAGGCTTTGGAAAGAAAGGAAATGAAAGTAAATGCAAAGAAGACGGAAGTTTTAATGTTTGAAAAGGAAGAAAACATGACAGAAGTATGTGTCCGGATTGATGAGGATGAACTGGAGCATGTAAGTGAGTTTGTCTACTTGGGATTGATGTTTACCAGGGATGGAAAGTGTGAGAGAGATATAGGAAGGAGAGTAAATGCCGGTAATATGGTGAATGGGGAGTTACACTCCTTTATAAGCAGCCAGAGTATTTGTATGAAAGCTCGTTTATTGAGTGACAGGATCAGAAATAGTATGATAAGAGAGCTTTGTGGTGTGAAAGAAAATATAGTCACACGGATTGAGAAAGGGATGCTTAGATGGTTTGGGCAGGTTGAAAGGATGAATGAGAGAAGAATGACTAAATAAATTTATAATACGAGTGTGATAGGAATTGTTTTATTAGGAAGGCCTAGACGAACATTCATCGATCAAATCGGAGACGTTCTGAAGAAAGGTAAGGTCAAGAGTACTCTAAACCGACGAGCATGCATGAAAAGATTAATGAATGTTGAAGAAGCGAAAGAGGTATGTCAGGATCGTAGCGGGTTGAAGGACATGGTCTCTGCCTACCCCGTTGGGAAATAGGCGTGTTTTATGTATGTATGTATGTTTTATTAAATTAATTCAATTCGTAACATATCATCCATTTTCCCTCCCTCTAAGTCTCGGAAATCTAAAGCTTTAGATTAGTATAAGTTTAAACGAGATTTAAAAATTAGTTTGCCAATGAGTTTCACTTCTGACCTGTGTAGTTTGTACACACGCCCTTTTTTTTTATTCTTCGTTGTTTACCTCTGGACTAAATAAAAAATCTTTATTTTATACATCCCTATGTGTCAATTGTTTGTTTATTACAATATAAGTTAAATTGAAAATGAAAACTCCCGACACAAGAAGAAACATCGAAATGAGCCAAATACGATGTCTTTGCTGTAAGTTGGTAAGGAGTTAGGTGTCCTACATATTCCACTTGACGACGCAGCATTAGAGCAAGGTTTTACTAATATTATTGAAGTAACAGTACACCAAATCTCGACTCAATCAGACGTGTGGAAGATGCTCACATCTATTTATCAACAGAACTAGAAAAGAGCTAAAAATTTTCATATGGCGAATCATATTTTCTTGAATCATAACTAAGAATATTCAAACAAGTCACTTTTCAAACAAAAAAATAACTAGAACAAAATCGGTTCAGCCGTTTGTGAGCTACAATGCCACAAAGAGACACAAGACCTTTACCAACAGCGGAGCGATATTCACTCTTTCTATCTAGGTCTCCGAGAGTTCAAAAACATTTGTGTAATTTTATTTTTTAAATGGGAATAATTTCTTTTCGTGGCAATACTTTAAAAACTCTCTCACACTTACATGTCCGCCATTGATGTTTCACTTTTGTCCGCGTTTTTTACGTCCATGACGATACCTATAACAAAAAAAAAAAAAATGTGTGTGTGTACCAGAGTACACAGGTAAGAAGTGAAACTTCTTTATTACATATCATTTTTCTACTATTTGCAACTTCACGAAAATGGGGTAGATAAGGCTTAAGCCTTAAGAAAAACAATTTTTTCCGTATTAAATTAAAGCTATTTTATTATTATAGACATGCATACAATTAATGAGTAATTTATTTTATCATTGTTCTTATTATAATATCATTACTATTTATTTATTGTATTATATTTACAAGTTATGAATAAATAATTGGAATTATCTTTTCAAAGTAATACAATATATGATGACAGTTAATCTTGTAGAAATGCAACGATTTTATAAAATTAAAAATGAATAAATAAATCATTAAAAACGAATACGTATGTACGTATGTACGAAAGATGTACGTATACATATTTTTATTTTCTAATCGTGTTTTATTTATTTTTAAATTATTATTTAATTTATATTTTTTATTGTTTTTAGAATTAATAATGTTCACTAGATTTACAGTCATATTTATTAATACTTGCTAATTTTAACAGATTTATATACATTCACTGATACTTACAATCAAAAAGTGAGGTTAACCTTGTGGCGACTTATCACAGTAAATAGTTCTTACTTCAGCCACATTCTATTTTGTTTATGATAGACTGGCTGACTTTTAGGTCTTGAAAAAGATAAAGAAGACGTCTGTCACTGACTGTCAGGAAGATATTATTCTGTAATCGGTTACTAGTGTTACGTTGGTGTTAAATAAAACTGATAACTATAAAGAATAGAAGATATTATGTATTAGTATTTTAACAATTATATTTATACAAACTGATAGGAATCCAAGAGTATTCTAGAAATACGTTACTACTTTTTCATTGCACAAAAACAACAGACTCTCGTTAGTTGTCAAAGTATTGTCTCTGGGTCACTCTCTGAGGATGGCATCGAGAGCGTCCTTCTTAGTGTGTTACATTACATATTTTTGTAACAGCTCGGCCATCCAACTACCAACGAGTGCCTTCGTTGTTTTAGCACATTACATGAAGGTCTAAAAAACATAATAATAGCAAAACTTGCTATTTTTTTCTTCTACCAATGTAAATTGTAATCATTTTCCATATGGTCTCTCAACACAGTATCTTATAACATTTAACATAAATATTGAAACAATGTTATCTGCTATTGTTGTTGTTATTTAAGTATTATTTATTAAAACTTTATTTATTATTATTATTATATACGTACATTAATTATTAACAAAAATAAAAATGTAATGTCACTATTATATTACTGATAAATCATTTAAATATCATATGTTATCTATATGATAAATTTCTTAATAAACTACATGTTGATTTTCATTGAGCGGTACATCATTGTACCCAGCATGCTCACAACCTGCAGTCCGAAATATCACTTTCCTCAATTAGCTTATTGTTTTTCATTAGGCGGTACGTTGTACCCGGCATGCCCACAATCTGCAGCACAAGATGTCACCATGACCCAATCACTTACTTCTTCTCATTGGGCGATACATCATTGTACCCGGCATGCCCACAGTAAGTAATTAGAACACAACCCTCCTCAACTGCATATTGTTTCTCATTGGGCGGTACATTGTACCCGGCATGCCCACAATAAGCAAAACAATAATTATCATTTCTTGTGTTATAATGGTAATTATCACTTAAATGCATGTGGACATTTTACAATTGAATATAAATGCCTATTGTTACTCTTATTTGATGTTAAAGTTCCGTGAGAAGTCTCCATCCTATTATTAATTTAACTACTGTTAACTTAATTCTCATTAGCATCAGAACGACTACCTTCCTCATTGTCACTATCTGTAATGGATTTAAAACTTAACCATGGATACATTTTGTCGATAGCAACAATACCTTCATACCGACGTCCTTTGCGCGATATTGGAGTATCTTTGACTAAGTATATAGCGATCATTTGGTAATACTTTCGTGACACGATATGGTCCTTGTAGTTTGGGTTCTAACTTTCTCGATTGTCCGCTGCCTGATGCAACTGCTCTTACAATTCTAACTAAATCCTCTTCCTTATACTGTTTTGCTAATTTCTTATTACGATCATAACGACTTTTACTTATTTTAGCTTGCTTTTGCATCAGGTAGCTAGCATTTTTCCTAGCTTGTTCGATATCTCCTTCCACTAAACCTTCACCGGCATCAGAAATAACATTACTCAATTTACCCTGTGACGGGGTTGTTAGTCTTCGACCAAACAGTAATTTGCTGGGAGTTCTTTTTGTGATCTCGTGAATTGTTGTATTAATACCAAGTTGTATATCAGGGAGATACTCATCCCATGTTTGAGGGTCTTTGTCATGAGTCATTGTACTTATCGATGCTAAAATAGCCCTATTAGACCTTACAACTTGCCCGTTTGCAGGAGGCGTCGATGCGGCGTTAAGTATATGCTTTATCCCATATGACTGAGTAAATGTATTGAACTTTTTACTTGTAAAATAACTACCTCTATCAGTAATAATACGAGTAGGCGTACCAAAATACCCAATTACGTTTTTAATTATTTTTATCGTCTCCATTGATTTGGTGCTTTTGACTGCCGCTAATATAACGAATTTGGTAAATGCGTCAATCATTACTAAAATATATGATTTTTTTTTTACTTTTAATAAAGGGGCCTATATGATCTGCGTGTAAAGTATGGAAAGGGATTTCCACCTTTTCTATAGGATGCAAGTACCCCTGCCGCAAACCTGCAGGCACTTTATGATAAGCACATTCTAGACAAGCGGATACATATTTTCTTACGAAGCTTCTCATTTTAGGAAACCAGTACAAAGCGCGGATAAGATCTAGAGTTTTTTCAATTCCGAAATGTCCAACATCGTCATGATTAGCCTTTACTATTTGCCAGCGAGAGCCTTTAGGTACCACCCATCTCAGTGGGGTACTCATCTCTGTACGATTCTATAAACACGATCGTTTTTTAATTTGTAGTTTTGATGAATGTTCACTACGTTTGCAGTTTCTGGATCTAATAATACACTCTTAATGCGTTTTATTTCGTCATCCGAAGACTAAACGGTAGTTATCCAATCCTCAGCCGTAGTCGTAAGAATGTCAATTATGTGCAAATCTTCCTGTTTTGTTTCCATCGGAGCTCGGCTCAACGCATCGACGTGAGTCATTTTTTTCTCCAGGCCTATACTCGAATTCACAATCAAATTCCTGTAACTGTATCCACCATCTAGCTATTTTTGGGACTAAATCTCTTTTTGTTAAAGTGGTGCGTAGTGAATTACAGTCGGTTACTATTTTAAATCGTAGGCCTAATAAATAAACTCTAAACTTACTTAACGATGCTATTACAGCTAGTGTCTCAAGTTCAAATGAATGAAGTTTTTGCTCGTCTACAGTTGTCTGGCGGCTATAGTATGCTACTGCTCTCCATAAATCTTTATTATTCTTTTGAAGAAGAATCCCTGCTATGCCTAATTTACACGCATCTGTATGCAGCTGAGTCTCTAAGGTTTTGTCATATAAAGCAAGTACGGGTCTATTAGTTAAACATTCTTTGATTTCCGTGAAAGCTGCGATTTCCTCTTTTCCCCATTTCCAAATATAATTTTTTTTTTAGAAGTGCTGTCAGTGGTCTAACTATCATAGCAAAATTTTTAACAAATCTTCTAAAGAAGCTTGCTAAACCTAAAAAACGCCTAACATCATGTACATTGGACGGAGTGGGAAAATTAGAGACTGCCACCGTTTTTGAAGAACCAAGCTTAATTCCATTACCGCTTATCTCGAAGCCCAAAAAGTCCAAAGTATCAAACATAAACTTACATTTTTTAGTTTGAGGGTCAAACCTCCATTTTTAAGCAAACATAAAACCTCTTCTAATCTTTGCATCGCTTCGTTGAATGATTGAGCCGGAATAAGTGCATCATCCATATACACAATTACATAATTAACCATAGCTTTGTTTATAATTTTATTCATTGCCCTTTGGAAAACTGAAGGCGCATTTGCCAGACCAAAAGGCATCCTTGTATATTCGTATTGACCATCTGGTGTAACAAATGCAGTCTTCCCTCGAGATTCTTCGGAAATAGGAATTTGATAGTACCCTGATGCTAAATCAAGAGATATAAAAACGCTATGGCCAGCTAACTGATCAAGAAGATCTTCAACTCTGGGGAGAGGGTAATGATCACGTTTAGTCCTGTTGTTTAATGCTCTGTAATCGACACATAAGCGTTTTTCTCCGGTTTTCTTTTTTACTATAACAATAGGACTGGCATAAGGTGATGACGATTCTTTAACTATTCCGCATTCTAGCATTTCCGCTACCATTTGCCGCACATCTTCCCTTTCGGAATGAGAAAGCCTATACGGCCTATAAACGACGGGTTCCTCATCTTTTAGATGTATATCTATTTCGACTACGTTGGTAAATCCTTGATCTTTTAGACATGAAGAAAAACATTCTCTATATTTAAGCAATAGCCATTTAACCGCTAATTGTTGTTCTCTGGTAATACCTTTTCCTATAGTCGGCTCGAATTCATCATCGTATTCAGATAATTGAACATTACACACATATTTATAATTATCATTAACTGGCTTACTACGGGTAAGTAATTGTTTATTTTTAAATAATAGCTCATTTGGACTCAAATTGTAAATTAGAAGCCAACCCTTGCTATTAGAGATTTCATACTCCCCCGGAAATAGATAATATTCAGAACCCTTTTGACCACGAATGCTGCAATTAACAAGTACGTTTCCTGAATAACTCATTGCTGATTTTACTTGTACTGGTTTAATCTCGCCGGGTTGAATGCATATTTCTAAACAGCATGTCAACCATATCTTGAGATTCGTAATAATAGGCTTACTAATTTTTAAACTATCTACAGTCTTAACAATCTTTTTATCAGGGCGTTCCGAAAATGTTTGTCCCAATAAAATCGGATAATTTATAAGTTGGTCGTTAACAATTAAAGCTTCAACGTCGTTTTCAGTTATACCCTGCACCGCTATATTGATTTTTGTACTACCGACAGGTCGAAAAGGTACATTACCGAGCCCTTTCAGCAAAGGTAGGTCATTTGTTGTCCATTTAATACCTAACACCCTTTAGACGCCCCGTTTCGAATATGGCGCGAAAACAAATACCCGATACCCTTTCTGGACACCTTGTACATTACGTTTTCTTTATCTCTACCTAATCTATCTATGTCCCGTGAAACTCCAGGCTTTATGCTTTTGAAAAATATTAGTAATTGACCTGGTTCAGAGAATTGAGCGGCTTGAGCTCCTAACATAATACCCCTGTCTTCTATTCCATATATTAGGCAATCAACAGCATGTTTACCATATATATTACAACGGTTCAGTAAATTAATTTTAGAGTAAAAGTACAGCTCAGGAGACTCATCAAAACGAAGTTTTTTACTCAACATTTCAGTTAACAATTCGCGATAATTCTGGCTTGATGGAAAGGATTCAATTAATTTAACTTTCCATTCTTCCCACGAATTCAATAAAGTTGGTAAGCTTTGATACCACGTTTTGGCGATTCCCATAAGTTTCGGTAAAGCATAATGGATAACCTGTTTCTCTGACCATTCATAGATTTGGCGACATTCCTCAACTTTTGACAACCATGCGGTAATGGTCTGTTCCTTGGTCATGGGATCAAACTCAGGTATTACGTTATGTAAGGATGGAAACTTCTCCTTGGCATCAGGTTTAAAAGTCTTAATAACATCTAAGAATGACTCTATCAAGGAATGAGTCTTGTGGTCATTCCCATTATATTGACTCCCTTTAATTACATATTCTTCACTCCCACGTGAATAATCAAGCCTAGATCGGCTTCTACTCGGGGTCTCACCAGCATGATGATCACTTCTACAAGAACTCCGCCGTCTGCTATGTCGTTCTGGAGTTCTAATGCAAGAACGTTCCTTGCTGCGTTTGCGGTGCTGACCATGTCTCTCTCGGCTTTCATCTCAGTGGTGTCGACCGTTCCTTCTGCAGTAGCCACCTCGGCTGCGGCGATCATTTCTGTCGCGGCTGCCACCTCGGCTACGGCGACCATCTCTGTCGCGGCTGCCACCTCGGCTACGGCGACCATCCCTATTGCGGCTGCTACCTCGGCTGCGGCGACCATCCCTGTCACGGCTGCGCGAAGGTGTTCGAGCCCAGTCATGGTCCATCTCATTTACTAATAAGACAAATACGCATCAATATCTTTTAAAATAAGTTTAAATTGTAAGGTAAACAAGAGGCACATGAAGAATATTTTTATTATGTATTGCTTGCCTAAATTTTCCATATTTTGGCAAATATTTCATGTAAATATGGTAATAAAATTATATTAACCTATTTACTATTATTAGATTAATCTATTAATTAGATATATAATTTTTATAGATTAATGTCTTTTATAAACTAATAATACAAATAAAACAAATAATAAACTTTAATACATTCTTTATTACCTGACGCTACGACCAAGCACACCCGCCCGCGCACCCACCCGCGTACCCGCCCGTGTCCTCCCCATAACGGTTTAGCTATAGAGGCTATCAAGAGGGCTGTAGCACTGCAGGAAGTAACGTTTTTATAGGTTTCGTGCACACCTATATAATTATAGTTAGTAATGTAGGTAGTAGGTAGGTACCTCTACATAGGTGCATGTAAATACGAGATCTCGTTTCGGCAAGACAAAGCAAACCGCAAACCAACAACAAACTATAGATGTACATTACATGACGTAACATTATAAAAACATGGATAATATTAACTGTCAATTGATTACATAGGTGTGGGGCGATGCGGGGCGGTGCGGGGCGGTGCGGGGCGGTGCGGGAGGCACACGAAATGCATTATGTACCTACGTTTGTAATATTTAATTATTGTGAAGTCAGTAATGTAAGTATGACGTGACCTCTCCAGATCTCTATGTGAACTGGATTAATATAACTTCAATATAGATAATACATTATGTAATGTTATGTACGAGATGCGAATAGAGTATGTACCTATTATTGTAATTGAATGAAACTGTTATCGCGACACTTGATACAGATTGTCTGGGTCAGTGGTCAGGACGAGTCCAATGTCAGTGCAGAGTCACCAAGTCACCACGTCACCGCCTGTCACCGGTCGCGACTCGCGTGATAGTTACCATGTCATATGTCATGTGTCACGCTTGTCATGATTTCGTAAACTGATTAACATGAACCAAGTTATAATTTATGTTTTATATTTAGTTCGATAACAATCATTACATT
Organism: Saturnia japonica; assembly: GCA_033032175.1. Taxonomy (NCBI): domain Eukaryota; kingdom Metazoa; phylum Arthropoda; class Insecta; order Lepidoptera; family Saturniidae; genus Saturnia; species Saturnia japonica. The sequence continues at coordinate 20,866,388 of CM065315.1, forward strand.
TAGGTACCTATAACCGCTATTTCCAAACGAATAATTTGAATACGATTGAGGAGTCGTCGAGCGGTCACCATACAGTTATTACCTACCTCTTTACTTCGTGGTTATCACCCTCAATCGTATTCATGTAGTATTTGTTTGCATGTTGCATCGCTCTCATCGCCGCGCCAGCTTGCATGTTCCTATATGAATACGACAACAATATTACATAAATTACACAAATACTCGATATTCTTCCGACCGGGACACGTTGTTCTGCCCTTTTCAGTAGTCATTAGTCAATGGTTCATGAGTCGATCACATCGCCCCGCGCCCGCGCCCCGCGCCCGCATTCCGCGCCACCTGTCAGATCCTAATAAACTATCATCTACATTTAAACTGTCAATAAAATAAATTGGTATAATGTGGTAATCGTGGATGTGATCTCAAGCTGTCAATTTAGAGTCCAGAACGTGTGTGCGGTTTTTTATAGATTTTTTTAGTAGGTATAGCTCTAGCCATTTATAATTTAATTATATAATGCAATAATTAATATATATGTATAACTTTACAGCAGTAGTTCCCTATCAGTGGTCCGCAAGAGATAAAATAAGGTCCAGAAATTTATCAACTTGTGTACATATTTATTTCTTTTAAATATGTGTTATACGAGGGCTGGTGCGCGAGCGTACACACGCACACGCACACACTACATTCAGCACTGGTCTTGTGTCTACTGGTAACGAAGAGGCTGAGACAAAAATAAGTGATCAAATATGTTTCAATTTCAAGTTTAAGTTTCTGTTAAAATTTATTTGTTCGTTGATACAGTGTATTGGTCTGGAACCTTCTGATCCTAGGTACCTGCTAGTAACACCTAAATCAAAGTGCTCCCTGTTACAAACAAGGTTGGGGACCACTGCTTTACAATAAATATAATTATAAATCCAGAAAATGTCTACAGAAATTATTTCATCAGAAAGCCTGAACACTGAACAGTGAGAGTACCAGTTACTGGTAAGCCACGCCTCCTCGCCCGCTCCACGCCGCCGCCGCTGCAATTCACATTTCCGATTTCAATATGTATTCGAGCTCCAGCAGCGGTTGCGGTCGCGGGCAGAGGTTATCACTTAAGTACATATCTCTATATGATCACAATAAGGAAATTTTATTGTTAAAACAATAAGATCTAATGCCTAACTGCGTTGTATTTGTGTGTTTGTAACAATATATACAAATAACAGGCATCGCATGCGCATGCGCGTGCGCGTGAGCGTGCTCTTCAAACTACATAATTATGAGTACGTAAACTATATTTGTGTGCATCTACGACTTAAGCTTCACATTCTACAAAATGGACGAATGAAAGAGAAAAGTGGAAACGCGATTGAAAGATCACGTCAGTTTATACCACAGATGCGATAATTTTAATCGAAAAAAACTGGCCATCACTGTACGTTCGGCAGATGTGATGTTTATTTTATTGTGTATGGTGGTCGCGTTCCCTACCAACCGCTTTTAATCTGTTCTACTAATATATGTCCGTCTATTAAAGAAAACAACCCCGGGGTCCACATCACCAACGTTGGGACAAAAGTGTCGCCACGCCAACAGCCGATTTGATCCGCCTTATTAGTTGTTTCACGACAAAAGTAGGGAGAGCGGGGCTGAAAGTGCCAGGGGTAAGTTGTTCCGATGCAAATAAAAAAAAACCTGAGATAACTATAGGTTCGTATTATGTATGGTAAACTAAGGTCACCGACATAGCCAAAAGGATTAGCAAGTTGAAGTGGCAGTGGGCGGGGTCATAGTTCGGAGAACTGACGGCCATTGGGGCAGAAAGGTTCTTGAGTGGAGACCACGCACCGGAAAGCGCAGCGTAGGACGGCCCCCCACTAGATAGAAAGACGACATAATAAAGGTCGCTGGGAGCCGTTGGGTGCAGGCCGCACAAGATCGGTCGCTCTGGAGATCTATGGGGGAGGCCTATGTTAAGCAGTGGACGTCCTGCGGCTAAAATTATGATAATGATGATGATGATGGATCATTTCATAAAACATACTAAGCCTAGTCCTGAAGAGCCAGTACTTTTACTGCTAGAAAGTCATTCATCCCAAGTCGATATTGATGTGGTTGAAAAAGCCGAAGAAAGTTCAGTAATATTGCTATTATTCCCACCACATTGCACTCACCACCTTCAACCGCTCGATGTTGGAGTTAATGGTCCATTCAAATCATATTGCTCCAAAACTCAAAGCAACTGTCTGCGAACTAATCCTGGAAAGACTATGTCAGTCTATGAAATGCCAGGCATAGTAAAATACGCTTTCCCGATGGCAGGAACACCCATAAATATTTTCAACGTGTTTAAAAAACTGGTATTTGGCTATATGACTCGATTGCTTTTACAGAAGAAGATTTTACACCGTCTTTCGTCACAAATCGCCCGATACCGGATATTCAACCCTTAAAAGAAATTAATAATTTGCCTGGCCTCACAAAAATTCGAGAGAGGACCCCTAAAGATCTCGATGATACAGTTTGAAGGGGCAGGCGTGTAAATAGCCGGATATAATCGTGTGTAATAGCTCCTGTAGCGGGTTGAAAACCTTTACGACTAACACGGGGAGACGTGTCTGTCCAACTTCGTCTATTCCAGCCCACATCCATCATCCAACATCAAAACCAGTAGTCAAATAAAGAAATCGCTTACCGATACGCTTCCGGTTGCGGCTCGCAATCCTCCGACAAAGTACGGGGCACTGTAGCTTTCTTCTTGGTGGCCACCAGTTTTCGATAACACGAAGTACTAATGTTATCTAGGCTATATTATGTGATATTGTTTTTTGCGGGATTAAATATATTAATATGCGCTCCAGAATGGAGATGGATTCAAATTTTATAGAATCCAAATTCAGCGCAGCAGTAATGCGTTCAGTTTGCGACTAAAAAAAAAATACCCACAGGCAGTGCTGCCAAACGTCACCCCCAAGCTCGCACATAGGCTAGTTAGATAGTGGGATGTCTGATACACCACGGTTCGCAGTGTTGAGTCTAGTCCGTCAATAATTCAGCCTGGGCCTCAACAACATCATTATAAGTAGCATTTGTATGTCCTAATAGCCACTCTGATCAGTCGTCTGAAGAATAAATTTAGGTTTTGATGTTTATATTGTTTAAAGATTTTTTTTTATGTAAGTTAATTGTGAAGACTTCTTTGAGACTGATTATAAAGATATAGATCTCATTTATATTAAAAATAAGTAAAAAATATTAATGCAGAAGATACTTTCAGTATCAGATAGTTAGAAGTGTAAAAAATTGATGTTTTTTTACTGATGCTTACTATAAAAACTACTAAAGCTTGTAAAATGTTGATGTTTTTATAAATTTCATAAATATAAAGCTATCAAATATTGTGGTTTTTTACTCCAAAATCCATTTTGATTCGTGTAGAAGGCCAAACATTAGGATCGGCACAACCAGCCTCAGCTGCGGCACAATTTGCCCCGGCGAGGGCGCGGGTGAGGGCGCGGGCGAGGGCGAGAGAGGGCGAGTGCGCGGGCGCGGGCGGGGGCAAGGGCGGGAGCGAGGGCGCGGGCGACGGCGAGGGGTCGGTAGTACCTTACGAACGTAGTTAAATATATGATTTTTTTATATAAAACAATTCAAAAATCACAAAAACAGGGTACAAATCTAATATCTAGATTACATTTTACCTAAAATAAACTAGAACTATTAACCGTAGCATTCGTCTTACCCGATTTATCTAGGGATTTGTCAAAATCGGCACTTTCAGCCCCAATCTCCCTAATCACAGGGTAATACTTAGTCTTAGATAATTGAATTAGTATACAGTAGGCAACAAACAAACACATTTTGTCAAACATTACAGGATATAGACTTACAGTGAGATACAGTGGGGCTCACGGCTCAGGGCTCACGGCTCAGGAGACTGCATTAGCATCGTTGATTGTCAGAATGATGAATGCCGATGCGCAGCGCAGAGTGCAGAGCAGAACGGCGGATCTTGACATTATTTTATTTATTATTTAGGAAACTGCTCCTAGATAGAGTTATCGCACTTACCGCTAACTGCTTAATATTTATTTAGTCACTAGCTGTGCCCGTGGCTTCGCTCACGTGGACTACAGATTGCCCGCGCGAATTTTACTCCCCCGCTCTCGAGTATTTTAAAGACAAAAGTGCTTATTGTGGGTGTTTCTTAAAAGATAGACGTCTACTTTCTGTCACATTACGTAGTAAGTATCCTAAGATACTCCCTATAACATCAGCTATTTATTAGTGAAAGTCCCGTCAAAATCGGTCCAACCGTTTCGGAGATTACCTGGAACAAACAGAATTTTTTTTAAATTGTTTCTTTTTTTTTGTCAAAGTATCGTATATACTTTTAAATGCTCTTACTAAAAAACTATTGTTTAGACATTACAAACAAACACTTCAATTTTATTTAATTATCAGTTGATATATAAATAAATCAAATATTTTCATGGTTCTAAGTTAGTGATTTAATTGATATTTGTATGATTCGCAATGCGCATGGCTCGTGCGTCGCTGTATCCTATTCAGGGCATCGAGGAAGCATTAGATAAAAACATCCCAAAGATTCGCAGAACATGTACGCACGGCCGAACTTGAACCACGTTCAGGCAATAGGTAGGTTGTGAAGGAACCATCTGTTAAATGAAGTTGACGATCTACGGAGAATAACTTTACGTGATTAGATGCGCAAAGCCAAGAATCGAGACAGTGGCTCGACTTGGGAAACCCTTATCGATTAACACTAACATGAACTGGTAGCCGAAGATACAATTTTAAAGAAGGAAGGAAACATTTTATCTACGCCGGCGCAACCGCGAGCGTATAGAGCCGCTTTCTGTTTAGTATGTGCACACCTCTAGGCCGTATTTAGACTCATCCTAGCTGTTAGTAGTGAAGTAGCTATAACAACGTAGAAACGATGCAAGCGTTTAGACTCGTAATGACCGCGTTCCTATAGGCGTATAGGCAGTAGCAGTACTGACGAGGACCCGCGTCAGGTCGCGTTGCGTCTGTCGAGCCACTAGGATTATTAATATTTTGTGGGTTGAGCGGATTGTTGAATTGCTCTGCAAAGCTTTAATCAGGTGCGGATGCGGCGCAATCTCTTTATCACTTTTATCGATACAACATTATTTATGAGACGTGCATTGTGACCTCTGCACTTTCCATTTTGACACTGACAGCTAACGATAAGGTGCGGCGCGGCGCGGCACGACGGCATCACGTTACCTAACAATGCATGTTATCGGAGATGAGCGCTCCAGCTCACAACTCGAGGTCGACCAGATGATAACCGAATACCGATCACTGATCAGGTGAGACCCGAGAGCGTATCACGCGGGTGCGGCGTGCGAGAGCGCCGCGCCGCCGCCGCTCACCCCACCGCGCGCCCCGCAAGTTACAAGTACACGTAGCGATCCGTAACACCCATCAATGTTTACAGAATTGTTGCCAATTGAACCTCTTCTAACTAGATCTAGTCACATATATTATTTAGTACTGTATTATACAATACATTGTCTTTACTTAGTACATTATCATAAAATTATTGTTTTATCGAACTAGGTACCTGGGTACTCCAACTGAATTGGAATATTTTCGTTTTCACTAGAAAATTAAAATTATTTTTATTATTTACTAGCTGTGCCCGTGGCTTCGCTCACGTGGACTACAGAATGTCCGCGTGAATTATACTCCCCCGCTCCCAGCTATTTTAAAGACAAAAGTGCTTATTGTGGGTGTTCCTTAAAAGATGGACGTTTACTCTCTGTGACATTTTTGTAGGTCTTTTTCTAAAATAAAAGTAGCCTAAGTTACTTCCTATAACAACAGCGAAAGTCCCGTCTAAATCGGTGAAACCGTTTCGGAGATTACCCGGAACGAACAAACAAAAATTTTAAAATTGTGTTTCTTTTTTTTCTTTTTTTATCGTATATACTTTCAAATACATTTACTAAAAAACTGTTGTTTTGACATTACAAACAGACACTTCAATTTTATTTAATTGTATATATCAGTTGATATTTCAATAAATCAAATCTTTTTCATGGTTACTTTTTGTGCTGATAAGAAATGGCGCTGTCACGATTTTGTACTGGGTATCGTTTGATTTTTTACATCGTGTGTAAGGGTTTGTCGTTTTAAAGAAATTGCAATTTCATTTATTTTTATGTATAGATTTGGATAAATAAAGGCACTTGGGTACCTACCTACATATTATTTAAATTATTAAATTGTAGGTATGTTCTAATTTTAAAAACAATTAGGTATTTATTTACCTACTTGGTTATCAACTTATTTACTCTTCGATGTCAATGTATTGCATCTATAATAATTATGAACACGAAGGTTAATCGTGTAATTTTGGAATAACTATATAGATATTATGATATACGGAATATTAAAAGAAAGAAATGAGTCTCAAACGGCTACAATATACGAATAGTACTTTATTGGTTCAACTGCTTTCGCAATGGGAATTTCGGTCCTACCAGTAAACTCTCTGGACACTCGGATATCAAGGTTATTAATGATGCATTAAAAGCCACATTGTAGCTTGCAACTGCTTTTTATGGTGGCAAAATAATATTAGTTCATTTGAAGCAATTAAGCAAAAAAAATAAAGACAAATGTACAGTGAAAGGCGAGTTTTCAAGCTTGCTCTATATTGAAGTTAAATAAATGTAGAGTGAGAGGAGAGTCTCCAAGCCTGCTTTATATTGAAGTTAGACAAATGTAGAGTGAGAGGAGTGTAGAAAAATTCGAATAAGACTTGGTACTTATGGTTTATTTAAATGAATTATTACAATTGTCACACGTTATGTTAGATAGCGAGCGGTAGTACTGAGTCGCTTGTGGTTGCGAGCCAACTGACTCATATATACAATAACATAATATTATACCCAACGAGCGGTTCGGTTGTGTAATCCCGAACAAGGAGTCTCCAAGCCTGCATTTTATTGAAGTTAGACAAGTAGAGTGAGAGGAGAGTCTCCAAGCCTACATTTTATTGAAGTTAGATAAATGTAGAGTGAGAGGAGTCTCCAAGCCTGCTTTATATTGAAGTTAGACAAATGTAGAGTGAGAGGAGTGTAGAAAAATTCGAATAAGACAATTGTCACACGTTATGTTAGATAGCGAGCGGTAGTACTGAGTCGCTTGTGGTTGCGAGACAACTGACTAGTATGTACAATAACATAATATTATACCCAACGAGCGGTTCGGTTGTGTAATCCCGAACAAGGAGCCTCCAAGCCTGCATTTTATTGAAGTTAGACAAGTAGAGTGAGAGGAGAGTCTCCAAGCCTACATTTTATTGAAGTTAGATAAATGTAGAGTGAGAGGAGTCTCCAAGCCTGTTTTATATTGAAGTTAGACAAATGTACAGTGAGAGGAGTCTCAAAGCCTGCTTTATATTGAAGTTAGACAAATGTAGAGTGAGAGCAGCCTCCAAGCCTGCATTTTATTGAAGTTAAACAAATGTAGAGTGAGAGGAGTTTCCAAGCCTGCTTTATATTGAAGTTAGACAAATGTAGAGTGAGAGGAGTCTCCAAGCCTGCATTTTATTGAAGTTAGACAAATGTAGAGTGAGAGGAGTCTCCAAGCCTGTTTTATATTGAAGTTAGACAAATGCACAGTGAGAGGAGTCTCAAAGCCTGCTTTATATTGAAGTTAGACAAATGTAGAGTGAGAGCAGTCTCCAAGCCTGCATTTTATTGAAATTAGACAAATGTACAGTGAGAGGAGAGTCTCCAAGCCTACTTTATAGTGAAATTAGACAAATGTAGAGTGAGGGGAGAATCCCCAAGCCTGCTTTATATTGAAGTTAGACAAATGTGGAGTGAGAGGCGAGTCTCCAAGCCTGCATTATATTGAAGTTAGACAAATGATACGGAGACTCGCAGGATAGGGATCTAAACGCAAAGCTGCAGACAGAGACGACCGGTTCATCGTTACCAGCGTTCTTAGAAACCGAACCTTATTCTTCTGAGGTAAGATCGAACCTCCAAGAAGTTCGAAGGGTTACCGTTACACTAAGCACAAAAGCTATGAGAAGATTGAAATTGGCCGGAATAAATTCACACATGCCTGCCAGAGGCTCCCTTCTCTTCTTGCCACATCCCATCGAAAACTCGAGTCAATTTTGCTCGCAGTCGAAAATTTGAATGACGAAGCTTGGAATCAAGTTTTATTGCTAGAAGACTTCAGATTTTGCCTGAAGCCAGTTGGTGAAAGGATGTCTGGGAAAGAGGTACACTCAGTGCAACATCATTGGAAAAGCGGTATATGGTGGTGGGTCAGTTATGGTACTTATAGGAAGATATTTGTCCATGAGGCATGTAGCAACATCTATATAGCGACACATAGCGACATCTATCAAGCCACATACTACGCATCCTACATCGCGCTATAAAAATTAACTCTTCAATTGAGTATATATACAAGAACCCGACTACAACCGTTGGGCAGCTGCCCGCCAGACAACATCCCGTCTGGTCGGAGGATCCTCCCTTTGCAATGGTTCTTCTACAGGCATATATGGAACTCTGAATCATTGAGAATGGGTCACTAACATCAGCACGATATATAACTAAGTTTTTGGAAGAGTTTTGTAGTGTCAGTTGCCCCATTCATAGAAGTTAGATTTGTCTTTCCCCCATATCGCGGCCGTAGTTGGCGAATACCTTAGAGCCGTTGAAGTCAATGCTATGGAGTGGCCAGTGCGCTCGCCCAACTTAAACCCCACAGAGCATGTATGAGCTAAGCTTGGAAAACCTATTAAGAAAATCCCGGGGCGGTAATTTGAGAGATCTTAACAACGTCTTACAGCAGGTATGGAACTCAAACTCTAAAGATTTTATTAAAAACTTCATTAGGTGTATGCCTTAAATGAGTCTGCAGGTGGCAGGACTTGAGCATGACCGTCACCGCGTATTGCAGGTTCGAGATGGAGGTGGCGTACTGGTGTTTGGGCGCCCTCCGAGGCTCTGCCTCCGACCGCGACGGGGCTCCTTGGCAGGGCTACACCTGCCGGGTGAGTGGACGTCATGCGCAAGCAGTTCCCGCTCTCCGGCCAACAGGTGAGAGATGACAGCGTGAGGTTTTAGTCGGTAAGTGTCCGACATATCCCTCCCTTGAGCGACCTGGCTTGGGAGGCGGATCCAACAGAGGATTACCCCACGTTTAAAAATAAAATAAATATAATCTTTTTTGTTTCGGTTTATAACTATGGATGAAAAGTGACCCACAAACGATATTACATTCTATACTTAGTCAGGACATGGTCTATCAATTTCATCTCCAATTCCTAAGAAATTCAAGGCGGCCGCGTCCCTCCGCCGCACCACTTCTTGCTGAGATAACCCTTTTGGTTATATAATCATATCTAAATCATGGAGCTACTGTTACGAGCACGTATAGGTGAAAGAAGAAATGAAACAATTGTGTAATGAAATCCAAGGAAAGGAAAGGCAGGCAAATCGCCTTGCTTCATCAGATACTTGAGGCTCCGGCCCTGGCTGGTCGCGATGGCTGTTGGCTGTTATCCGTGATGCTGACTTAACATAATATCCATTACAAACCTGTTATTATTACTAAATTACTACAATGAAGTAGTATTGGTACATTGAAGGCTATAATTTTAAAATAGCTAACACTATGCAATGTTAGATTACATAGACTAATGTAGATTTTATAAATAAATAAAGTAAATAGGATTTAAATACATAACAATTTTATTGAGTAAATTTACACAACTATATCTGTTTTTATTTCTTATTATCATATTCTTAATTAAAAAAGGTTAAATATGCTCAAATTGTCTTTCATGTAATTTTACAGGAATAGATGAAAACAGGATGGGAGGGTTAAGTTGTTTACATATTGCATCAACGTACTTAGCTGTTTTATTAATTAACAGTTTGTAAGGAAATAATTACTGAGCAAGTTTTAAGTAAAATAATCTGAGATATTATATTTATTGACATTTCAAAGATATATACTGGGTATTAGGAGACCGCTCCCAAAAACGAAGACAGACGATAGTACTAATGACACCTTTGATAATGGGTCAGAAAAAAAAATCGATCCTGATGAAATAAACATCATATTTTTAAAACGTTTTATTAGCATTATTCACCCTCCATCATGTTAGTATAGACAAATGAAACGATAATTAAACAAAAAAAATACATTACTTTACTTAAAAAAACCAGCAATGAAACACAAAATCAAAAACAGCTGACGTCGGGTCAATGGACGCCCGAGAGAAGGCGCGGCGCCAGTCTCGCGCGGCGGGCAGCTAGCGATCGCACAAATACTTATTTACAACATTTGTCTAAATACCTAACTTATCTACTTTGCCACTGTGCTAGTCTCTGTTTTTGATTTTGTGTTTCATTGCTGGTTTTTTTTAGTAAAGTAATGTATTTTTTTTTTGTTTCATTTGGCTGTACTAACATGATGGAGGGTGAATAATGCTAATAAAACGTTTTTAAAATATGTTTTTTTTTCTTCAGGGTCGATTTTTTTTCTGACCCATTATCAAAGGTGTCATTAGTACTATCATCTGTCTTCGTTTTCGGGAGCGGTCTCCTAATACCCAGTATGATTGATGATGATGATGATGATGAGCCGGAGCTCATAGATAGGCGTAGAGTTAAAAAATATAATAACCCAATGGATAAATTAACATTAAAATTATTGACAGATAGGTGTGAAAAAATTGCTAAAGAATGTTATGATCTATATATTGGAAGTATCGAAAATAAAATTAAAGTCAATTCTAAATATTTTTGGTCATATATAAAAAGTAAACGTATTAATACAGGTACTTATCCAACCGTCATGTCTGATGGTATTATAGCAGCAGCAGACGGTACTGGGATTTGTAATTTATTTGCTTCATTTTTCTCATCGGTATATGTTGTAAGTCTAACTTCACAAATAATTGTAGAATATTTTCACAACTACTTCGATTCATTAAGAATGGGGAGTGACAATCTATCTTGTCTACAGTTAACTTGCGAGTGTATAGAGAAGAAACTGAACGCTTTAGATGTATCAAAAGGTGCTGGCTCAGATGGAATTCCACCATTTTTTATTTCTAACTGTTCATCAGAACTGGCTACACCTTTATTCATTATTTTCAATGAGTCTCTTAATTCAGGAATATTTCCCGCAAAGTGGAAAACTGCAAAAGTAGTACCAATTTTTAAGTCCGATAACAGCTCTGAAGTTGGTAACTACAGGCCAATATCAGTTTTGTCCGCATTTAGTAAAACGTTTGAGGCTCTTGTGTGCCCCTACATCCAGTCGTACTTTCAGAGATTTATTTCTACTCATCAACACGGATTTGTAAAAGCAATGTCCACAAGTACCAATTTGGTTATGTTTACTGAAACCATTGCTGAAGCTCTAGACTCTAATAAACAAGTGGATGTGATATACACTGATTTCAGCAAAGCTTTTGATAAGGTGTCTCATGCATTATTGCTCAATAAATTGACATTATATGGGTTCTCAGGACCTTTCCTAAGCTGGATAAGTACTTATCTCACAGAACGTGATTTTTATGTTGTAGCAAATGGTTTTCAGTCTATAAAACGTAAAATAACTTCAGGTGTCCCACAGGGATCAAATCTTGGCCCAATATTATTTAATATATATATATATATATAAATGATATTTCTTTTTCTTCTTATAACTCAAAGCCGTTCCTGTTTGCAGATGATTTAAAAATTTTAAAAATTGTAGAATGAGTAGAAGATGTTTTTTTACTGCAACAGGATCTCAATAGACTTATTGATTGGTGTAAAATTAATTTCATGAGTCTTAATTGTAAAAAATGCGTACATATGAAATTCACAAGAAAAAATAATTTCATAACTTCTACTTATCACATTACAGGTCACAATATAGAAGAGGTAGAAGTTATTAGAGATTTGGGATCACGTTTGATAGAAAGTTAACTTTTGTGCCTCACGTCTGTCAAATACTTCAAAAAGCGTTTAAGTCTTTAGGTTTTATAATCAGAAGTGGTAAGGAATTCCGCAAGCCCCAAACTAAAATATTACTTTACAATGATATTGTGCGCAGCATATTAGAATATTGTAGTGTAGTGTGGAGACCACACTATGCCACGCACTCTCTTAGGATTGAACGTATACAGAAAAAGTTTTTATACCACTTGATGTACTCCGTAGGCAAAGCAAATTAAAATAAATCATATATAGATAGAATGAAAGAATTTAAAATTGTAGCACTCTCTAAACGTAGAGATATTTTGGATCTTATATTTTTATATAAACTTGTAAGAAACAAAATTGATTGTCCGGAAATCCTTCAAATGGTTAATTATAGAGTGCCTATTAGATATCCTCGTCACATAATAACTCCTTTAGTTCCGCCTCTGCGTAGGACAGTGCTTGGAAATAACTCGCCCATTCCTATAATGTGTACATTATACAACAGTGTGAGTTTAACAGCAGATATTCATGTGGACACTTTATCGAAATATCGAAAATGTATCACTGCTTATTATAAGTAATGTTTTAGACATCATTGGTTTTTTTTTTGTTGGTTTGTTTTATTATATTGTTTATGACATAATTAGCTAATATAATTTTGCATGCTGTGTTAGCCTATAATTACTTAGTACTTCTTAAGCATATTTTCATAAACCGTATGTTAATTAAAGAAATATTGTACAACTGTTGGCTAACCAAATAAAGAGAAAAAAAAAAGGTATCATTCTAACACATTTTCTGAACATTATGTTTCAGTTTCTACAGATGTAGTCTCATTCTCTTGTAAAGGTGTACCTAAAGCATTATTTGCAACGTGGTTTCATCCTGATTCACCATTCTCACAACTAACAGTTGAAAACTCAAGATGTGGCACGTCGGGTCGCGTCCCTTCGTGTTCTCGTGTCGCGTCCCGACGTTTCGCGTACCTCGAACACGAGCATCTGCACTAACTGTAAGCAGCTTTAAACTGAAATAATATTAAAGCGGGTGGTTTAAGCATACTGGATTTACCTACCCGTCCTGTGAGCTGTGATACGCGAACTCGGATATCTCACTTCACTAACACATTATCACACTTTAATAACATTCAACTTGATGTCACGTCGGCACCGCACACCTCGTATACTCTGTACAGCGTCACGCGGAGGGAGCTGCACTCGCGAAGTCTAACACAAGCTTGCCGCGTGCCGAGCCCTGCGCCAATCGCTCGTACGCGTCCGGCGCCTGCCACCACCCGAACACGCGTTCCACACCCACCACGAACTGAAACACCACGCACACTGCCTCACTGCTACACTCTGAACCACTGCCCCACCGTATCCTATAGCACTCACCTGCCCACGTTCTGCGAGCCGTCGTACCAGCTCAATGTCGGCGGCACATGGCGTAAAGTACGCCCAGCGCACCTGCGGTCGTTCTCCTGCCGGCGCTGCCCTCACTGCGCGTGCACACTGCGAACCCAACTCGAGTGCCGCCGCCGCGCCCCCCGCACACACTCCGCGCGCGTCGGTCTCGCGCAGTAACGGAGTGGTCAGTGTCACGTAGCGAGCGTAGCGCCATCGTCGCGCGCTCGCTTCACCACCCCCCAATCCGGCGCAGTCTATGATTGCTTCATACCTGTGTAGATACAAATGCAAGTTGGTCACCTCGCGGGCTTCGGCTCACGCTTCAAAGGCAATGAAATACTCACGGCCCTGCATCTTCGAGATGCCGCCCGTAGTCAGCGTCGTGCCTGTCTAGTGTAGCGGCCGCTCCCAGCGCCCTCGCAGTGCCTTGCGCGTTACTGGCGCACCCGACTACCACCTGATTCCGAGATAGCCAATTCAATACTTAGCTTCAGTCACCCGTAATAATCTCCTTATTATATGGGACCGCTACCGACCTCCGCTCCCGAGTGCACGAGCAGTTGCAACGCGGCTTGCCCGACACCACCCACACCGAGCAGCAACACACGAGCGCGATGCGCCCTCTCCCCCGGCGGCAAACCCGCCGCCCGTAGCGCCGCGCACGCTGTCAGCGCAGCGTACAGTGCTCCCCCCGCACTCGCCTCATCCATCGCTCGCGGCGCAACACTGGCCTAAGGATGACAAGTATGTAGTCAGAGAGTAACCATGGCATGCACTATGCCAGAACGCAACTGGGTTGGCTTACTAACCCACGAATCACGCACGATAACGTAGTCGGCGTGCGAGCCCGGCCGATGCGGAGGCACGACTCCCCAGACGCGCGCGCCGCGCTCTAGCCGCGAGGCCGGACCCGCGCGCTCGACCTCGCCGACGAAGTCACGGCCCACCACCAGAGGGAATTCGATACGTTCGCCTCCCTCGAGTGCTCGCAACACATTCAATAGCCGCGTGCCGTACCCTCCCAGCATGGCAAGGTCGATAGGGTTTAGAGAAGCGGCTCGGACGCGCACAAGCACGTGGTCGGGCGCCCGTAGTGCCGGGACACGCGCCTCCTCGAGTCGCAACTCTGCGGCCGGATCCGCGGCACCGTAGGCGTGCGCGCGCCACGCACGCATGCGCCCACCGCCGCCCGCTACTTTCGCATAACGCGCCAACATTTCCTACAACCTAGCCCGTGCACCTGGAGTCAACAGTATTTTTAATGTATATGATATCTTATAAACTTATAATATAAGGTATACATGGATGTTTATTTGACTGTTTTGTATGAATGAATAGAAATCACTTGTGATTTCTCGATACTCAAGAATTTTCGACTAGGAATTTCCAGAAGCTCTCGAGTTTTCCAAATTCATAAAATTACGATAATAAATATAAAATAAAAGAATACATTCTTATCAATATATAATATTTATTCTGTGGTTACCGAAGTACAACTTTAATAACTTAGGTAGGTACACATTTTGCTAATGAAACTAAGTTAAACTTGCAGTATCTATAATAATAAATCTGTAGATGTCCAGCTATTGGGACGACCTGAATAGAGATGATAGCTTAAATTTTTGCAATGAAGCGGGTGGTTGAAATCAAAAACTACTTGCCAAATGATCTGTGGGATCAAGTATAAAATATAAATTTTATTCAGCAGACGTAACATATTTCGGCCGACAGAGTAATGGCGCGATGTAATTCGCCTCCGGAGACATCTATTGACAACATTGTTAAACGGTCATGAACAGTACTTTTGTCTGTACATTTAACATTTTTCTACAATTTCCCGACAGACATACTATATGATACTAAGCACGAGCATAACATTAAAAAAAATTGTCTGTTTGTATGTCCGGATTTAACTCAAAAACGGGTTGAACGATTCTTATATTTTGTACACAGGATGCTTAATATGTCATTGGTCTATTGATAGGGTATAAGAATTTTCAATTTCCATAAAAAGATTTTTTTGTTAATTCTTGAACGATTTTGATCTAATTTTGTGCAAGAGAAGTATAAATTATTTCATGAATAGTTGGCTAAAAGAATTGTCAATAATAATTCAGAAACAGTTACGTTAAAAAATAAATTCAAAAAATTCTATTTTCATCTGTTCTCAACAGTTTCTGATCAAATTTTGTAGACGGGAAGTATACGTCATAATTGATAGACTACATGGAGGACCGTCAAAAATATATCTAGGAATCTTATTATAAAAAAAAACTTCACCTCGATATTTAGCCGACGCATAAAAATCCTTTGATGTGTCAGACTTTACCAACAGCGGAGCGATGTTCATTCTCTATCTAGTTTTCCGAGAGTTAAAAAAATATATATTTGAGTGTAAGTTCACACGCGGTAGAAGTGAAACTTCTCTCGCTCCCTCTCTTTGTATATATTTCGAGTACATTAAGAATAGACGAAGGATAGAGAAACTATATAGAAACGCATTCTATCTCATTCTCTCACAGCCTAAAACCTATATATATATATATACATTTCATCGCATCAGTGCTTATTTGTCCAAACGACCATATTTACCGAAATAGAGTTTTTAATGTAGAATTATTAAGGCTTCAGTTTACAATCTACAGGTATGGGAGACGTATGACATTTGCTTAAATAAATAATAAAAACATGTATTTACATTTTTTCTGTGCACAAGGCACTGTAATCAAAATTTTGTGCTTATTTGTACAATGTCCAAAGTTTTTTGTATGTCCTACATCGTAAGAAACTTTGAGTGCGTGTTTAAACTCCACTTAACTGACCAATCACAGGGCCTAACGCCATATACGCCATTTTGTTTGATTTGTCACTGTGCATAGAAACATAACAGCGTTTACATCGTCGATTTTATTAAAATTAATTATAACAGTGTTATATGTTAAGTTTTTGACCAAAAATTGAATTGCCATAAACCACAAATATGTCAAGATCATATTGCAAATCTAACAATAATTAAACTAAGAGGGAAATTGAATAGTAAGCTATTTTTAGTTTACGTTCAATGGCGTTATAACTTTTACACAGGTTGTTACAAATGTTGTGATATTTGTGCAGGATAGCAGGAAAGAAATGTGCAGGATAGCAGGAAAACAGCGCAAACGCTGCAGTAGGCGTGGCCTGCCACAAGAGCAAGATCGCGTCACAAGTGCGAGCGAGACGCACTATATGTTTAGTTTATATCATATTTATAGCCTTTATATGTATTGTTTTTAAGTTATTGTTAAATTATTAGAAAACCTTTTAGTTTCAACACACGAATATAGTTTTGTATAACCAATAGAGATATAGATAATAAGAAACACATTTTGCCATGGAGGGGACTTCGTACTCACGCCGCACTGTCGCCCCTCCAACAAGACCCGCTTAGCCGCCCCGTCGAGCGCCATAAAAGGCCGCGCTCCGCGGTACCAATTCAGCCCAAGGTTCCATCCTGGCACCTAGCCTCTTCAATCTGTACGTCAGTGACCTACCAAAACTTCAGGAGAAAGTTGAAGTAGGCTTATACGCTGACGATACAGTCATATACTCCTCTCAAAGGCAAACGAGAAACCTCAAATGTAGAATCCAAAGAGCCGTGACCACTCTCGGGAAGTGGTTTAACGACTGGCGAATAGCCATAAACCCCACGAAGAGCGCAGCGGTGCTCTTCGACCAAACCGCCACACAGAAAACCCAAAAAATCAAGGACAATCCCCTTGAACTCTTCGGTAATCCGATCCCCTGGGAAAAGGCGACCAAATATCTAGGTGTAACCCTAGACAGTAGACTCTCCTTTATACGCCACATCAATCTGGTTAGGAAAAGGGCCTCCTGGACCCTCGCCTGAC
Organism: Saturnia japonica; assembly: GCA_033032175.1. Taxonomy (NCBI): domain Eukaryota; kingdom Metazoa; phylum Arthropoda; class Insecta; order Lepidoptera; family Saturniidae; genus Saturnia; species Saturnia japonica. Next base: position 20,883,686 of record CM065315.1, read on the forward strand.
TGCATCCTCTGTTATGTGCTGCAAGCAAAATGTCCACGAGACACAAGCTTACGCTCTACAAGATGTGTATCCGTCCGATCATGACATATAGCTGCGTTGCGTTCGCACATGTGTCAAGTTATAACTGGGAACGCTTACAAGCCATCCAGAACAAGTTTCTTCACCGCCTTACCGGTGCCCCCTGGTTTGTTCGTATGGAGGATCTCCATAGAGATATGGACCTTCCCTCGATACATGCATATGCCAAACACCTTTCTCACTCGTATTTCGACACCGCGTCGAAGCACGCGAATCCCTTAATAAAAGCGGCAGCCTCTTATGTTCCCGACCCCAACGCCTGCCGGAGAAAACGCCGGCCGCGTAATATATTCACTGACCCGCCCGACCAAACCGAAAAAGCTAACGCGTTCTACGCCAGCACCGTCTCTCCAAACAGAGCGTGCCACCGCCCACGCCCGCGTAACCACCGTTCTCTCCGCAGAGGACGGGCGGTCAACTTCGCTCCCGCACACCCGTCACGTCCACCCTCTCTAGCGGCAACCCAAACCTAGGTCCGTTCCTCGGTGTGAAGCCCTTGGGTCAGGCAGCCGCCCGCGCGATACAAAGTGACACTATACGTGCAACACTTAGTTACCCACACACAACATTACACACGTATGAACACACACACGTGCACACCACACAGGTACATAGGTTCTGTAAGGGACCTTTTTTTTTCTTTTTTTGCGCTAGTTAGACTATTGCGCTAGTTAGTGTAGAAAAACCATTCCGATTATCAAATACTCATACGCATGGTCCACTCCTTCCTCCGAGGAGGAGGGGAACGTGCATATGAGTATATATTAGTTAGCTCGAATTCTCATAGTATTAGGGAATTAGTTAGATCGCGACTTTTTCGCATTCGCGACGACCGCCCGAGCCGAGGTTCGGCCACTCTGGCACCCTCGTGCGGGTCGTCACAAACTTTCGTGGCTGAGTGCCCTAAGCGCTCGCCCCCAAGTCCGGTGAAGCTGTAAAAGCCGCAGCGGCTCTGTTTTAGGATAGGGCCCCTAAGGCTAACAGTGTAGTCAGTTCTAAAAAAGGTACCAATTCAGTCATTCTCAAGAAGTCGGCAAGAAACAACATAGCGACAAGTGCAGTCATTCTCAAGAAGTCGGCATGAAACAACATAGCGACAAGTGCAGTCATTCTCAAGAAGTCGGCAAGAAACAACATAGCGACAAGTGCATCCGTTCTCAAGAAGTCAGCAAGAAAATAAATAGTGATAAAGACATTGTCAGCAAGTAGATAGTAACAAGTGAATATTGTAAATAGTGATCAATAAAAGTTGAATTTATAGTCATCGACGTATTTTTACTCGGCAATCCAGTAATAGTTTTCAAAGTGCGGAAACCACGGAATCAATAGTCCGTAGTATAGACCAGAGCTATCGTCTGGTCACTTGATAACCCGCACAATATCCTTCAGAGTTTTTTTTTCAAACATAGGCCAATAAACGCAACTTATTTGATATGTACTATGAAGTAGTAATTACTGTGTTTTTTAATTTCTAAGAAAGTGAAAGTTTACTATTTTCTAAACTAAGCTATTTAAGTGTTACATATTAAGAAAGTCCAAAAGAGGAAAGGTGAAATTTCAATTGTTTAATTAATCTTTGAAAATGATTTGAGTTTTATTTAAAATTACCTCTATGCATTTTTTAATAGTGTATGCACTGCCTCACTCCTGGCCCCTGGGCACGTTCTTCTACCTTTAACCTCAATATTATTCAGTCCCTGTTTCTATCTAACTGATAATATAATTACGCAAGTTAATTTTCTCAAATTACATTTAGATCACCTGTATCTGATATTAGGTTCATTGAACAAATAATTACTCAAAAACGGAACAACCACTTTGTGCCATCTCCAGTGACGTAATGTTCAAACTCCACGTTCATTATTAGAATTGTGCATGTTTGTTCAACCTCCAAATTAAAATTAAAAAATAAGTCAATGTAATTTTCATTCCTTTATAAGAATTATAATTATTGATTCATGGAGCACTCAAGTATTATGATAATTTCAAGAACCTTTAAAATAAAGCTTTGTTTTCAAATTACAGTAAAAAACCTTCTCCTATAAAATGTAACCAATAGTGAATTGAACAAATAAGCGCTGAGGCGCCGATTTATAGCTATCTCTTTTTCATTACAAATTTTCTTTTCATAAAATCTAATTCAGACTGTCCCAAAAGAAGTTTCACCTTAAAAACTTTTGTGTAATCCTATTTTTAAAAATAGGAAAATGTTCTTCTCATGGCAATACTCTAAACCTTATGTGTCCGCCGTTGCTGTTTCATTATTGTCTTTAGCGGAACTCTGACCGCCTTTTTTATTTGTCCATGCATGGGAAGCAGAAAATGTAATTTCTCAATTGATAGATTCTAGGGGCTGTCAATAACATGAGTTAAAATAAAATTACTGGGTGTAAATAATTACAGTGCAGTACAAACATGTGCAGAGCCATGGGTAGTGTTCCTATAAAACTTGTGATTTGTGTAGGTATTTAAATAGTTTCTCAGAAAGGGCTCCAAAGATTTGGATGCAATTTTGTACTTAGATAATGTTATAGGGAGTAACTTAGGCTACCTTTAAGATTTATTTTAGAAAAAAGAACTGGTTCCGTGCAAATAAAAATCAATTCGAAAAAATGATGATTTTGAGGCACATAATCGTATTACACTGATTAAACCACAAAAAATGTATTCAATTAATGTACTACATCATTGTAGATCTAAAGAAGACCTACAAAAAAGAGAGTGAAAGCATATTATGTCTATCTTGTAGGGAACACCCAGAATATGCATTTCTGTCTTTTTAATAACCAAGAGTCAGCTTTGGATTACATGCCATAGAGTTGAGACTACATTTTTTTTACAGTTAGCTAACTTTATTAGCTTAATTAATATAAAATTTCACTCTGCGGAAATAAATAGCTTTACAAAAAAAAAATTTTCATTTTTTTTAAATCTGACAACACAAATGGCAGCCCCATTTAGCCCACAAGCAGCCCAGCTAGGCATAACAAAAATTACTAAAATCAAAAACATCAACATTTTTTACCTGTCCCCTTCATATGCAATGCCCCAAATATCAGTTCTAAGTAGTTGTCATAAAATATTTGATTGATGTATGCATTACTTTGCAGAAATCCATTATAATTAATTTATATGAATTTTCTTTGCTAATTCAGCCTGAAAATACCAGTTATTTTTCCTTTCTGCAACAAAAAAGTTTGTTATTAATTTTTCGATGTTAACTTCTCCAGCAGGCCCTAATTTTAGTTAACATTTTCAGATTCATCTCAACAATTAATAACAAAAGTTGCAGAAAGATGAAACAACTGTTAGTGTGATTACAGGCGGAGGTAGCAAAGAAAATTCGGATAAATTAACTAGTTGCCATAAAGTTCACTTTTGAAAGATAACTATAATAAGATTTTCAAAGTTCTGGTTTTTTTTATATAAAATTTTTATTAGTTTTTGAACAATTATTATTTTGTTTACATCAAAAACGGTTCCTACGTACCTGTTTCAGAGATTGTTACAGTTAAAAATGTCTTTTTTATGTAAGGATGTTAATTATTAACTTTTTTCTTTATTTATATTTTATATAATTGATTGATTTTAGCTATGATGATATGAAAATGGACTCGTATTTCTATCTCATTTTAACACAAGTGTACACTGTGTTCTTTCTCATCCGAGTTACTCATCTGTACTGTGTGTTACTTCCAAAAAACAGGCATAAATCCCAGTCATAATATAACAGGCTATTATTTTGGAAAAGGTTCCTGGAACTGTTATTTATCTGAAACAGCAGTTAATGGGGTATCTTATTATACCTGTTATAGCTCACCACTATTCTGTAGACCACGTGAAAGCTAGCTATAGTATTAAATAGTTAGTATTAAAGTACTAACTATAGGTTCATACAATTATATAAATTTACAACCGCATTTACCGGATCAACTTACCTGTATAATATAAGTACTCTGTGATATAAACTATCAGAAAAAAACTAGGAAAAGCTACTAGTTAAGTAACTTCACATTAAAATTATTCTAATAAAATTTCGTATTTTTATGACTGACAAATACAGCCGACATTGTCACTTGTCATAGGCATGGGTAAAATTATCGATATATATATCGTCGAAGTTTTTAACAGCGTTTTATCGATATTTATTTTAAAGCATTGAATTCAAGTCAATTTTGATATATTTTGAACGAAGTTGCAACTTTGGATCCGTATTTAATGTTACTAGATACTTCATGGATGCTCCTCGAGCATTGTTTATTTTAAAAAATTCCGTTACTGTCTTCATAATATGCAATTTAAACCAATATAAACAATGGCATATTAATTTCGTCTATGGTCTTTTTTTTCCTTTATATGGCAACCCAGTCCTCTTCTGTCTTGAGAATCTATGGTCTTACTATGTACGAAAATTAATTATGTATCCTGTATTGTATTATGCGTTACGAAGTTTTTGGCGGGATCTTGAAGTGACATGTTGTGGTTTTTATTTTTAATTCGCTAACTTAGGTTTTTGACCTTATATTATGTAATATTGGTGGCGTTTTGCGTGATATAGTTTGGTTTTTGTGTATTAAGTGAAGTGGATTATAAATATAAGCTGAAAGCATTCAGTAATGGCAGTAATGGTCTTCATTATTAAAGAGGACCGGTTGCCAAGTTAGGAAGAAAAAGATGTCCGTACAAAAAAAATACATCGTAAAAGTTTTATTTGTATATTAAGAGGCTAAATAGTAGTGTTTTGTCATGTGCGTGTTTAATAAGATGAATAAAGAAACATTAATCTCCTTAATTTTATTTACCACGCCAAATTTTATGTTCGAAATACAACAAAATTGTTTACGGACTGTCATTAACGTCAAAATCTTTATAGATTTTTATAAATGTCCATTAAAAACCACAATCGATTCATTATTTAGTTGATTCTAAACACAAAATTATATATATTTACATTTGAAATTCTCAAAATATATAGATACGATAAAATGTATGCAATCGCAGCTAGTTACAAGGAACTGAAGGAACCGCTAATACAATCCGAAAAATCAATAGATACCTAATACAAAAATTACAAACTAATCTATGAATATAACTAATATCCGTATTAGCTAATACACTGAAATTCGTTAAAAACGGTGACTAGTATAGTGATTTTTTAATACGAAATACCAACAGATACATAATACAAAAATTACAAACTAATCTGTGAATCTAACTAATATCCGTATTAGCTAATACACTGATATTCGTTAAGAACGGTGCCTAATATAGTGATTCTGTTCTCATTGCTTGCTTACTGTGCTACCAACCCATGCAGTTTTCATACGAAGCCCGACGTGTATAATGATATCTTAACTCGCCGTGCAGATCGTGAATAACGTGCCTATTATTTGACTAATATCTGATAACCTATTATTCTGTATTCGTTTATCATAATACATATATTAGTCCGTGGCGCGTATTATAATCCCTGTAACTATTACGAATATATTCGTTACACCTCTAATCATTAATGACAATACTTGAAACCGGAGGCTACCCCGTATTAAAGTGTAATAATTTTATTATGGACTCTACTGTCAGATCAAACTGTCTTGTAGTGATGTGCGTTGTTAAAGAAACATCGTTCCAATAAATATCAAAACAAAAACATCGATGTCTTGATGAAGCCAAGTGGGCGAGCTTTTTTTGGTTGACACATCGGAACCTCCAACCCAATGGTAACATCAATGTTCGATGTATTGGAGATCCTAACATCGATGTTTCGATAGCACCACCATCCCTAGTGTCCTGTGAAATGCGTTGTGAACATAACTCAGAATAACTACTGTTTACGAATTGAACGGAAAAAGTAAAATATTCGTTTCATAGAGAAAAACCTTAGGAGCAGTGCGACATTAGAGTAGGTGTTTTTGGATAATGTATCGGCGAAGCAGAGATGAGTGCCGGGTTAACCAGGCCTAAAGTGAGCTCTGAACAATTAGATCTGTTACTGTCGTTTATGGAAGATCATCCGGATTTTGCGGCGGGTAAACAATCGATCTACTCCCGATTCAGTGCCAGTAAACTGTGGCGGTTACTAGCGGAAAGACTGAACGCTGCGGCTGTCGACAGTGGCGGTGCCAGGAAGTCGCCCGACAAGTGGTGCCGTGTACGTTACTCAGCCAAGAGTCTAACGTATAATTTCTCTATGCCATTAATTGATACCCCTATTTGCAGTACTGGGCGGACATCAAATACAAGGCGCGCAAAAAGACGGCGGCGGGCGGCGCTCTCGGTGATCTCACTGGTACCGAGGAGCGTGTGCAGAATATCTTTAACAGCGGACAGCGCGACTGTCAACCAGGTATCGTGTATATTTTTGTTCCATTTCTTTCAATCACCTACTATTTTACATCATATTATTGATATCATAATAATTTCATAATTCAATATGTTTACTAGCGTAGTTTTCGTTAGTCTCATAACAATTTCATATTTGAGTATATGATTTAGCTATTTATTTATGTTGTTACACTTTATACTAAGACATTTCACTCAAACAGGTGGGCATGAAGGTCAGTCTCACAGGACCCAACTCAGGAGAGGAAAAGTATGTTTCAAAAACTTTATGTTGATATATGACAATTGAAATTAGGAACTGTTATTATCTTAAATTTCTATTTCCTTATACAAGTTGTGGAAGAGATACATATCAACATAGGAAAGCATATTTGCTGTAAGTAGACAAAATACCTAAAGTGACTTTTTACTACCAATAGAATCAGAAAAAAAGCCACATTGAATGACTTAAGTCCTGTGTCTCTATGATGAAAAAAAACTTACATATGCCGTTGAAAACACCATACTTATATTTTTTTTAGCAAGATTAAATGCTGTATGTAGACTAAAATCTAGTCATTTTAGACATTTTGTGCTTACAGCAAAAGAAAGACTGCATTTTTTGCTTTACAAATACTTACTTCTTCCCATTTAAAAACTTAACACTACTTACAGCATTTCTGTGTGTGATTTTTACATTAGTTTAGGGAACCTACAGTTTTAGTTTTTGTTATTTACAGCAAATCACCACGTATTTGCTTTAAAAGCTCACACCACATAATGCATTTTTAAAACCTGTGATTTTTAGAAGTTTGAGATGATAATGCATTTTAATAAATCATTTCATTTTACCTTTATGCCATTGAAAAAATGATAGTACTTTGAAGTTGTGTCTGTGTTACCGCATCGCTACTGGCTTCGCCCGCACCCTTAATTCCTTGTAGACATTCTGTTATTGTCTCATTATAAGGGTGGCATTTGATTTGAAAGTTGTGTGTGCTGAGTGTCCGTAATAAGTGGTGTGATTTAGATTGAACCGGAGTATTTTATCACGAAAATGTAAGTAAATTTTCCGAATGATTATTATTGTCAATAAATATTTACATATTGTATCTTAATTGATAAATAAAGATATTTGTAATCTGCCATAATTAGGTTTAAGCATTTTTTCTAGGTAGTTTCAAAGTATAAAAGTGATCAATTTACTTGTCCTTCTACAAATTTTTTATGAATATCGTCACACCTGTAATCCCTGACGGAGTAGGCATTATACCGACGTATTGTCTCCAATGTGACTGGTGGCGAACCAACCAATATACTACCAGCACAAACCCGGTTACAAGCTGCAATTGAGGAAGTTTCACAACAGTAAAACTACATATTACACTTTGCCATAGCCGGGAATCGAACCCGGAACCTCATGACCTATAATCAGCAATCACAATCACTAGGCCAAGGAGGGTAATAATTTTTTTTTTTTTGCTTTTTTTGTTTTTTCAGTATGCCTTGCTTATTTTAGATGGCGAAATGCAGGGAATGGATGGACGAATTGAGATCTCTTCAAGAAGACATTGTTGAAGGTTACATTAAAAAGGTGTAAACCAAATGTGATGTATGTGAAAAACTCAATGTTGCCACAAACTGAAACAATTGAAGTTCAATTGAGCAGCCTCAATAGTGCAATGCCGAAATTAAATTTATATTCGACTAAGTTACCAATATCCCAACAAAAATATGACTTAAAAAAATTAGTGGAGAAAGAAGTGATTCCAAATATGTACGCCAAAGAATATTTAGGTTGTAAGTACCGCTGTAAAACAAATGAATGTTTACATGAAACTGATGAAGATGACTGAAAAAAAAAATGTGAATGATTCACGATAGCATAATTTTAATATCATTGGTTCATTTCATTTTCCTTAAATATGTTTTTGATTGGATACAATGTCTTCATGTTAAGTTTCAATTATAATTGTATTTTGTTACATCTTTCGTTCTAAAATAAGGCAAATTGCCACTAATCTTCTGTTTTTTACTTTTAAATAAATATTTTTTGATTGGATACAATGTTTTTATTTACATCTTGCATTCCTAACTAGTTTTAGGGCCTTACTTTTTATTTTGTATAGTTTATTTTTTATGTTTTATCTCTTCTAAATAAGAGAAAAATACTTTTTTAATTCATTGTATTGTTGAAACGACGTTCTGGCAGTATAATTAAAGTTTCAAATTTTGTTTCAACAATTTAAAAGACCATATTTTTTTTACTATTTATAACATTTTATTTCAACCAAACATTACATTACCAACTGACCCACTGAATTTGCAGGTGTGGAGTGGATAAAGAGGACTTTGACCAAATCTCCTTTTTTTGTCCTAAGCTACGTTTTTCACTGCATGATATCCTTGTTTGTTGTTTGTTTGTCTGTTTGTTTTAGATATGGTTACAATTCAACTTTAATAAACAATTGAATTTGATCAGCTACATTTACCATAATCTAAATTGCTACTTTTCTATGCGATCATTATAGTTTCTACATGACATTTACTGGATTGTGGATTTCAAGCACAGATGCCAATATAATTTTGTCATTTTGACGGCATTCTGTAGTCAACTCTGGTGCCACCGTAGGCACAGCTAGTATACAATAATGCTTATGACCCCTTTGAAAATGACCCTTAACTTCACTAATCTTATAGCAACACACAATATTATACTGCCAAATCTTCGTTTATACATACCTATAGTATGTCTGTATGTTTTATCATATATTTGTAGAATGCAATAATATGTTACATGGTGCTTGTTTAATGCATTTGTATTTACATAAAACTTATTTAAATAACCAAAACATCTCTAAGCTCACTACTATTATTATGACACAACATAAATAGCATGTCCCATACATAGTAAATGTATGAAATAAATATCCTTATCCTTATCCTACAGATACAATACAATTAACTTACTCACCAACAGAATCCAATTTCAAATATCAGAATAAATATTTTGATACTAGTTGTGTACCCGCGACTTCGTTCACGTGGATATTATATCTTATGTGTAAATCCAAGTTATAAACTATGAGTATACCGAATTTCATCCAAATCCAATAGGCCATTTTTGTGTAATAGCATAACAAATATTCAAACACACAAACATTCACATATATTATGTTAGTAGGATATAATGATATTAATAGTAGGATAGGGTTTTATTAAGTAGTATAGAACTTATAGATTAAATTTCAGTATAATTTTAATTCAAATTATGGTGTTATTCTTGTAGTTTATTACATATATAGGTAGATTATATATATATATATACACAGTAATAGGTTATATAATATGTATTTATGTTATACTTTATGTAAAGTTACAGTGTTATCCTTATTAGTAGTCAAAGTATATACATGAAATCTAATCCAGAAAGGTAACCCTTTAATATGTTTATAACATGGAACATAGTTATTAAAGTGAAAACAATAATAGAAATTAATTCATAGTTCACAACCTAACATGAATTGATAGCAGGTAGTTCAGCTATGACTTTTAGTGGGACAAAAAATGGGTAAAGTTAGATTACATACCTCTGAATTTGAAGACGTGAAGGGTAGGGGGAGAGCCTGAGAGGTAATCCCCTGTGAATAAAAAGTGAGGAAACTAATAGTATGAGACCTTTTTATTTCAATTTTGAGGTTATGTCTTTGTAGGATGTGTATAATTTACAATTTTCAACAAATAATTATTTGTTTCTGTCACTGGCTAGCTGCTGCCATGGCCAGCTTGCTTCGCTCGTGCATCCTTATCATAGTTCAAACATAAACTACCCACAAACATAAATTAATACCAGTGATTCAGCTATAATTTTTACCAGGATAAAAAGTTACCTATATGTTAATCCAGGTCATAGACTATTTGCGTGCCCAGATTTCATCTAAATCCATTCAGCTGTTTTTACGTGATTGAGTAACAAACATTCAAACGTACAAACATCCAATCATGCAAACTTTCACATTTATTATATTAGTAAGATAAGATACAATAATTATCTTTGAACAAAAAATTAAGGCCTGTGAATGTAATATTGTATCAAACATGTTCAATGTTGATATTTCGAGTATCAACAATTTCACGCAAGGCGAGGAAGATAAAGTCAGGCCATATATTTACATGGTAATTCCTTGCCATTGCTCTGCACAATCTATTATATACTATTGATACATAAAAGATACTGGTCCAAAGTACTAAACAGAAATTATTAACTGTGGGATGACGTTATTATACCAGGTGGAAATACGCGGCGGCCGAGCAATTCGGACGAGGAGCGCAAGCCACAGCTCGAGGACGACATGCGCTCCGAGGAGTCTGCGGCCGGTACCGAGCCGCCGCGTCTCTCTACAGAGGAACTGCTGGCCGAGGCTGCAATGCGCAGCGCGCTCGCTGCGGAGAAACAAGCCGAGGCAGTCGCGCAGGCCGTCGACTTGCTGCGCGATCTGCTTGCCCTCATGCGACACCGCGACTCTACACAAGCGCACCTGGAGCACGCTTTACAGCCGCTACCGCAACACGGGCAGCACGCACCACATCTTCACCGCCTGTGAACTACTAGTGCGGCAGTCCGACGCGTGCGCGCACGTCCGCGTAGACCTCGTCGGCGCGGAGACGAGCACGCGCTCCGCCCGCGCGCAGCACGTCACGCAGTAGACCCGGCCGCCGCAGCAAGCCGGCTGCCCTGTTCCGCACGGGACGCAGCGCGCGGTCCAATGCCGCCGCAACCTCGCTTTTATATTGAGCTGTGGTCAGTCCCTCCGCCTCCTGCACCGCCTCTTCGGGCAGTTTGTCCGCAGCGAGACAGTGCAGCAACACGAGGTTTGATACGCCGGGTCGCGTCTCAGGCTCGAACGACACCTGCGCCGTTAATTATACTTCTTAAAGAACAAATATCTTTAATTATTTTATTTGTGCTAATCGGCGCGGCCGTCTTTCCATCTCATATTTCCTACGGAATATACTCAGCCTTGGCCTTAAAATAGTCCTTACCTATTTAGTTGCCGTTTTATAATACAGAAATATTTGTTTAAATGAAAAGTGTATATTTAATTAGTTCAAGTACTTGTCAATGCACTTTTACTTTAAACGATCTACTGCATATGACACTTTAAACACCTAAAACAACTTAATTAGAATTAAAATTACATAATTAATAGCATACGTTAAGCTTCTACATAGAAAATCGTTTAATTAAAATGACCAGATAGGGTTACATTTAAGTATTCCAGAAACAGTAACTTATAAATTAACACGTTAAACTTTCAAAAATGGTAAACTATAAGTCCAGTGTAAAAATCGATCGATTCACATTTGTTGCTTTTTAATAGGGAATCGAATGGCGTTAAAATATTTGAAAAATTACGACTTCATGATTTTTAGTGCCCTATTTCCGACTTTTTGTATGGAGACGAACTACCGTGCGACGCACGACTCGAGTTTATTCCATAAGTATGATTATCTTTAAATATGCAACAGGCAAAGAGATGATTGGTTTACTGACTAACTGTATCTGTACCTGTACTTTACTGACTGATGTATGTATGATGTTCAAGAAAAGCTGTACAAGGTGTCGCGCAGAAAAACGTAACGCTTTTATAAATTGTGCTCTTCATAAAATTTCCATACTGCGTTCATTATATGAAAATCGATTCTTAAGGAGTAAACTCCAAAATAAAAAAACCGGGTGACCTCAAAACACGACAAACAAACAAAAAGTCATTGTGTAGATGTTTATTTTATTACTATGTGTATGGTGGTCGTAACTCCTACCAACCGCTCCTAATCTATCCATGTTTTAACATGAAGATTTGAAATGATCCAGTCTGTCTATTAAAAAAACGAACTCGACTCCACAGCGCTAATATAGAAACTATAGGCGCGCGTTTTCAAAACGCGCATACATCGAACAAGGCCTTAGGTTGCCTCTCCACTGCATCTCTAGATTTTTATACAATTCTATTGGTCGAAATTTGCACAGCTCCACTTCACTCCGCTTGTGTAAAGGACACCTAAAGCATTTAATTAAAAAAAAACCGCCCAAGTGCGAGTCGAACTTGCACACCGGGGGTTCCGTAATTGTACAGCTACGCTCACAAAATTAATTAGGTAACATCGAAGAGTTCAGTTTTTATACAAGGTAGGCAGAAATTTTAAAAGCTATTAACTTACCAAAAATACTACATTTTGGTTTTGGTTCGTCGACTTGTCAATTAAATAATGCTGTGGGTAATTCAATTATCGTAATTGCCGCCTCAAATAGCAATAGACTAAACATTGAATGATTTTTATAGGCATATCATTTTATAGAATTATTCGAAACGACCTTTCGAATTTGTATATTAAATCTAGACGTCTGTCTTTGTCTTTACCTTTAGTTTGTATTAATTGCAAATCCGGTGACGATTTTCACAATCACTTATTTGTTTTTCACCTAAAGATAATAGCGTGTTTTGTTCTTAAGAATAAATGTTTTCTTTCTATATTTATCGAACAATAAATAAATACAAATATAATACCCATCTATTATTTTTTTACTTTGTCGTGTTTCGAAATCGGTCGGTGTATATGTAGTAATATAGAGGGGTGGTAGGAATCGCGTCCACCATACGCATAGTGACAAACTCATCTATGATTTTCTTTTGGTTTGTAGTGGTACGAGATCAATGTGTATATCCAATAATACGCAGACGAAGTCGCGGGTACCAACTAGTTTCCAATAATATTACAATATGCCAGTATAAATGATTCAAGAATTGTCTACTAAAACCCATACTAAACTGTATTTTCATTGAAATTCTTTATTAAATACTATGGTCACTAATAAATTATTATTATATCTTATCTTATTATATTAAGTGAGCAATTCTTGTGTATAATTGGTGTCTCGGAAATGGCTCCAACGATATCGATGAAACTTTGAATTTAGAAAATGTTTTACATTAGGTGTTTTTCTTTTTTTGCTTAATACACCGAGCACAGCTAGATTCAGAGATATTTAATACTTAATTATTAAAAGGCGTTTTCATCCGTTCATCAATAGATGGCGTTGTGCCAAAAATGTGCATCAAGTACAGACATGTTTTAATTACTCGCCAATAGGTGGCGTTGCACAGTTTTATAAAATAATGATATCTCATCAAAAACGAGATGTGAAAAAGGGGCCCAAGTCCAGGAGAATCGACGTTCGGTGTAGTCTTTGTCACGTTGAATGTGTGTTCTTTGATTTATTTACAAAACGATTTATTACTTTTTTCATACTGTATCGATGATACTTGTAATGATACCACCTACACTCGACAGATGGAGCTGATTTATAATTTAAGATTTTTACGAAATGATAAACTGGAAGTTTGTCCGTTAAAAACTGTTGTCCCCCATACAGTGATATATTATGTTGTAGTCAGTTTACCAACTGCATATAAGTTAATAGAAGTATTTTTGGGATTTAACAACAAACTTACGGTTTTGAGATTTTTTTTACATGTGCTATAAGACGTTGTTTGTTGCCAAATTTCAGGATTCTAGGTCAACGAATATACGACATAAACGATCGTATCTTTTGATTATGTTGACTTAGAAGTTTGATTTTTTTACAGCTCCAAGAGATTGTAGACCTGTATACTTCATATTAATATCAACTTGATGCCTTCACGTGTACCTGAGAAAAAGGGTCTTGACAGACAGACAGACAACTAAGTGATCCTAAAAGGGTTTCCTTTTTTTCCTTTTTAAAGTACGGAACCCTAAAAAATAATTTTATAATGAGAATTTATTACAAAAGCACTATACATTATTCAAATGTAATGTTTTTTTATGCTTTCAATAGTTTGAGCTCTGCATTATAGAGTAAAGCAAGAGTTACTCTTCCTTAACTTTTACTTAAGCCTATAATTTCTTGATTTCTTTTAAAATGTCGCTCACCTGAGGTATGAAGTCTGTGACTGCTTTCCTTATTTTAACATTGATGACGTCATCTGGATCGCTGAGTAGGATCCGTGATTTTGGGTCGGAGTCTGATTTGGACATCTTTTTACTAGGATCTCGCAGACTTCGCAATCGGTCGCTGCCATCCTCTGCAGACCAGAGTAATGGTTAATGTGGTTGAATGGTGAAATGTGGAGCATGTGAAAGGTGAGTTACCGGAGAGTAGAGCGACAGGCGTGGGGAAGGCGGGCCCGTACCGGTGCCGGAACGTGCGCACGAGCTGTGACGCAACTTGTAAGTGCTGCAGCTGATCCGCCCCCACTGGTACATGCGTACCGCGGTATACGAGCACATCCGCCGCCTGTGTGCACACATACATCACAGTATTCAGTCCAGAAGTGCTAGCCGGTGCTTAGTTATATGCAGACAGTGGGCTCACCTGCAGGACTGGGTAAAGGAGAAGCCCAATCGGAACCTCCTTCATTTTAGCTGACTTCTCTTTGTATTGTGGCAGATGCGCAAGGCGCGCCTGCGTAGCAAGGCATGTCAGCAGCCAACACAACTCTGTGTGCCGTGGCACTGATGACTGTGTGAACAAGATACAGCGCTCTGGGTCCACTCCGCTTGCCAACAAATATGCTGTTAGCTCAAGTGTATTTTCGTGGAGTGCTTGTGGATTCTGTATAACATCCAGGAACAATATATTATATAAATAAACCATAAAATTAGTAAAGAAAATCCTACACATTATATTATAGTGAAGAATTGAAATCTGTATATTAAAGAGAAAAAGTACAATTTTGGTGTTAGAACAATGGACAGAAATCATTTCAATAGTTTTTTTAATTTTATAGGGAAGTCAGTCAATAAGGATCCATTGTAGTTTCGCCAGACTTAATAAAATAAGAAGACTGCTAATAGCTATAAAAAAAACTGTAATCCCCCAAAAACCACAAAATTACTGCTCATGATCCAGATGGCACTGACTCATATCTGCTAAACTTAATATCAGCATTATTTTTGTATATGATAGCCAAAATCACGAGGAATAGTATAGGCTATCTAAAATAAGGTTACAACTCTTAGCTAGCCTTAATTATTGATTTTTGTTAGGTAAGTCTGTAGAGGAAGCCCTCCTGAACTGCTTTATCCGCAGCGCAATGGTTAAAGATACGTAACTAATATGTTCTACAAAAATATTGGTTTCTAGTTATATTTAAAAAAAAACGATCAGTGATAGTATATGCCTATTATCTTATACAAAAGTCACAACAAGGTATTTTGGGAAAAACATTTGTTAAAAATTAAAATTAATTTATGAGCATTTATTTCAGGCATAGCATATTAATTCTTAACAAAAGTTACTTCATCATAAAGACAATTTTATGAAGTTAAATTCTGCTTTTTATAGCATGTTATTTGGACACATAGTTTAGGAGATAATGAAAAATTAAAATAATTTGTACTTGCCAGAAGAATAATTACAATAGGCTACAGGATGCATTGGTGGTGGATGTTTTCTAATAAAATTAAAATTAATACCATGGGCAACAGCTAGTATTGTATAAAAAAATTTCCTCAACAATTTTATCACACTGAAAAACATTGATTACAATCATTTTTATGACACGCGACAGATGGTGTATTAGTAGGATATAAAGTTGAGATAAACTGTATAAAGTATCGCATCATTGTATTACGAGATGGTGCTTAAAACAAAAGTGTATGATAATTAAATTTTTTAGTGGTGTTTTAGGAAACAGCAATCCAAATTACTATCAGAAGAGACTAGGGCAGTGGTCGGCAAACTTATTAGCCAAAGAGCCAAATATAAACATTACAACAATTTAAAAAATGATTGGGCGCTAAATCTGCTTGTTTAGTAAACTTTTATTACACTAAATAAGTAGTACACTAAATAAAACTAAATTTCATACTTAATACATATTTACTAATGCAAACAATGTGCTTGCATCTTCTTGGCTCCAGAGACGCATTGGCCAAAGAGCCACATGTGGCTCAGGGGCCTCACTTTACCAACCACTGGACTAGGGTATCAGAGACCAGTGAATATAAAATATATCATCACTCGCCTCAGAAATAACTCAATCTGTATGTCAATTATCTTATCATGGCATGAATTTTAAAAGGATTTAACTTGCATCGTAAGAATAATTTTATTATTATAAGCAGCTCAGTTTAATCAGCTACTATTTTGCGCAATAACTAACAGGTAGAAGCTACTATTCATATTTTTAGGGTTCCAATCCTCAACAAGAAAATAGGATCACTTTGTTGTCCGTCTGTCTGTCTGTCAAGACCCATTTTCTCAGGTGTGTGGGGAGGTATCAAGATGAAATTAATATCATTATATGAATGATAGTGATATCTGGAAGTGACTCCATCTCTGTGTATCCACTAAATTAGTATTATTGTACCTGTTATATTAACACTTATACAGTTGAAAAAATATAAACCCAATCGAGTTTCTTGTCAGTTCTTCTCGATGACTGGGATGTTTTCCGAACCAGTGATAGTGTTTTGGCATTCATAACTGCTTTCTTGGAGCCTAAATTGAATAAAAAATATTTTAATTTTGATTTTACTCAGCATTTTTTTTTATTTTCAAATAAATGGACACAAACCATGACTGAACAGTT
Source organism: Saturnia japonica (assembly GCA_033032175.1). Lineage (NCBI taxonomy): Eukaryota > Metazoa > Arthropoda > Insecta > Lepidoptera > Saturniidae > Saturnia > Saturnia japonica. The sequence goes on from CM065315.1 coordinate 20,900,722, forward strand.
ATTTTTAAATTAGATTTGACACTGACTATCTCATTACAAATCTACAAGAGTAACTACTTTTTCAACAACACTTCTTAACAATCAAAAGCTATTTTAAACCCTAATAAGGGTTCAAGATTAGGGGCAGAATACTGCAGCAAATCAATTCAAAGCCTGGGAGATAAATTAGAATTTGAAACTTTGAACCAAGGATAACTCTGGACAGGGGCATTACTTTCCAACATGAATAGTATCAGAATATAGGGAATTTCTTCCTCCATACTCCATGTATAAATTTAAACCTATTAGTAGGATACCAAAATAATAATACAAAATCGTAATTTTACTTTTTATTTCAATTCCGTTTATGCATGTAACATTTTTTAGGATTTGAGGTTAGAATTTATTTTATTAATTTTCTCGAAAACGACGATTTACTTAGCAATGAGAGTGGTACCGTTATAATTAGGGATTTAAACTCTAACAATTTTAACCTCTAACCCTCAACTTGTGCCAAATGATAAGTCATAAGTTTATTTGCTCACTGAATAACCGTTCCTTTGAACCTTATTTCAGCGAAAGTAAGCAGCAGTACCTGGTGAGTAGTGAACGAATGAAGGTCTGCGATAAAAAGTGTGAGGTCTTCTCCTCTGTTTTGCAACTGCACGCAACGTCGCACAGCACCAAAGTAGTTGCCAGCATGCAAGGCGCCCGTCGGTTGCAGCCCACTCACAACGCGCCGCGGCCAAGCCCCCACCTCGTCTCCACCTACCGTACTATCAGTCCCCACATCATCCAAGTCACGCCGCTCCTGCACGGGTGTAAGCTAGTTTGTAAATCACCTACAAACACTCGGTCGTCAATCTCTCCCTACACTTTAAGCTCACCAAGTATATTTACACACCTTCGTGCAATATGTTTGAATAATGTACTTGCGATGAATTCGTTTTAAACATTTTGGACAGTGAATTAAGCACTTTTTCATGGAAATCATTTTACTAGTTGTATTATCTAAATTCGGCGGCAAAGTGCAAACGCAAATAACGTTAGCTACTAGGCCTACTACCCCACAGACTACTTAGAGATACTACGTACTACCTGGTCTACCTCAGAGATAAATAACAAATTGTCTACCTGTGGTACTACCCGATGTATTAGTTTACTCTATGACCTACTACTGGTACTGCTACACCAGAGATAAATATTTGCTACACCATAGAGCAAGCCTAGTCAACTTCCATAGAACAAAGTGAAACTATAGGGGGTTAGAAATAGCAAGTAAGACAGATGCCATGTTACCATAAAAAATATTAAAAAAAAATCTTTTTTTTCTGTTTGGTAACATATACAGTTGTATTTTTGAAACGAACAGAAATATTTATTGATTTTATTAAGTTTATGTTTAATATCATATAGCTTAACATATTTTTTCCACTTCAACATCCGCATCATAATTAAAATTCACATAAAATTCGATTGATTAAACTATAACCCACATATTATACTAGTATACAACTATAAATAATAACATTAAATGATATATCTTGAATCAGTCCTAATAAAGCATTTTTATGTTTATTAAAATTAAAAGTATCAAATATTTCGATATCACTCACAAAATTTTTCATTGACAATGACAACTGACATTGACTAGGGATGGATCGTGGAAATACACGTACATACTAGATACTTTTAATTCGATACCAAGTATTTTTTGCATAAATACATTGTAACCGAGTGTTGAGTAAGGAAGATTCCGATTTCGACCGCTGACGTGAACGGACGTGTCCGCTCGCGCTCTCGATCGCTCTCTGAATTTCGCGCTCTGCTTAAACTAGTGTACAAACTTGTTTACCCTGATCCACGGACCCGGTCCTAGGCCTGCCGGTTCAGAGTACACAGTTCTAAGCTAGTTTTTTAAGCTTTTCATACCGCGTGTTATAGCGAGGTCGGTGTATTGCTGTGTAGCAAGTATCTAGGTACTCGTTGCACGCATAGTGCCGTCTCGCTCGCACATTTCGTGTAGCACTTCGGTGCACACGAAAAAACCGTACTTTTCAGTACGCCAATAAACGCGCTTTTCAGCGCGAAATCCTGTTTCAAAAGACACGCAAATCCACGGTTTAGTGGTCGTTCGTCGGATACCTAACGGTGCTAACGAAGACGAACGGGGCGTGACCCGAGCGCTCTCCGGTTACTTCCTTCTGAGGTAAACGATAACTCGGACGGGCCTGGGAATCTTAGCCTTTGCCTTTTTGCATAGTTAAGCCCCAGGTGTCTCCTACCCAACCCTTCCTATCCTTACCATCCATCCTTGTGGTTGTTTGGGCGGAGCCACGGTATATACCGGCCTGCGTCCTCTGCCACAAGACTGCTAGGGACTCCCCTAGGGAAACGATAGGTCCTTTCCTGTGTTTCATTACACCGTGACACACAGGTCTCATTGCTCCGGGCTCGGATAGCCCGTTAAATTCATTCGGCGTACCCCCCTGCCCTCCAGGCAGGGAGGTGAATAAAATTCACTCCCCCGACCTCCAAACCGCCACCGCGATGGCCGAATTAAAATACGCCGAGTTAGAAGCGCGTTTTAGGCAGCTGGAAGCCGAAAACCAGCGCCTAGTTAATTTTATGTCCCTCCACATGCCCGAGCTCAGCAATGAGTATAGAAGTAGGTCACAGATGGCGGACTCGCTACGTCCGCCGTCAGCCAACCAGAGCGCCGTTACCGCGCACGCCATCCCCTCCACCTCCGCCGCGATCTCACCCGCCGCCGCGCCACCCGGCTTCACGCGACCCGCCTCGGTCCCTGCGACCGAGTACCCCCACCCCACTAACCTCGCAAGCGCGAGCCACGCCCCTAAGTCCCGAGCAAAATCGCAACAGCGATCTTTTACCCCCGGTCCCTATGGCCGCCCCGCTAAACCCGTTGCCCCCGCGGCAACAAAATCAACACCGGTGTCCAACTCTTTTTCGGCCCTTCCAGCCGAAACAGATATGGATGCCCCATTAAGTCCAACCCCCTCCTCGGAAATGGAACTCTCGCTCCACTTCCAAGAACCGGTCCTAATTCCGACCGAACCTACCGCGGAAAATGACGAATTCACGGTCGTCAAATCCCGCAAACGCGCGCCCCGTGATAGCCCCGTTGAGGAAAACGCGGCTAAAACAACCAAAACGACGAACGGCTCCGCCGCCCCCGCACCCTCCTCCAATACCGACGAACCGATCGTCGGGAAAAAGCAAAAACCCCCTCCGATAATTATCCACGACAAAACTGTCTGGACAAAGCTCACCAATGAGCTCAAAACACTAAAAATAGGCTACACCAAAGCCCGTAATACCGCGACAGGCATCTCCCTGACGATGAGCACGTCAAACTGCCATCGCAGATTGACCACCCTCCTCCGTAGTAGGAACATTCCCTACTACACTTACGCCCTCGAAGAGGAGCGTGTCTTACGGGTTGTGCTTCGGCGTTTCCCCGTCGAGATATCACCAGAGGAAGTCTTTGCCTCCATAGAAGCCCAAAAATTCCCCATCCGAGAGGTACATCGGATGTACAATAAAGAGAAACGAGCCCTTCCAATGCTCGTGTTAATTTTAGACAAAACGCCTGAGGGCAAAAAAATATTCAATTTGGAAATTGTATGCGAGCTCTCCGGAATAACCGTAGAGCCTCCATACAAAAATTCGAAGCCCTCCCAATGCCACAACTGCCAGTTGTACGGACACTCTGCCCGCAACTGCTTCCTTCGTCCGAGGTGCGTTAAGTGCCTCGAAGACCACCCAACCAGGGAGTGCACGCGTCAGCGTGACTCTAACACCCCCCCGAGCTGCGTACTATGCAGGGAGGAGGGACATCCTGCGAACTATCGCGGATGCCCCAAGGCCCCGCACACCATGCACCCCCGCCGCCCTGGGCAGGCTGCCCCTCAGCGGGCACCCCCCGCCTCAGGGTCCCGGGCGCAGCAACCTCTGCTCAATCCAGAGGTCTTTCCGTCCCTCCCTGCCCCCCGCCGCACTCAGGCGACCGTAGGCCCCCCCGCACCCCAGGTGCAGCCCAAACCCGTGCGTTCGACTCAGAACGCATGGGCCCCCAAACCACAGCCCCTTATGGCTATGGACATCCCCGCGACCCGAGCTCCAGCGCCCCGCGCCCCAGCACCACGCGCTCCAGCGTCCCGCGCCACCACAATGGATGACCTTATGTTATCGCTCACTCGTGAGCATGAGATACGCGAAATCCTCGCATACAAGGCTCATATGGAGCAGTACGGTTTCGTCGAAACCATAGCTGCCTTTCCCCGGCTCGTAGAGACGTTACAGCGTCTCGATCGCGAAGCCGCCAACCTCAGGCCTCTCAATGGCTAAACTCAAGCCGAGAGGTTTAAACATCTCTTTCTTTAATGCGCGGAACTTATATCCGCAGCGTGATCTCGTCGCGACTTATCTTAAAGATCACCAAATAGACATTCTCTTAGTACAGGAAACGCTCTTAAAGCGTGGTAAACGCAATCCGAGTATCGCAAACTATAACATCGTTAGAAATGACCGCGACGGCCGAGGGGGCGGCACTCTCATTTACTACAAGCGCTCGTTGTATTGCATGCCGATAGATCCTCCGATACTTACCAATATGGAAGTATCCGTGTGTAGACTAGGAATGACCGATCATCCGTCCATAACGATCGTATCTGTGTACCTCTCACCGACGAAAGTACCTCTCAGGTCTGACCTAGAGAAGCTACTCTCGCTCGGCACATCGGTCATTATCGCAGGTGACCTCAACAGTGGACACACGTCCTTCAACAATTGGAGAGACACCAGCAATGGGGTTATTCTCGAAGGGTTGTCGGACGAGTTAAACTTTGACGTCATAGCGCCTCCCACTCCCACCCACTTTCAAGATCACTGTACACCGACAGTGCTTGACATAGCCCTCCTGAAAAATATCGCGCTTCAGGTACGACTCATTCGGGTTGTACACGAACTCGACTCCGACCATCGCCCGGTCATCCTACAGCTAGGACAACTAGATGACTCCAGCCCTCCTACAGTCACAATGGTTGACTATGCAAAATTAAAACACTACCTCGCGGATAGGCAGTCCTCGCCCAGTCTCGTTAGGGTCCCGGACGTGTTGGAGTCAGTTGCGCACGTAGATCTCGCAATCGACTCCCTAGTTGACCACCTCCAAGTCGGCATCGGAGAGGCCTCGAGAGAGGTCGAAGCGGCGAACGATCGCCGCTTTGTACTCCCTGCCGACGTGCGAGCGTTGTTGACGGAGAAGAACGCTGCGACTCGTGCGCATGACTCTTATCCGACCGATGCAAACCGCGCACGATTACGCGCACTTCAGAGAGCGGTTAAAGCCCGTATAACCGAGCTCAAAAGTCACAGATGGGACACCTTAGTCGAAGGGCTAAGGCCGTCACATCTGACTTATTGGAAAGTAGCCCACGCCCTTAAAATAGACACCCAACCTCGCATGCCCCCCCTCGAAAGGGGTCCCGGCACTACACCCGCTTTCGATACCATCGACAAGGCGGAGTGCCTTGCCGCTTGTTTGGAGAGCCAGTGCTCCCCGAACAGCGTCAAGAACACCGACCGAGTCAGAGACATCGAAGCCCGCGTGGAGGAGCTGAATAAGCCCCCGGCATCAGAATCCCTGTCCCCAGTCACTTCTGAGGAAATCTCTGCCATTCTCAAAAGCCTTAAGCTCAGAAAGTCACCAGGTCCCGACGGTATCAGGAACGAAGTACTCAAACTTCTTCCCGATCACCTCATAGCTCTATTGGTCTGCATATTCAATGTAGCCATAGCCAACTGCCATTTTCCAGCCGTCTGGAAAACGGCCATTGTCATAGGTATTCACAAGCCCGGCAAGAGCACGTCGCTTCCCGACAGCTACCGCCCTATCAGTCTCCTCAATACCCTAGGTAAAATCTATGAGCGGATCCTCCTGAACCGTCTCAAATCCGTAATAGAGGAGAAAAACCTCTACCCGCCTGAGCAATTCGGTTTTCGTGCTAGACATTCTTGCACTCATCAAGTGCACCGCCTCACGGAGCACATTCTGTTTAACTTTTCCGAGTTATCCAAACCCCGTCGCACGCTGGCAGTCTTTTTCGACGTAGCCAAGGCCTTTGATAAGGTCTGGCACGAAGGATTAGTCTATAAGCTGTACTCCCACGAAGTCCCCGATAGATTAGTTAAAATCATCCGCGATTACCTCAAAGACCGCACCTTTCGCTACAGAGTGGAAGGTGAACTATCCACACCCCATCCCATACGCTCAGGCGTCCCCCAAGGTTCCATCCTGGCACCTAGCCTCTTCAATCTGTACGTCAGTGACCTACCAAAACTTCAAGAGAAAGTTAAAGTAGGTCTATACGCTGACGATACAGTCATATACTCCTCTCAAAGGCAAACGAGAAACCTCAAATGTAGGATCCAAAGAGCCGTGACCACTCTCGGGAAGTGGTTTAACGACTGGCGAATAGCCATAAACCCCACGAAGAGCGCAGCGGTGCTCTTCGACCAAACCGCCACAAAGATACCGCAAAAACTCAAGGACAATCCCCTTGAACTCTTCGGTAATCCGATCCCCTGGGAAAAGGCGACCAAATATCTAGGTGTAACCCTAGACAGTAGACTCTCCTTTATACGCCACATCAATCTGGTTAGGAAAAGGGCCTCCTGGACCCTCGCCCGACTACATCCTCTGTTATGTGCTGCAAGCAAAATGTCCACGAGACACAAGCTTACGCTCTACAAGATGTGTATCCGTCCGATCATGACATATAGCTGCGTTGCGTTCGCACATATGCCAAGTTATAACTGGGAACGCTTACAAGCCATCCAGAACAAGTTTCTTCACCGCCTTACCGGTGCCCCCTGGTTTGTTCGTATGGAGGATCTCCATAGAGATATGGACCTTCCCTCGATACATGCATACGCCAAACACCTTTCTCGCTCGTATTTCGACACCGCGTCGAACCACGCGAACCCCTTAATAAAAGCGGCAGCTTCTTATGTTCCCGACCCCAACGCCTGCCGGAGAAAACGCCGGCTGCGTAATATATTCACTGACCCGCCCGACCAAACCGAAAAAGCTAACGCGTTCTACGCCGACACCGTCTCTCCAAACAGAGCGTGCCACCGCCCACGCCCGCGTAACCACCGTTCTCTCCGCAGAGGACGGGCGGTCAACTTCGCTCCCGCACACCCGTCACGTCCACCCTCTCTAGCGGCAACCCAAGCCTAGGTCCGTTCCTCGGTGTGAAGCCCTTGGGTCAGGCAGCCGCCCGCGCGATACAAAGTGACACTATACGTGCAACACTTAGTTACCCACACACAACATTACACACGTATGAACACACACACGTGCACACCACACAGGTACATAGGTTCTGTAAGGGACCTTTTTTTTTCTTTTTTTGCGCTAGTTAGACTATTGCGCTAGTTAGTGTAGAAAAACCATTCCGATTATTAAATACACATACGCATGGTCCACTCCTTCCTCCCAGGAGGAGGGGAACGTGCATATGAGTATATATTAGTTAGCTCGAATTCTCATAAGATTAGGGAATTAGTTAGATCGCGACTTTTTCGCATTCGCGACGACCGCCCGAGCCGAGGTCCGGCCACTCTGGCACCCTCGTGCGGGTCGTCACAAACTTTCGCGGCTGAGTGCCCTAAGCGCTCGCCCCCAAGTCCGGTGAAGCTGTAAAAGCCGCAGCGGCTCTGTTTGACGATAGGGCCCCTAAGGCTAACAGTGTAGTCAGTTCTAAAAAAAAAAAAAAAAAAAAAAAAAAAAAAGTGTTGAGTAAGTGTCAAGTCCGGTGAAGCTGTAAAAGCCGCAGCGGCTCTGTTCACTTTAATTGTGAATAATTCTCAATTCTTGAAGGATTTTATATTATGCAGTGAAAGCATGATTGAAAGTCTTAACAACATCTGGTTTTAATTAAAAGTTTACATTACAGTATGTGACGTCATATTGCATTTGTTCATTATAATAGAAACTATATTAGAAAGATGGGAACGGAATGGAATATATTAAAATCATTTTCCCACGATTCAGGAACAAGCACCAGTAAAATAGTAAATAGTAAAAACATTTATTACTACTTAAATTTTAACAATGGCCCCAAACTAGGCATGCCTGTGTCTTGGGAACCTTTCATACGAGTCACCATATTATACTTACTCATAATAACATCTCAGATCAGATATTGCTTCTACACTTTAGATTAGAGCAGTATTTTAAAATCCATTCTGCAGATTGTAATTTCCTTGCATCGATAGCAGTATTTAGAGGAGTTTTCTCATTCTAGTCCAAGGTATCAACATAACCTCTATTATCTAGTAAAGTTTTTATTATCTCACCATGATCGTTCAATGCAGCATTATGAATTGGTAACATCCATACGTCACTGTTAATATCAGCACCTCCAGTTATCAGTATTTTTATAATTTTTCTGTCACTTTTTACAAAAATATACATTTATTTCTAATTTACACTATTCTTAATCCAAATTTATTAAATTTTATTTTCTGTTTTTTAGTTAGATTTTTTATGAAAGCGTGTTTTTTTAGTTTTTTTAAACTATAATTTATTTTTCATTTTTTAGTTAAATTTTTTAAACTATAAATTATTTAGTTCGATTTGCTAACTATCAACCGCCCTTAATATGTACAAATGTGTTCCGATTGTATCTTGGTTAAGAACACATATTCAATTATTTCTATGATGCCAATATAAACAGCGAGACACATAGAGGTGCAACCTTATTTACATATACAGTCAGTCACATTAATGCTTGGGTATGGAATTTTCAATCCGTAATCACTCTACATAATATTATAATCATAGTGAAAATTTCACTCATCCTTATTCTCAGGGCCGCCAACAGATTCGCTCCTATGATTATATTATTATGTAGAGTGATTACGGATTGAAAATTCCATACTCAAGCATTAATGTGACTGATTGTAGATTTTATGGTTTATCTCGTAATCGAATCATTTCATTCAATGCTTCACTGTTACATGGAGTTCTTCCTGTTAATTTAGAGCACTCAAGTTCTTCAATTCGTATACCGTCCAAGAATCTTCCACGACTAAGTGCCACATAAGCTTGTCCAGCAGCAAACAATCGCGGACCCAAATAAATGACTGCATGATCAACTGTACAACCTTGCATCTTGTGGACGGTCGACGCCCAACTCAGGATTAATGGCAACATTCATCACTCAACAGTTCCATAGCTATATTTTGTTGGGAACTGTATCGACATTGGTTTAATTACGTGTACTCCGTCCGAACCAAAATCGATACGAACGGACGGAATATCTTCAGCATATACTTGGCCCCTGCGAAAATTTGGCTAGATAATTTCTGTAATAAAACCCATCTTACTTTAGCGGAGGTGTGAGGAACAGAGAGTAAAGTTCCTCATCCGCCATAGAAAAGGGAGGATCCTCCGGCCAGATGGGTGCTATGTCTGGCGGGCAGCTGCCCCGACTGTTGTAGTCGGGTTCTTGTATATATACTCAACGATAGAGTTCATTTCTATAGCGCAATGTAGGATAGTAGGATGCGTCCTATGTGGTTCGATAGATGTCGCTATGTGTCGCTACGTAGTTGTGTCGATGCGTTGATGCGTCAGTTGTGGCGAGAGATGTCGCTACATCACTCCCCTCCGAGACCGGAGGTCGATAGCAGGTTGAGTCGTCCATACATCTTGATGCTTGCCGGGCCAGTGTATGTTCCAGTGAGTCGGAACCAGATGCCGCATAGTTCACGGTGAGTCGGAACACTTTAGCGGAGGTGAGGAACAGAGAGTAATGTGATCCCTTTTCTATGGCGGATGAGGAACTTTACTCTCTGTTCCTCACCTCCGCTAAATTGCCATTTACTAAACCTTTTGACACGTCACAAATATTACATAATATAGGGTCAAAAACCTAAGTAAATGAATTAAAAATAACAACCACAACATGTCACTTCAAGATCCCGCCAAAAAACCAACCCGAAGTCTCAGTTCATAATGCGTCGACTATAGTAGGGCAAATGTAGGTGGGTGACAGCTTGTAGTGTTTCTATAATAAACATTTTGACACTACGAGGAGTTGTTAAAACTATTTGGTTACTGACCGACATCTGCCGGTTGACTATTTGTTTTACGTGTTTTCGTTAATATTTATTCATTATATTGAAATTTCTGGTTTAGATATTATGGGAAGTGATTTATAAATGTTATCGGACTGGAGTGATTCTAGTTATGATGATGAATGTGGTGTTAATACGAAATTACCAAACAAGAATTTAGCATTTATTGCCATTATGTAGTGAGTGTTGGTTGCGCAATGCGCATTCCTTTGGTTATTGGTCTATGATGCGCATCCTGGATATAAATATTGTATTATAGGTACAAGCAATAAGTGACACAAAAGAAAGTTTTGTTTAGTTGGTTGGACATTGTTGCGTTTCGGTCACTTCAGTGCTAGTGCCAAAAAGTACTTAATATTTTTTTTTTAATAAAACTATTATTTCGTCAGTAAAATGATCAAATAATTAAAAAAAGTAATTTTCTTACGTAAATTATGCATACTTGCTTAAATATAACATTTTTTACATTACATTTCATTTGTTTTCGTAATAAACTTGTCTGTAACAACGAAACGTAGCGATCCCTTGGAGGGCTTCGGTAGGCGGGCCAACCAACAACCGTTCGTCGCTGGTAGCAGATGTAAAAAGTTTTAGGAACGTCTGTTGGCTCGTTGCGATAAATGCAAAAATGAATGGTAGCGAATGTACAATGCCGACTCGTTGGTTATAGAAACCGGGCATTAACAGTTTATATTATAATTTTAGTGTAATTTTTTTTTTTTAATAGTAATCATTCTTATTTAATAAAAGGCTTTTCATCCTGATAGCTTTGGCTTTTAAGTTCTTGATAAACCTATTTTTTTTAAAGATTTTGTTTTTTTAAGAGTGCATTATTGTCTAGGATGTTCTATTTTCTTGGTGAAAGTGCTTGCGTTGTTGACGAGACAGGCATCGGTTCTGGACACGCTGAATCATCAAATGCATCGACATATGAAGAAACTGGCCATTTCGGTACTAGCTTAATCTGTAAAGAATATACGTATACACAATGACGTCATACTTTTACATTAGGTATTATTAATTTTACTAACTTGTCGCATACTGTTTGGAGAGGTAGAATATAAAGGCCACGCATCACTTATTGTTAAAGGCTATTAAACCATAGGTCTATTTTCGATCCGCTACTATATTAATAATTAATTTTAATTCTTACAATAAATTTCCTTCATTATAATTGTATATTAATTTCATTCAAAACCAAAATTATACTTACAGGTACCTACAAATAAAGCAGTTATTAAATCATTCATGGGTACACGGCGACGATTCCTTTGTATGAAACATCTCTCTTGAAATTGTTTACAACAGACATTTGAATTCTTATTCGAATTCCATTTTGGTCTGTTTATAACCCGTATCCATTTTTCACGTTGTTCAGGCCGATACGAAATCCTAAAATAGTTGATATTTATTTGTGTAATTAGCTACCTATAGGTACATTAAATAACTTACATTTGGAGAAATACAAGTGTAAAGAGAACCAGTAGTACCTTCACCTAAATTAATACTCACATATAAAATTTACCGCACGATAGTTGATATTCTACGTTATTAAGTTTTTTTATCATTTCCCAGTACAAATGAAAACGATAAATTTGTAAGAAAACTAAAATTGTAGTACTATTACTAGTCCTCATTTTTTACCTTCGCTAAATCAAGACAAATCCAATAAGTCGACAATATAAATTATCGATTATCAAAGAGTGACGTCACAAATAATCAAAACATAGCTTAGTCAAACAATATCATTTATTACTTATTAAGTCGTAACGTCGTAGGCGCTTATCTCCGTAGCTTATTTCTATCGTAAGTACTTGAGACAAAGTCAATACATTATCTCATATTATAGTCAAATATCTGGGCGGTACCGAGCTGTGCTCGGTGTCATAAAAACAAAAACACCTATCTAGATGAACTTCGAAAGTAAAACATTATCTCGTAATCGTTGGAGCCATTTTCAAGTAACCAATTACATATTCAATGATATATTGCTCAAATGCTCACCTATTATAATAATATACACTACAGTATGGAAAATTGTTTATTATTATTAACACGCTTTTATTAGCTTCACCTGTATGTATGTATGTAACCGACCCCTTTGAGCTCGATTTTGTCCTACTTTGAACGATCAGATTTAATTCAAACTTTGCACACCTGTCAAAAGTCGATGACAATGCAATAATCCGATCAAAGCATCCGATTATCCTAATTAGATTCGCCAGGATTAATTAATTTCTTTCTGCATCCTTTGCATGCGAGTAAGAGAGATAGAGCTAGTGCGCGAACTACGCATGCGTGCAGTTCCACACTTACTCTTTCGGGCACCCAGCTCAGCACAACCTCGTAGAGACTTTAATATGGTAGTTGCGTCTTGTTCCGTATCCTTATATATATGTTCCGACAAATCTAATAAGCATTCTATTATCATTTTATAATATCCATAGTATATTTATAACCGTGATTTACTAAAAAATACTTAGTATTCACAACAAAACAAAATATTTAGGACAGAAATATCAATTTATTTTGCAGAATAAAATTTGGTAACCAGCATGACCTTGGATCTGCAGTCGATAAGGTCACCAACTGTTAATAAGATGAATTTTCCGGAGAGGGAACCTGAGAAACGGCTACCTCATCCAAGGAAGGCAGCAGGCGCCCGATTTACCCATTTGTCTGAGTAGTTACTGCGTCTTGTTCTGCATAGATACATAAATGTGCCGACAAATCTAATATGCATACTAATATCATTTTATAATATCCATAATATACTGGTAACCGTGATTTACAGAAAAAACTTCGTATTCACAACAAAACAAAATATTCAGGACAGAAATATTAATTTATTTTGCGGAATAAAATTTGGTAACCAGCATGACCTTGGATCTGCAGTCGATAAGGTCACCAACTGTTAATAAGATGAAATTTCCGGAGAGGGAACCTGAGAAACGGCTACCTCATCCAAGGAAGGCAGCAGGCGCCCGATTTACCCATTTGTCTGAGAAGTTACTGCGTCTTGTTCTGCATAGATACATAAATGTGCCGACAAATCTAATATGCATACTAATATCATTTTATAATATCCATAATATACTGGTAACCGTGATTTACAGAAAAAACTTCGTATTCACAACAAAACAAAATATTCAGGACAGAAATATTAATTTTTTTTGCGGAATAAAATTTGGTAAACAGCATGACCTTGGATCTGCAGTCGATAAGGTCACCAACTGTTAATAAGATGAATTTTCCGGAGAGGGAACCTGAGAAACGGCTACCTCATCCAAGGAAGGCAGCAGGCGCCCGATTTACCCATTTGTCTGAGTAGTTACTGCGTCTTGTTCTGCATAGATACATAAATGTGCCGACAAATCTAATATGCATACTAATATCATTTTATAATATCCATAATATACTGGTAACCGTGATTTACAGAAAAAACTTCGTATTCACAACAAAACAAAATATTCAGGACAGAAATATTAATTTATTTTGCGGAATAAAATTTGGTAACCAGCATGACCTTGGATCTGCAGTCGATAAGGTCACCAACTGTTAATAAGATGAAATTTCCGGAGAGGGAAACTGAGAAACGGCTACCGCATTCAAGGAAGGTAGTAGTCACCCAATTTCCCCATTTGTCAGATTAGTTACTGTCTTAGAATAAACACCAGTGATTTTCTGATTTTTTTGAAAATCATTGATTTTGAAAATCATTGATTTTCATGGCACGATACTGAAATTATTGAGTACTATAGTTCTTCAACACGCTTTATTGAATATAGAAGCTGAAGAAGAAGAATTACCGGACACAGAAATGAACAATGATCAATTTCAGAGGGCACAACAGGCTATGAACATTGATCAAAGACAATTGTTCATTCATCTTACAGAGAGTATTAAGAATCAACTCAATGGTGTCAATGAACGAGAGAAAATTTTCGTAACTGGTGGTGCAGGCACCGGGAAAACTTTTCTTTTTAATCTATTGAAAAACCAAGTTAACCGCTGTTATGGAAAATCGTTGGTTAAAGTTGGTGCTCTCACTGGAGTCGCAGCACGGATGGTCGGTGGATCTACACTACACCGTCTGCTAAAACTACCAGTACAAAAAGATGGAGTTATTGTTAGTATGCCACTTCTAACTGGTAATTACTTAAGAGTAATGCGTCAATTATGGCAAAACGTTGAGTTTCTGTTCATAGACGAAATTTCTATGGGACCTTATGAGATGCTCTGCATGATCGACTCCCGTCTGCGATAGCTGAAGAGCCCCAACGCACGTTTTGGCGGCATAAATGTTTTGCTCTTTGGTGATCTAATGCAGTTACCAACTGTACGAGGACATCAAGCTTTCCAACAACCTGATCATATGAAACCTGCTACACATCTGTGGCGGCAGTTTCGTCTGGTTGAACTTTAAACAAAACATGCGCCAACAAGGAGACACAACATTTATAGATGTGCTTAACGCCCTACGAGTTAAAGCATTGACGTCTGAGCATCTTGAAATCATTCTCGGAAAAGCGTCAACAGATACATCTAACGAGTTCTCGATTGAGAAAGCGTTAAGGATATATCCAACGAATGACCAAGTTGCCAGACACAACGAGAAGGTTCTCCAGAGTTTTGAGGTTAAAAGGACTGCTATTTATACAACAAAAGCACAAGACCAACTCATTGATGCCACACGAAATTTAGGTAATAAGGATTTAGATTCTGTGGTACCTAATGATATTAATAAAACCGGAGGTCTTCCTAAAGTATTGAAAATATTCGTAGGATCGAAAGTGATGCTAAGATCGAACATTGACGTGTCAAAAGGTTTAGTAAATGGCAATTTAGCGGAGGTGAGGAACAGAGAGTAAAGTTCCTCATCCGCCATTGAAAAGGGAGGATCCTCCGGCCAGATGGGTGCTATGTCTGGCGGGCAGCTGCCCCGACTGTTGTAGTCGGGTTCTTGTATATATACTCAACGATAGAGTTCATTTCTATAGCGCAATGTAGGATAGTAGGATGCGTCCTATGTGGTTCGATAGATGTCGCTATGTGTCGCTACGTAGTTGTGTCGATGCGTTGATGCGTCAGTTGTGGCGAGAGATGTCGCTACATCACTCCCCTCCGAGACCGGAGGTCGATAGCAGGTTGAGTCGTCCATACATCTTGATGCTTGCCGGGCCAGTGTATGTTCCAGTGAGTCGGAACCAGATGCCGCATAGTTCACGGTGAGTCGGAACACTTTAGCGGAGGTGAGGAACAGAGAGTAATGTGATCCCTTTTCTATGGCGGATGAGGAACTTTACTCTCTGTTCCTCACCTCCGCTAAATTGCCATTTACTAAACCTTTTGACACGTCAATGTTCGATCTTAGCATCACTTTCGATCCTACGAATATTTTCAATACTTTAGGAAGACCTCCGGTTTTATTAATATCATTAGGTACCACAGAATCTAAATCCTTATTACCTAAATTTCGTGTGGCATCAATGAGTTGGTCTTGTGCTTTTGTTGTATAAATAGCAGTCCCTTTAACCTCAAAACTCTGGAGAACCTTCTCGTTGTGTCTGGCAACTTGGTCATTCGTTGGATATATCCTTAACGCTTTCTCAATCGAGAACTCGTTAGATGTATCTGTTGACACTTTTCCGAGAAGGATTTCAAGATGCTCAGACGTCAATGCTTTAACTCGTAGGACGTTAAGCACATCTATAAATGTTGTGTCTCCTTGTTGGCGCATGTTTTGTTTAAAGTTCAACCAGACGAAACTGCCGCCACAGATGTGTAGCAGGTTTCATATGATCAGGTTGTTGGAAAGCTTGATGTCCTCGTACAGTTGGTAACTGCATTAGATCACCAAAGAGCAAAACATTTATGCCGCCAAAACGTGCGTTGGGGCTCTTCAGCTATCGCAGACGGGAGTCGATCATGCAGAGCATCTCATAAGGTCCCATAGAAATTTCGTCTATGAACAGAAACTCAACGTTTTGCCATAATTGACGCATTACTCTTAAGTAATTACCAGTTAGAAGTGGCATACTAACAATAACTCCATCTTTTTGTACTGGTAGTTTTAGCAGACGGTGTAGTGTAGATCCACCGACCATCCGTGCTGCGACTCCAGTGAGAGCACCAACTTTAACCAACGATTTTCCATAACAGCGGTTAACTTGGTTTTTCAATAGATTAAAAAGAAAAGTTTTCCCGGTGCCTGCACCACCAGTTACGAAAATTTTCTCTCGTTCATTGACACCATTGAGTTGATTCTTAATACTCTCTGTAAGATGAATGAACAATTGTCTTTGATCAATGTTCATAGCCTGTTGTGCCCTCTGAAATTGATCATTGTTCATTTCTGTGTCCGGTAATTCTTCTTCTTCAGCTTCTATATTCAATAAAGCGTGTTGAAGAACTATAGTACTCAATAATTTCAGTATCGTGCCATGAAAATCAATGATTTTCAAAATCAATGATTTTCAAAAAAATCAGAAAATCACTGGTGTTTATTCTAAGACAGTAACTAATCTGACAAATGGGTAAATTGGGTGACTACTACCTTCCTTGAATGCGGTAGCCGTTTCTCAGTTTCCCTCTCCGGAAAATTCATCTTATTAACAGTTGGTGACCTTATCGACTGCAGATCCAAGGTCATGCTGGTTACCAAATTTTATTCCGCAAAAAAAATTAATATTTCTGTCCTGAATATTTTGTTTTGTTGTGAATACGAAGTTTTTTCTGTAAATCACGGTTACCAGTATATTATGGATATTATAAAATGATATTAGTATGCATATTAGATTTGTCGGCACATTTATGTATCTATGCAGAACAAGACGCAGTAACTACTCAGACAAATGGGTAAATCGGGCGCCTGCTGCCTTCCTTGGATGAGGTAGCCGTTTCTCAGGTTCCCTCTCCGGAAATTTCATCTTATTAACAGTTGGTGACCTTATCGACTGCAGATCCAAGGTCATGCTGGTTACCAAATTTTATTCCGCAAAATAAATTAATATTTCTGTCCTGAATATTTTGTTTTGTTGTGAATACGAAGTTTTTTCTGTAAATCACGGTTACCAGTATATTATGGATATTATAAAATGATATTAGTATGCATATTAGATTTGTCGGCACATTTATGTATCTATGCAGAACAAGACGCAGTAACTACTCAGACAAATGGGTAAATCGGGCGCCTGCTGCCTTCCTTGGATGAGGTAGCCGTTTCTCAGGTTCCCTCTCCGGAAAATTCATCTTATTAACAGTTGGTGACCTTATCGACTGCAGATCCAAGGTCATGCTGGTTACCAAATTTTATTCCGCAAAATAAATTAATATTTCTGTCCTGAATATTTTGTTTTGTTGTGAATACGAAGTTTTTTCTGTAAATCACGGTTACCAGTATATTATGGATATTATAAAATGATATTAGTATGCATATTAGATTTGTCGGCACATTTATGTATCTATGCAGAACAAGACGCAGTAACTACTCAGACAAATGGGTAAATCGGGCGCCTGCTGCCTTCCTTGGATGAGGTAGCCGTTTCTCAGGTTCCCTCTCCGGAAATTTCATCTTATTAACAGTTGGTGACCTTATCGACTGCAGATCCAAGGTCATGCTGGTTACCAAATTTTATTCCGCAAAATAAATTAATATTTCTGTCCTGAATATTTTGTTTTGTTGTGAATACGAAGTTTTTTCTGTAAATCACGGTTACCAGTATATTATGGATATTATAAAATGATATTAGTATGCATATTAGATTTGTCGGCACATTTATGTATCTATGCAGAACAAGACGCAGTAACTTCTCAGACAAATGGGTAAATCGGGCGCCTGCTGCCTTCCTTGGATGAGGTAGCCGTTTCTCAGGTTCCCTCTCCGGAAATTTCATCTTATTAACAGTTGGTGACCTTATCGACTGCAGATCCAAGGTCATGCTGGTTACCAAATTTTATTCCGCAAAATAAATTAATATTTCTGTCCTGAATATTTTGTTTTGTTGTGAATACGAAGTTTTTTCTGTAAATCACGGTTACCAGTATATTATGGATATTATAAAATGATATTAGTATGCATATTAGATTTGTCGGCACATTTATGTATCTATGCAGAACAAGACGCAGTAACTACTCAGACAAATGGGTAAATCGGGCGCCTGCTGCCTTCCTTGGATGAGGTAGCCGTTTCTCAGGTTCCCTCTCCGGAAAATTCATCTTATTAACAGTTGGTGACCTTATCGACTGCAGATCCAAGGTCATGCTGGTTACCAAATTTTATTCCGCAAAATAAATTAATATTTCTGTCCTGAATATTTTGTTTTGTTGTGAATACGAAGTTTTTTCTGTAAATCACGGTTACCAGTATATTATGGATATTATAAAATGATATTAGTATGCATATTAGATTTGTCGGCACATTTATGTATCTATGCAGAACAAGACGCAGTAACTACTCAGACAAATGGGTAAATCGGGCGCCTGCTGCCTTCCTTGGATGAGGTAGCCGTTTCTCAGGTTCCCTCTCCGGAAATTTCATCTTATTAACAGTTGGTGACCTTATCGACTGCAGATCCAAGGTCATGCTGGTTACCAAATTTTATTCCGCAAAATAAATTAATATTTCTGTCCTGAATATTTTGTTTTGTTGTGAATACGAAGTTTTTTCTGTAAATCACGGTTACCAGTATATTATGGATATTATAAAATGATATTAGTATGCATATTAGATTTGTCGGCACATTTATGTATCTATGCAGAACAAGACGCAGTAACTTCTCAGACAAATGGGTAAATCGGGCGCCTGCTGCCTTCCTTGGATGAGGTAGCCGTTTCTCAGGTTCCCTCTCCGGAAATTTCATCTTATTAACAGTTGGTGACCTTATCGACTGCAGATCCAAGGTCATGCTGGTTACCAAATTTTATTCCGCAAAATAAATTAATATTTCTGTCCTGAATATTTTGTTTTGTTGTGAATACGAAGTTTTTTCTGTAAATCACGGTTACCAGTATATTATGGATATTATAAAATGATATTAGTATGCATATTAGATTTGTCGGCACATTTATGTATCTATGCAGAACAAGACGCAGTAACTACTCAGACAAATGGGTAAATCGGGCGCCTGCTGCCTTCCTTGGATGAGGTAGCCGTTTCTCAGGTTCCCTCTCCGGAAAATTCATCTTATTAACAGTTGGTGACCTTATCGACTGCAGATCCAAGGTCATGCTGGTTACCAAATTTTATTCTGCAAAATAAATTGATATTTCTGTCCTAAATATTTTGTTTTGTTGTGAATACTAAGTATTTTTTAGTAAATCACGGTTATAAATATACTATGGATATTATAAAATGATAATAGAATGCTTATTAGATTTGTCGGAACATATATATAAGGATACGGAACAAGACGCAACTACCATATTAAAGTCTCTACGAGGTTGTGCTGAGCTGGGTGCCCGAAAGAGTAAGTGTGGAACTGCACGCATGCGTAGTTCGCGCACTAGCTCTATCTCTCTTACTCGCATGCAAAGGATGCAGAAAGAAATTAATTAATCCTGGCGAATCTAATTAGGATAATCGGATGCTTTGATCGGATTATTGCATTGTCATCGACTTTTGACAGGTGTGCAAAGTTTGAATTAAATCTGATCGTTCAAAGTAGGACAAAATCGAGCTCAAAGGGGTCGGTTACATACATACATACAGGTGAAGCTAATAAAAGCGTGTTAATAATAATAAACAATTTTCCATACTGTAGTGTATATTATTTTAATAGGTGAGCATTTGAGCAATATATCATTGAATATGTAATTGGTTACTTGAAAATGGCTCCAAAGATTACGAGATAATGTTTTACTTTCGAAGTTCATCTAGATAGGTGTTTTTGTTTTTATGACACCGAGCACAGCTCGGTACCGCCCAGATATTTGACTATAATATGAGATAATGTATTGACTTTGTCTCAAGTACTTACGATAGAAATAAGCTACGGAGATAAGCGCCTACGACGTTACGACTTAATAAGTAATAAATGATATTGTTTGACTAAGCTATGTTTTGATTATTTGTGACGTCACTCTTTGATAATCGATAATTTATATTGTCGACTTATTGGATTTGTCTTGATTTAGCGAAGGTAAAAAATGAGGACTAGTAATAGTACTACAATTTTAGTTTTCTTACAAATTTATCGTTTTCATTTGTACTGGGAAATGATAAAAAAACTTAATAACGTAGAATATCAACTATCGTGCGGTAAATTTTATATGTGAGTATTAATTTAGGTGAAGGTACTACTGGTTCTCTTTACACTTGTATTTCTCCAAATGTAAGTTATTTAATGTACCTATAGGTAGCTAATTACACAAATAAATATCAACTATTTTAGGATTTCGTATCGGCCTGAACAACGTGAAAAATGGATACGGGTTATAAACAGACCAAAATGGAATTCGAATAAGAATTCAAATGTCTGTTGTAAACAATTTCAAGAGAGATGTTTCATACAAAGGAATCGTCGCCGTGTACCCATGAATGATTTAATAACTGCTTTATTTGTAGGTACCTGTAAGTATAATTTTGGTTTTGAATGAAATTAATATACAATTATAATGAAGGAAATTTATTGTAAGAATTAAAATTAATTATTAATATAGTAGCGGATCGAAAATAGACCTATGGTTTAATAGCCTTTAACAATAAGTGATGCGTGGCCTTTATATTCTACCTCTCCAAACAGTATGCGACAAGTTAGTAAAATTAATAATACCTAATGTAAAAGTAAGACGTCATTGTGTATACGTATATTCTTTACAGATTAAGCTAGTACCGAAATGGCCAGTTTCTTCATATGTCGATGCATTTGATGATTCAGCGTGTCCAGAACCGATGCCTGTCTCGTCAACAACGCAAGCACTTTCACCAAGAAAATAGAACATCCTAGACAATAATGCACTCTTAAAAAAACAAAATCTTTAAAAAAAATAGGTTTATCAAGAACTTAAAAGCCAAAGCTATCAGGATGAAAAGCCTTTTATTAAATAAGAATGATTACTATTAAAAAAAAAAAATTACACTAAAATTATAATATAAACTGTTAATGCCCGGTTTCTATAACCAACGAGTCGGCATTGTACATTCGCTACCATTCATTTTTGCATTTATCGCAACGAGCCAACAGACGTTCCTAAAACTTTTTACATCTGCTACCAGCGACGAACGGTTGTTGGTTGGCCCGCCTACCGAAGCCCTCCAAGGGATCGCTACGTTTCGTTGTTACAGACAAGTTTATTACGAAAACAAATGAAATGTAATGTAAAAAATGTTATATTTAAGCAAGTATGCATAATTTACGTAAGAAAATTACTTTTTTTAATTATTTGATCATTTTACTGACGAAATAATAGTTTTATTAAAAAAAAAATATTAAGTACTTTTTGGCACTAGCACTGAAGTGACCGAAACGCAACAATGTCCAACCAACTAAACAAAACTTTCTTTTGTGTCACTTATTGCTTGTACCTATAATACAATATTTATATCCAGGATGCGCATCATAGACCAATAACCAAAGGAATGCGCATTGCGCAACCAACACTCACTACATAATGGCAATAAATGCTAAATTCTTGTTTGGTAATTTCGTATTAACACCACATTCATCATCATAACTAGAATCACTCCAGTCCGATAACATTTATAAATCACTTCCCATAATATCTAAACCAGAAATTTCAATATAATGAATAAATATTAACGAAAACACGTAAAACAAATAGTCAACCGGCAGATGTCGGTCAGTAACCAAATAGTTTTAACAACTCCTCGTAGTGTCAAAATGTTTATTATAGAAACACTACAAGCTGTCACCCACCTACATTTGCCCTACTATAGTCGACGCATTATGAACTGAGACTTCGGGTTGGTTTTTTGGCGGGATCTTGAAGTGACATGTTGTGGTTGTTATTTTTAATTCATTTACTTAGGTTTTTGACCCTATATTATGTAATATTTGTGGCGTTTTGCGTGATATAGTTTGGTTTTTGTGCATAAGTGAAGTGAATTATAAATATAAGCTGAAAGCATTCATTCCGAGATCACACAAAAATTCCCTAGAAAGTTCTAACAAGGGAGCCACCATCTTGTTAGGATACTGAATCGTCATAACACTTGACAATATAATTCACTCGATAATGGCAGTAATGGTCTTCATTAAAGAGGACCGGTTGCCAAGTTAGGAAGAAGAAGAAGAAGAAGAGACTTCGGGTCATAAATCACATTTATCTCTCTCGCTCGCACTTACAGGTTTTATGGAGAGGTGTATTGATGTGCGTAAGAATTGTAGAGGTGCATATCGATAACGGGATAGGTACGATCGATATGCTAAATTATGTTAATTTATAATACGAATAATTTCTCGCTATCTGAAAATAAAAGTTTTTGATTTGTAAGATAAAATGTTTGTTTCGACGTAATCATAGAGAAACTGTATAGATCGTACTGTGGCCCTGAAAAGGGCTGCTTTTATCTTTTCTGTGGATATTTCTTAGTTCTTCAAAAATCCTTATCCGTATCTTTCCCATCTGTGTCTTCTTCTTAACCTTCTGTATTCTGTACCTTCAGAATTAACCTTCTGTAGGTTAATTATCAGAGGTGGTGCTTCATCTCTAAAAATAGTTTCTCTTAAGTCCTATTTATAGAAAAAAAAACAACCTTTACTCGTAACGATCAATCGGGAGTCAGAGTGCTAATGAAGGTCACGATGACGTATCGACCCCGCGTGCGCAGGTAGCTAAGTATAGATAACGGGTTGCATTGCGTACACATTCCTACTGTTAGTGACATTTATTGCCCGAATACTCAGTTTAAAATGCGTCGACTATACTCATTATTCTATCCCTCCCGACCGTACGTAGCACGTCATTCGTAACTTAGCTGACGAAACGTTTTTTATAGAAACGCTTTTAGCGTAAGCCTGGTTGAAAATACTACCGTTCGTAAGCAACACAAATCGTTCTTTGATTATAGGAACCGGGCATATACACCGACTGATCCTGAAACATGTCAAACCAAAAGAAAATTATTGTAAATTTGTTTGATAAGTTCTTCAATCAAAGTTTCATCCTTAAAGTTTTATTTTTGCGACAAAATTTAGCCCATGGTCCTTTCCAAAGGTCCAATTTATCTCCATAAACTAATTGATCAAAATTAGTTTAACGGTTTAGGCGTGAAAACGTAACAGAACAAGTTACTTTCGCATTTATTATACTAGTATGGGTTAAAATGTCAACTGAATTTGTAATGAAGTAAGTAATGGCATGAATAATAATTATGACATGGTATCTAAAAGAAACCTGTAACCTATACTACCGTCACACCCAGTCTATTGACTTAGGTAGGTATTCCTGAATATTTTTCGATAAAAAGTAAGAGTGAGTAACAACACTATTTATTACAACATGCAAAATCAATTTTTTGTCACGTTTTCTAACTGTCATTGTGTATCTAATTAAACAACTATAAAGCTTTCGGTACCATTTTAAGCGTATTGCGTGCACGGAAGACTGAGATTTGACATGGTTAAAGTTTATTTGGAGAAGGAGTGCAGAAAGAAAATTTATCTATATCTGTTATTAATATATTAAATAAAATAAATTAATACTGCGAATCCTGACCCGACCAGTTCCACTGAACTTACACACATCAAAATATTGACATTGTCACTCAACGAAAAGTGACAGCAAGTGATGTAGATAATACTCATTGTTTATTAATACTGTAAATGTTAAACAGAAAATAGTCTGATCAAAAAGTCGCTGGTCGAATTTCGACCTTAGGCTTAGGGCGATCACTAGTATTAAAATATTATTCTTTGGTCTTTGATTAGGTACAGGTAGCTTATTAACATAATTAAACAACAGGTTAAAATTTTAAACTAAATAGTCTTAATTCTGGCCGAGAGGGGGTCTGAGAGTTGGGGGGAGGTAAGGGAGCTGCCCCCACTGTTTTCCCCCGCCGGAGAAGCGTAGTTTTTTTTTAAATTTAATAAAAGATTAACAGATCAGTATGGTGGAATTTTGACTTGTAAACATTGTCTATAGCTATCAATGAATAAATGGTGACCAACCTGTTCTGGCACTCGCCGGCCGCTAGCGCGGCACGCTAACCAGACCTAACCTGACTCGCTGTTCTGCTCACTGGTGCACTGCGACAGTATCTCACAACCTATACTTCGTAGACGGCTCGGGTTCTTTACCGAGTTCAGGTACATTATAGATTGTTGAAATCACGAAAGCAATCAGTGTCAAATAAGAGAAGCCATGGTCGTACAGTATTACAATCCAAAAACGTAGCCAAGTCGTAAAAAATCGGTGTCCAAAAGCGTAGAGAAGTTGTCGAAGTAATGGAATAATCCCCAAAGAGCACATTCATTAATACAAACAGGCCACGGAATGACGGTAAAATAACGCATCAACTCTAAATAAAGTGGCAATTGTGTTTCATTTCACGTATTTTGACAACTCTACCATAGAACACACTAAGAAACTTAACCAAACTACAAATAATTTCATTCCATTACACGCATTTACGAATCATTACGTAAGATTTTATGGAATTAAAAAAAAAAAATTAAAATATCTATATTTATTTCCGGCAGGGAAAATTATACTGGGAGGTTTGCGACGGACCCTCTTGACCTCCCTGAACTCTCAGAACCTTTAAATTCAGGCGACTTGGTTTAAGATCCAACCCATAGAACATATAGCACATCCCTTACATAAATTATTTTCATTTTAGTAACTGAATTCTACTAATATAATAAATGTGAAAGTGTGTATGATTGGATGTTTGTTACTCAATCACGCTAAAATGGCTGAACAGATTTCAATGAAATTTGGCGCACATATAGTCTATGACCTGGAATAACACATAGGGTACTTTTTATTCCGGTAAAAGTCACAGTTTAACCAGTGCTATCCTACAAATATAATAAATGGAAAGTTTCTGTTTGTTACTCATTCACGCAAAAACGGCGATTTTTTTGGTTTGTCGTGTTCCAAGATCAGTCTGTGTTTATCCAATAATAAGCAGACGAAGTCGCGGGTACCAGCTAGTAATGAATAAAAGCTTATTTTTTAAAATGATTTTAATTATTTTTTTATCTAGTTAAATAATACAGTGTTTTTCACAAGTAGGCATTGTAAATGGATAATTTTAATAAAAGGCATACCTAAAGTGGGCATGCGCAGTGATTCGTTGAATTCGAAACCCGTTACTATGGTAACAGTTGGTTTGAAGCACAGAGTACATTTATTTTCTTGTTTAGAATCACGAATAAAAAAGTATTTCCTAGAGTTCATATGTACATACAAAGTAAACTAATAATATAATTTGAAATTTGAAGAGTGATTTACATGTTATGACTTACCTGCTTGTTTGCCTTATCAGTTCCAGTAGCAGCTACCGCCCCGGTCTCATGGCTTGGGCGAGATGAGGCTCTCTGCGCGGTTGTAGTAGCGTTAGGCACAACGATCGAATCCAGAAAAGAGCGCCGACGACATGAATCGATACGTGGTACTGCAGCAGCTTGGCGACGGAACCTATGGCTCGGTGGTGCTAGCGCAGAGACGAGACACCGGCGAGAAAGTGGCCATCAAGCGCATGAAACGAAAGTACTACTCTTGGGACGAGGCCATGAATCTGCGAGAAGTGAAGTCACTGAAGAAGCTGAACCACGCCAATATAGTTAAGTTGCGTGAGGTGATCCGTGAGAACGATACGCTGTACTTCGTGTTCGAGTATATGCGCGGTAACCTGTACCAGTTGATCCGCGACGCCGAGCGGCCCTTCCCGGAGCCCGTGCTGCGCAATGTCACTTATCAAGTGTTACAGGGGCTCGCGCACATGCACCGTCACGGCTTCTTCCACCGTGATCTCAAACCTGAGAACCTTCTGTGTTCTGGACCGGACCTCGTGAAGATCGCTGACCTCGGACTCGCACGTGAGGTGCGCTCTCGGCCGCCCTACACCGACTACGTGTCCACGCGATGGTACCGTGCGCCCGAGGTGCTATTGCACGACACCCGCTACGGTCCACCTATCGACCTCTGGGCGCTCGGCTGCATTACCGCCGAACTTTACACCTGTCGACCGCTCTTCCCGGGCAACTCGGAGATCGATCAGCTACACAGGGTGTGCGCCGCGCTCGGTGCGCCAGACCGTCATCGTTGGCCTGAAGGCTACGCGTTGGCCGATGCACTACGTTTCCGGTTCCCGGCGGGAGAGGGCGTTCCCCTGGCGCGGCTGGTGCCGGCCGCCTCGCCTCCTGCGCTCGCATTACTCTCGGCGCTGCTCCGGTACTCCCCGCGCGACCGCCCCACTGCGCCCCAGGCTTTACGGTCAGTACCTCATTACTGCTATTCAGCTCATCGCGGCACTGACTCCTTCATGCGACCCAGAATAAATACTGTTTTTTTTTCTAGGTTTCCTTACTTTGCCGTCGGAGTGGGGCTCGGCATGCCACCGCCTGCGTCACGGGCGAGAAGGTTCAGTCTTGTTTTGTTCCTTATCGGTTATTGCGTCACAATATCTACTCGTACTATATATTTTTGACTACTTTTTATAGGAGCGGAGTTCACGGTGAGACGGAGAGCGCTAAGAGCCCGGTGATGGTGTCGCTTCAACCCCACCACTCGATCATCAAAGTTCGCGACCGTTTCGCAGACATCCTCGGGTACGGGATCTGACTTTTAATCAAAAATATAGACGCGGAATTGGTAACACTCTAATGAAAACGTTCGGTAGAGGTGAGGTGGTTCACGAAGGCGGGGAGCCGACAGGCGCGGGCGGAGCGCTGGCGGCGAAGGCGGCTGCCGCAAGCGGAGCGGCCGCCGCATACCTGGGTGCTGCGCGGTATGTGGCGGGCGCCAGGATTGACACGTCTCTGTTCCGAGCGCTGCCTCTGCGGACACATCGCGGTTAGTCCTATAGACTATTCAGGTACCTAGCATCCAGGCGCGAATGGGACTACGTCACTGTATAGGTAGTACTCGTAGGTCACTTATTAGTACTCTTCATTCAGTGATACCACGAATGTGAAACAAGACACATTAAAGGATATAACGTTTATGAAACAAAATATTTTTCCCCAATACTAAAGCATGGCGGTGGGAACTTGAACGTCTTTGGTCTGCTTTTTAGACACTGGGTTGGACCGACCGAACTGGTAACTACACGAGAGGAAGTACCAATACACGCAAACATTAGAAGAGACCATTCTACCGTACTATACGCTGATGGTACCTAACTTTTAGTGATTTAGGTTAAGGTATTCCTAACTCAAAAGGCTCACTGTGTTATATCTCAATAACCAGCTTGAATATGTACTTAATTGTTCAATCTGAATCTGATAGAACATGTGACAGAGCTTAGTGAAAAATATAATATCTAAACGTATTTAGGTACTTTACAACATGATTTTAGAAGAATGGAACTTTGTTTAGTTGGATGCCTGTTAAAACTTACATTAAGAGCCAATACCGCAACAATGTACACTGTACAGCAGTTAAAACTATCTTGTGTTGCACTCACAAAGGTTTTATTCAATTTAATATACAAGATAAACATTGATTAATTGTTAGGTATATTTTTCTTTCAGTCACTTTAATTCTTGGTAGGTAAATATAAACCAAGTAGTAAACCTTACCATTCATATCCCTTTAATGATTAATATTTTTCCCAAAAATGAAAAATACCAAGAATAAAATTATCATTGTCTATCAACAACAAAATATCATTTATTATTTTAACTGCAACTTTCTCAGAATTGTAAAACAATGTTTGGTCTGCAACACAGCAACTCCACGGCAGAATATTTCAAAGTTGGGAAATTGTCTGCTTTGTGCATATTATATTTAGTAATCAGAATGGTGGAGATCTCTTTTTCCTACAACATGTAGTAACTTCAAACATAACATGAAGAGTCATTTGAGTAAGCCGGCATGACAGCAACAACTGATGATGAGTTGTAGATCCCACAGTAGTCACTCACCATCAGGCACAATGTGGTCACTTTGTCATGATAGAATAAAAAAGTATAATAATTAACTGTCTTGATTATTTTTATTATACACTTTTTTGCAGTTAATAGAATTTTTTTTTGAAACAGTTTTAAACAATAAAACTTAATTACAAAATACCTATAGCCTGAACAATTTTGTCCACTAACAACTTGTTTATGAGCAGGTTATATTGTAAATATACTTTGCAAACACTGAAAGGATATGACCCCCAATCAATAATTTAGACATATGGGTTACAGTACAGGTGCTTTCAGCTTGTGACTCTTAATCTGTTAACTATTTTACTTACATAAACCATATCTTATTACGTAATTGAATCTCCTATTTTTTAAGAATCAACAAGCTATAAAGCATGTTGATTTTTTGAGGGTGAAAGGTGTAAGTGCTATTTTTATAACATTTAAAACTATATTATGTTTCAGAGGCAACAACTGTGGGAAGTGGAGCTGCTCGAGTCGACTGGGCAGCCAAGTACCTTCGCTAGGAGCCAACTTACTCATAATCAGTCAGTTCTGTACCACAAATCTATAACTAACTGATGTCTAGAGACAGATGTAAATAAATTTTATAACATTTTTTATGAGTTTCTATTATAATTAGTTTCTTTCAAATCATTTATTTCTGTACAAATTTACACCAAAATTAAAATGATTGTTTATGTGGACGCTCATATCTCAGGTGTAGCACCATAATTACAATTTGTAAATTGATCTTAGCCTAAAGAAATGTTAAGGAAACTGAAACACAGATCACTTCATAAAATATAATTATTTACACATAATAATATACAAATATAAAATCTGATAGTGATCAACAGAGAGTTCAACAGTCAGAATCACTCATATCCAAGGTATGCTTTGGTGTCCAGCCCGTGTGGAGCATGTACAGCAGGAAGTGACCAGCCTAGCATTCGGCAAGTAGCTGTTCGCTTTGGTGATGCTGTTGAGATGTTTACTGAGACACCCTTGATAATGTGGTCTTGGCCACATAGTGATCGTGCCACCTCCGGGTCCAGGAATGTGACAAAACTAAATGCACGAAAAGGCCGTGGTACAAAAACATCTGTTACTTGTCCGAATTCAGCGAAATAGTCACGCAGGTCCTCTGCCGAGAGAGCCTCGGTACAGCGACCTACAAATACCTTGCGGTGTGCGGATGCTGGACTGCCCTTCCCGTTTGGAATTCGCACGTCGCACCAGCGCCCGTCAATCATATGCCGTCGTCCGAGTGCACCCAGTTGGGCTTCATACTCTGCGAACTTTATGAATCCGAATCCTTTTGATAAACCGGTGCGCTGGTCGCGCTTCACCTGCACCATCAGCAACTCTCCAAATGTAGTGAAGTACTCACGCACCTTGTCCTCAGCCGTACGCCATGGCAGCCCGAGTACGATTAGGTCCGAGCAGCGCGGGTAACACGAGGGCTCGGGACGCGGGAAAGCACACCAGTAGCGGTACGTGGACCATCCCTCCGCCGGTGGTGACAGTCGTTCGTCGACGAGCCGTACGCCGCGCAATCTCCCGCCCACATCTGACCGGTACTTGAGTCCGCTCGCGCCCGCAAACTGCGCACACACCGTCGACAGCAGCAACGATCCGTCCTCCTCAGTGGGCAGCTCGATTGGGTCCTCGTGCTCACTTTCGCTCACCTGCACGTACTCGGTCATCTCGCTCAGAAGCGCGCCCGCGGCCTCGGCTTGCGCGCCTGCATTATGTTCACATCTTCGCCCGGAAACTCCCGTGTGCCTTAGCTTTGCAAACTCGCCTTACGTCATGATTTTCCTGTTTTGCTTTCGACGAAGAGTATAGAGTTCTGTCACAGGTATCTAATAGCGTTCGCTTTTACTACGAGTATCGACGATCACAGATAACTATTATCTGTGTCTGTTTGTTCCACATCCGTCACTCCTGCATTTGATGAAAATATAACTCTGATAAATAGAAATATATGTAATATTATTCTTAGACCTCGTCTCGTGACGTAAGACATGACGTGCATCGTTGATTTGATCGGAGATCACTGTTGCCAACTCTAAAAATTCCGAGTCCCTAGTCTCAATATCAAAAGTCGCTGGAAAGTCGCTAACTAATGACTGGTTTCTGAGGTTCCTAATTAATAGCTATTGATTCCATAAAGATAACTGTAGCTAAAACGAAGTTTATCACATTATGTGTTTCTGTACACATTTGTGACTGTTCGACAACATATATGTAGTTCAATAAGCTGTCACTAGATGAAAATAAATCGTACATACATATTTCAATTATAATTTTTGCTTACTATAAACAATTTATTTTTCATTAGGTATTTATAGATGGCACTGTACGCTATATTTTAGGTTTATCACGCATTAAAACTATCACACATTTGGTTTTAGTTAGAACTTAGAAGTAAAATATATTATAATTAATATGCCTACCATTGAAAGGAGAATATCTGGAAATATGAAATCCCGTATCACATTGCGTCTAAATAAATTTTGTTTAAAACATTCAACATTTACCTTAGTAATGATACTTTTTAACAATTTTACAGAAATAAAGACTGATAATTATTTTTGTTGGTCTGTCGGTTGGATATGTCGGGTGTTTACTGTCTATTTTTTTCAGATCAGTCGTCAAACAACCATCGAATAGAAAAACGCTCCATTTTGGTTAGTTTAGTTGAACCAAGTTTAACTGAAGTGTATCGTATGATGGTGTCGTCTTCTTCTTCTTCTTCCTAACACTATTGAAAAGCATTACTGCCATTAACAAATAAATATAGTGTCCTGTTTTATGACGATTTCAATACCCTAACAAGATTGTGGCTCCCTTGTTAGACCTTTCTAGGGAGTTTTTGTAGCTTCTCAGAATGTATGCTTTCCGTTTATATTTAAAAACAACCAAATTATATCTTGCAAAACGCCACTAACATTATATAATATAGGGTCAAAAACCTAAGTTAATGTATCTATACATTCAATAAATTTGAAGTGTCTGTTTGTGTTATATATGTATATACCTATATGTATGTTGCGCGCCGTGCCTTACCGCACGGTAATGGCTATGCAATAAAACAGTGTGTAACTAGCCGCGTTGCGTTTTACTGGTGTCGATCCTCGATATAACTTATTGATTGGTGTAAAATTAATTTCATGAGTCTTAATTCTAAAAAATGCGTACATATGAAATTCACAAGAAAAAATAATTTCATAACTTCTACTTATAACATTACAGGTCACAATATAGAAGAGGTAGAAGTTATTAGAGATTTGGGGATCACGTTTGATAGTGTTGGCGACAAAACAGTTGTTTTCGTGTCTTAGGTTAGGGTATTATATGATATTACTGTGTTTACGTGTTATATACTATGTGTTACGATAAAATAGATTAATACAGACAATATTATAGAGAAATGTAAGCGAATACGCTACATTACAAGTTGCACGTTATATATTAGGATGTATATAAACCATTATGTATTGTGTGTCACATATGTGAAAATATAACTAATATAGAATAGATTAACGCATAGAGTAAGCCAATAGAGTAAGTATATCGAATATTATAGAGATTTTACGAACGGAAAATAGTGATGCCGCCCGTAAATTACATTGTTTTTGGCTTATATACGGAATATATACGTAATGTATATATAAGTGAATATGTAATGGATAGGTAATTCAAAGAGGAACATCTTGATATATGACATGTGTACATAAGATATATAATGACAGAAATATAAAGATTTAACAGGGCAACCAAAGCGAAAACTGAAATTAAAACAAAGTTAAAAACACGAAATAAAACGGGGCTCTCTTTACGGTCATTCCTCGAACTACTTAAGCTCGAAGAGGGGCCGTATTGGGCACGGTGCAATTCA
This sequence comes from Saturnia japonica, assembly GCA_033032175.1. Taxonomy (NCBI): domain Eukaryota; kingdom Metazoa; phylum Arthropoda; class Insecta; order Lepidoptera; family Saturniidae; genus Saturnia; species Saturnia japonica. Next base: position 20,932,822 of record CM065315.1, read on the forward strand.
ACGAGTCTACAAGTACAAGCAACAAGTAACAACGAGAAGAAAGCTTTGGTCGTCCTGTGAACAATTAATTGAAGATATCGACTTTCATTGAAGACCCGGCACCTCAAGCGGTCGTGCATTATTGCACCCCCCGGACCCCCTCGCTACTAACATCACGCCACCCACTGGCATCCGTACGGTGTCTACGAGACGGGCATCCGGCGCAACAAAACGCCCGTCCAAACCGGGGAAACGTCACCCCCCCCCCCTCCCTCCCTCACGCAGAGTGGAAGTGACGCGAACCCAACAGATAGAAAGTTAACTTTTGTGCCTCATGTCTGTCAAATACTCAAAAAAGCGTTTAAGTCTTTAGGTTTTATAATCAGAAGTGGTAAGGAATTCCGCAAGCCCCAAACTAAAATATTACTTTACAATGATATTGTGCGCAGCATATTAGAATATTGTAGTGTAGTGTGGAGACCACACTATGCCACGCACTCTCTTATGATTGAACGTACCTATACAGAAAAAGTTTTTATACCACTTGATGTAATCCGTAGGAAAAGTAAATAAAAATAAATCATATATAGATAGAATGAAAGAATTTCAAATTGTAGCACTCTCTAAACGTAGAGATATTTTGGATCTTATATTTTTATATAAACTCGTAAGAAACTAAATTGATTGTCCGGAAATCCTTCAAATGGTTAATTATAGAGGGCTGTTCTATATTATTTTAAATTAAAGTACATCACTTTTTTTTGCAATTTAAGAGATGTTGAAAGAGATATTTTTAAAGTAAATGTAAATTGGGACTTAGTCTTTTATACCATGTTTTAAAGTTACCAGTATGTTATTTTTGAAAAAAAAAAATAACATATATAATGTAAGACAAATATTGTTAAACCAGAAATATTATTATAATTTTGTAAATACATAGCAAAATTTATCATGTCGTGTTCCAAACACATAAGGGCTATTCTATATTATTTTAAATTAAAGTACATCACATTATTTTTGCAATTTAAGAGATGTTGAAAGAGATATTTTTAAAGTAAATGTAAATTAGGACTTAGTTTTTTATACCATATTTTAAAGTTACCAGTATGTTATTTTTGAAATAAATTAATAACATATATAATGTAATACAAATATTGTTAAACCAGAAACATTATTATAATTTTGTAAATACATAAGAAAATTTATCATGTCGTGTTCCAAACACATAAGGGCTATTCTATATTATTTTAAATGAAGGTACATCACATTATTTTTGCAATTTAAGAGATGTTGAAAGAGATATTTTTAAAGTAAATGTAAATTAGGACTTAGTTTTTTATACCATATTTTAAAGTTACCAGTATGTTATTTTTGAAATAAATTAATAACATATATAATGTAATACAAATATTGTTAAACCAGAAATATTATTATAGTTTTGTAAATACATAACAAAATTTATCATGCCTTGTTCCAAACACATAAGGGCTATTCTATATTATTGTAAATGAAGGTACATCACTTTCTTTTACAATTTAAGACTTGTTGAAAGAATTATTTTTATAGTAAATGTAAGTTGGGATTTAGTTTTTATATCATGTTTTAAAGTTATCAGTATGTTATTTTTTTATAAATAAATAATATATTTATATAATGTAAGACAAGAATGTCAAATCAGTAATATTATAATTTTATAAACGCATAATTTTTTTTCATGCATTGGTTCTAATGCATTTTATTTTAATAATTCCAGTCTTAAGAAATTGTAAAATATTTTGTAACCTAAAGGCTGTTGAAAAAAATGGTTTTATAAATGTAGATTAGGATTTAGTTTCTTATGCAATATTTTGAAGTAATCTGTATGTTATTTATAAGTAAATAAATTACATAATGATGTGTTATAATATTACATCAATAGTATTATTATGTCATAGTTTTGTAAATACATAATAATAATTATGATGCATTGGTTTAAATACTTAAGTTCTTTATACTGTATATGATTTTTGTATATAAGTAAATTACATATAGGTAAATATAATGTAAAACAATATTGTTACACCAGTAATATTATTATAGTATAATTTTTTAAATTCATAACAAAATTTATCATGCCTATTGTATAATATACAATTTAATAAATCAAACTACATCAATTTTTTTTTGCTATTTACGATATGTTTAAGAAATATTTTTATAGTAAATGTAGATTAAGTCTTCATTTATTTTTTATCATGCCTTGGTACAAATACATAAGTTCTATCTAGTTTATATTATTTTAATAATTCTAGGTTTTAAGTTTATTTTTATATAAATAAATATCATTTAATGTGAAACAATATTGTTATATCATTAATACTATTATTATAATATATATAATTTTGTAAATGCATGACACACATAAGTCAAAATCTGTATAGAACCTAATAATGTTTATTGTAATATTTAAAAGCCTGGCCTTATTATTTATTTATAGCAATTTCTTTAATTTGTTAATTACTTGTATATTGATAGATAAATATTTATTTTTTATACTGCTAATATTTGTCTAATTCGTATTGATTCTCTAGGAATCAACAAACACGCAGTCTTCTTTTTAAATACACCTTCATGCATTTTATCATCCTATAATACAATACATACGGTTCTAAAAACGAATGCATAAAGTCGGTCCTAAGTCCGTAAAGTACGAAGGAAAAGTTGATTTGCGTGTAACAATTAATCATTTTATTTGTTCAACTTTAACCATTTTTGATTACCTACTCGACATTCTTATAAACAATCATCTATGACTTATATTACGAAAAGGTTCAATTTCAATTACGGATTTGATTCTAAACATTATTTCACTATAATACAATAAAGCTACTTTTTCGATGAGTACCGTATTTTAATACTATATTTAATTGTAATTAAAGCGTAAGAATTGGCGGTCGATTGCTAATTGTTACAAAATCTAATGAAACTTTTAATATCCATTATGCTATTTATATATTGTAATTGTAATAAAAATAAATAATGAGTTCTTATATGTGCAGTTTTATTTTATTGTGAGTAAATACATGAAAATAAATTCTAAAAGAACTTTAATAAGAACCGGTAAAATCATTCAAAAATAAATCGTAAAGTACCCCACTAGTTTACCGATTCAACAAAACGTTATCGGTACGTATTCCAGTTTTACACCACTATTCGAAACTACATATTCATATAATAAGTTCCGAAAGAAAAGGATGCAAAAGGGGTTATATATACGACTTGCACAAGAGTAAAAGAGACGTCACGTCCACCCTCTCTAGCGGTAACCCAAGCCTAGGTCCGTTCCTCGGAGTGAAACCCTTGGGTCAGGCAACCGCCCGCGCGATACAAGTGACACTGTACGTGCATCACTTAGCTACCTACATACAACACTACACACGTATGAACATACACACGTGCACACCACACAGGTACATAGGTTCTGTGAGGGACCTTTTTTTTTTCTTTTTTTACGCTAGTTAGTTAGCGCTAGTTAGTGTAGAAATATTCCGATTACTGAATACACATACGCACGGTTCCTTCCTTCCTCCCAGGAGGAAGGGAACGTGCCTATGTGTATAAATTAGTTAGCTCGAATCGTAGGTGTAGGGATTCGATTAGATCGCGACTTATTTGCGAACGCGGCGACCGCCCGAGCCGAGGTCCGGCCACTTTGGCACCCTCGTGCGAGTCGTCCACAAAACTTTCGCGGCTGAGTGCCCTCTGCGCTCGCCCCCAAGTCCGGTGAAGCTGCAAAAGCCGCAGCGGCTTTAGGGCCCCTAAGGCTAACAGTGTAGTCAGTTCTAAAAAAAAAAAAAAAAAAAAAATAGATATAAAGATTGTTTTCACAACCACAGACAAACCTACACTATCGTGTTAAATAATTAGTATGAAGATTGCCATCTCAATTGTTATTTATCTCTGCACATAGCTAAAATACAATAACACTATTTTTATGTTCTACACATAATTTTATAACCTATAATACAACTTTTACGTTTCGTTATTGCCTATTACGTAATGGGAAGATTTAAAACAAAGAACGCTGTAAAAAAATAGGTGGGGGTGCTTTTGCACACGGATGAATCATAACATCGAGACCTGCGTTGCCAGATGTACGAGAAATCTCGTACTTTTAGGATATTTTGCAGTTCTGTAAACGAGCAAAAAAAAAATCGTACGCTTTTTTACGAGATTTCAACAATAGTGTCTGCCAGCGTCCCATATACAAATCAAAAATACTAATTATAAAACAATATATTATGTTCATGCACATGACTAGATTAATTGCCTCATCATCAAATGTATCTTTATTCGTTGACTGGAGAATCCCCGCTAAGATGATTTTTTTATGATTATCCATAATGCACTAATGATGAAATATTGTTTTCTTATTTCTTTTGCGCTAACTAAAACAGTATTATGATTAAATTTTAATTTAGGTAAGAAGAGAGATAGAGAATAAACTAAACGTAGGTAAAATGAATGAAAGTTTTATAATTTAGGATAGTTATGTATAATTTTCCAGCATACCTTACAATTTTCATATAATATGGGTTTTACAAATTATTAGTACACAATTTTAATGTCCATAACCGAGACGTTCTTCTTGCTCCGACAGCTCAGCGTAGAGATCCTTGCCTAGGATCTCTCCGTGTTGAGTAGGTAGGCCAAACAAGGTTGAATCACGAGGCTCGCCCTCAGCGGACAATGTGGTGTGAGCCGTATGAACAAGCTCAGTCCAAGTGAAGACGTCGTTGCATCAAGTGGAACGTCGGAATCCGTTCAGCTCTCGATATGGCGAAACAAAAATATATATATATCAGTAATTTATATATTAATCCAGGTATAAGTTCCTGGAATATTATTGTCTTCTTCAATAGGGTACTTCACCCACAAAAATAGTTATTTTATCAAACTGTAGATATTTAAATTATAAACGTATCAACTATTCAAAGGTCTGCAATACAATTCCTTGGTTTTATCAACACTCTTGATAATTATTATATAAACGTTACTACGATTCAAAGGTCTGCCGTACAATTCTTTGGTTTTATTAAAACACTTGATAATTATTATATAAACGTTACTCGATTCAAAGGTCTGCCGTACAATTCTTTGGTTTTATTAAAACACTTGATAATTATTATATAAACGTTACTCGATTCAAAGGTCTGCCGTACAATTCTTTGGTTTTATTAAAACACTTGATAATTATTATATAAACGTTACTACGATTCAAAGGTCTGCCGTACAATTCTTTGGTTTTATTAAAACACTTGATAATTATTATATAAACGTTACTACGATTCAAAGGTCTGCCGTACAATTCTTTGGTTTTATTAAAACACTTGATAATTATTATATAAACGTTACTACGATTCAAAGGTCTGCCGTACAATTCTTTGGTTTTATTAAAACACTTGATAATTATTATATAAACGTTACTCGATTCAAAGGTCTGCCGTACAATTCTTTGGTTTTATTAAAACACTTGATAATTATTATATAAACGTTACTCGATTCAAAGGTCTGCCGTACAATTCTTTGGTTTTATTAAAACACTTGATAATTATTATATAAACGTTACTACGATTCAAAGGTCTGCCGTACAATTCTTTGGTTTTATTAAAACACTTGATAATTATTATATAAACGTTACTACGATTCAAAGGTCTGCCGTACAATTCTTTGGTTTTATTAAAACACTTGATAATTATTATATAAACGTTACTCGATTCAAAGGTCTGCCGTACAATTCTTTGGTTTTATTAAAACACTTGATAATTATTATATAAACGTTACTCGATTCAAAGGTCTGCCGTACAATTCTTTGGTTTTATTAAAACACTTGATAATTATTATATAAACGTTACTCGATTCAAAGGTCTGCCGTACAATTCTTTGGTTTTATTAAAACACTTGATAATTATTATATAAACGTTACTCGATTCAAAGGTCTGCCGTACAATTCTTTGGTTTTATTAAAACACTTGATAATTATTAAAGTCTAAATCTTTTTTATAAAACCTTGATAATTATTATATAAACGTTACTCGATTCAAAGGTCTGCCGTACAATTCTTTGGTTTTATTAAAACACTTGATAATTATTATATAAACGTTACTCGATTCAAAGGTCTGCCGTACAATTCTTTGGTTTTATTAAAACACTTGATAATTATTATATAAATTAAGCATTTGTTTTAAATATTAATTAAGCTATTTGTTTTAAATATTAATTAAGCATTTGTTTTAAATATTATATAAAACGTTACTCGATTCAAAGTCTGCCGTACAATTCTTTGGTTTATTAAAACACTTGATAATTATTATATAAACGTTACTCGATTCAAGGTCTGCCGTACAATTCTTTGGTTATTAAAACACTTGATAATTATTATATAAACGTTACTACGATTCAAAGGTCTGCCGTACAATTCTTTGGTTTTATTAAACACTTGATAATTATTATATAAACGTTACTCGATTCAAAGGTCTGCCGTACAATTCTTTGGTTTTATTAAACACTTGATAATTATTATATAAACGTTACTCGATTCAAAGGTCTGCCGTACATTCTTTGGTTTATTAAAACACTTGATAATTATTATATAAACGTTACTCGATTCAAAGGTCTGCCGTACATTCTTTGGTTTTATTAAAACACTTGATAATTATTATTAAACGTTACTCGATTCAAAGGTCTGCCGTACAATTCTTTGGTTTTATTAAAACACTTGATAATTATTATATAAACGTTACTACGATTCAAAGGTCTGCCGTACAATTCTTTGGTTTTATTAAAACACTTGATAATTATTATATAAACGTTACTCGATTCAAAGGTCTGCCGTACAATTCTTTGTTTTATTAAAACACTTGATAATTATTATATAAACGTTACTTTTAACAAAACTCTTGATAATTATTATATAAACGTTACTCGATTCAAAGGTCTGCCGTACAATTCTTTGGTTTTATTAAAACACTTGATAATTATTATATAAACGTTACTCGATTCAAAGGTCTGCCGTACAATTCTTTGGTTTTATTAAAACACTTGATAATTATTATATAAACGTTACTCGATTCAAAGGTCTGCCGTACAATTCTTTGGTTTTATTAAAAACTTGATAATTATTATATAAACGTTACTCGATTCAAAGGTCTGCCTTACAATTCTTTGGTTTTATTAAAACACTTGATAATTATTATATAAACGTTACTACGATTCAAAGGTCTGCCGTACAATTCTTTGGTTTTATTAAAACACTTGATAATTATTATATAAACGTTACTCGATTCAAAGGTCTGCCGTACAATTCTTTGGTTTTATTAAAACACTTGATAATTATTATATAAACGTTACTTTCAAAGTCTCGAAATTTTGTTTTATTAAAAACTTATATATTAAAGTTCTACATTCAAGGTCTGCCGTACAATTCTTTGGTTTTATTAAAACACTTATAATTATTTTAAACGTTACTGATTCAAAGGTACAATTTTTGTTTTATTAAAACACTTGATAATTATTATATAAACGTTACTCGATTCAAAGGTCTGCCGTAAATTTTTGGTTTTATTAAAAATTGATATTATTATATAAACGTTATCGATTCAAAGGTTGCCGTACAATTTTGGTTTTATTAAAAATAATAATTATATAAAGTCTACGATTCAAAGGTCTGCCGTACAATTCTTTGGTTTTATTAAAACACTTGATAATTATTATATAAACGTTACTACGATTCAAAGGTCTGCCGTACAATTCTTTGGTTTTATTAAAACACTTGATAATTATTATATAAACGTTACTCGATTCAAAGGTCTGCCGTACAATTCTTTGGTTTTATTAAAACACTTGATAATTATTATATAAACGTTACTCGATTCAAAGGTCTGCCGTACAATTCTTTGGTTTTATTAAAACACTTGATAATTATTATATAAACGTTACTCGATTCAAAGGTCTGCCGTACAATTCTTTGGTTTTATTAAAACACTTGATAATTATTATATAAACGTTACTACGATTCAAAGGTCTGCCGTACAATTCTTTGGTTTTATTAAAACACTTGATAATTATTATATAAACGTTACTACGATTCAAAGGTCTGCCGTACAATTCTTTGGTTTTATTAAAACACTTGATAATTATTATATAAACGTTACTCGATTCAAAGGTCTGCCGTACAATTCTTTGGTTTTATTAAAACACTTGATAATTATTATATAAACGTTACTACGATTCAAAGGTCTGCCGTACAATTCTTTGGTTTTATTAAAACACTTGATAATTATTATATAAACGTTACTCGATTCAAAGGTCTGCCGTACAATTCTTTGGTTTTATTAAAACACTTGATAATTATTATATAAACGTTACTCGATTCAAAGGTCTGCCGTACAATTCTTTGGTTTTATTAAAACACTTGATAATTATTATATAAACGTTACTCGATTCAAAGGTCTGCCGTACAATTCTTTGGTTTTATTAAAACACTTGATAATTATTATATAAACGTACGATTCAAAGGTCTGCCGTACAATTCTTTGGTTTTATTAAAACACTTGATAATTATTATATAAACGTTACTAACTGAATTCTGTTAAGTTGCTAAATTTTGTTTATTAAATTTAATTTAAAAACTACTGATTAAAGGTTCTACAATTCTTTGGTTTTATAAAACATTTATTTTATTAAACTTACTGATAAGTTTAATAAGTTATAATCAAAGGCTCTAAATTTTAGTTTTATTAAAACATTGAAATTATAATAACTTTTTTTAAAGTTGCTAAATTTTTGGTTTTATTAAAACATGTATTTAATAACTTTATTAAAGTTGCTAAATTTTGGTTTTATTAAAACACTTGATAATATTAATAAGTTTATTAAAGTTGCTAAATTTTGTTTTATAAAACTTATAATTATTATATAAACGTTATTAACAAAGTATTTTAATAAGTTTTAATAAAGTTGCTAAATTTTGTTTTATTAAAAAGTTCATAATTTTGTTTTATTAAAACACTTGTATAATTTAGGTTTTACATTCAAAGGTCTGCCGTACAATTCTTTGGTTTTATTAAAACACTTGATAATTAATTATTATTTCGATTAAAGGTTGCCATAATTCTTTGGTTTTATTAAAACATTGATAATTATTTTAATTATATTCAAAGGTTGCCGACAATTCTTTGGTTTTTTAAAACATTGATAATTATTATATAAACGTTTTATATTCAAAGGTCTGCCGTAATTTTTGGTTTTATTAAAACACTTGATAATTATTATAAAATTGATTAATTCAAAGGTCTGCCGTACAATTCTTTGGTTTTATTAAAACACTTGATAATTATTATATAAACGTTACTACGATTCAAAGGTCTGCCGTACAATTCTTTGGTTTTATTAAAACACTTGATAATTATTATATAAACGTTACTCGATTCAAAGGTCTGCCGTACAATTCTTTGGTTTTATTAAAACACTTGATAATTATTATATAAACGTTACTCGATTCAAAGGTCTGCCGTACAATTCTTTGGTTTTATTAAAACACTTGATAATTATTATATAAACGTTACTCGATTCAAAGGTCTGCCGTACAATTCTTTGGTTTTATTAAAACACTTGATAATTATTATATAAACGTTACTCGATTCAAAGGTCTGCCGTACAATTCTTTGGTTTTATTAAAACACTTGATAATTATTATATAAACGTTACTCGATTCAAAGGTCTGCCGTACAATTCTTTGGTTTTATTAAAACACTTGATAATTATTATATAAACGTTACTCGATTCAAGGTCTGCCGTACAATTCTTTGGTTTTATTAAAACACTTGATAATTATTATATAAACGTTACTCGATTCAAAGGTCTGCCGTACAATTCTTTGGTTTTATTAAAACACTTGATAATTATTATATAAACGTTACTCGATTCAAAGGTCTGCCGTACAATTCTTTGGTTTTATTAAAACACTTGATAATTATTATATAAACGTTACTCGATTCAAAGGTCTGCCGTACAATTCTTTGGTTTTATTAAAACACTTGATAATTATTATATAAACGTTACTACGATTCAAAGGTCTGCCGTACAATTCTTTGGTTTTATTAAAACACTTGATAATTATTATATAAACGTTACTCGATTCAAAGGTCTGCCGTACAATTCTTTGGTTTTATTAAAACACTTGATAATTATTATATAAACGTTACTCGATTCAAAGGTCTGCCGTACAATTCTTTGGTTTTATTAAAACACTTGATAATTATTATATAAACGTTACTCGATTCAAAGGTCTGCCGTACAATTCTTTGGTTTTATTAAAACACTTGATAATTATTATATAAACGTTACTCGATTCAAAGGTCTGCCGTACAATTCTTTGGTTTTATTAAAACACTTGATAATTATTATATAAACGTTACTCGATTCAAAGGTCTGCCGTACAATTCTTTGGTTTTATTAAAACACTTGATAATTATTATATAAACGTTACTACGATTCAAAGGTCTGCCGTACAATTCTTTGGTTTTATTAAAACACTTGATAATTATTATATAAACGTTACTACGATTCAAAGGTCTGCCGTACAATTCTTTGGTTTTATTAAAACACTTGATAATTATTATATAAACGTTACTACGATTCAAAGGTCTGCCGTACAATTCTTTGGTTTTATTAAAACACTTGATAATTATTATATAAACGTTACTCGATTCAAAGGTCTGCCGTACAATTCTTTGGTTTTATTAAAACACTTGATAATTATTATATAAACGTTACTCGATTCAAAGGTCTGCCGTACAATTCTTTGGTTTTATTAAAACACTTGATAATTATTATATAAACGTTACTCGATTCAAAGGTCTGCCGTACAATTCTTTGGTTTTATTAAAACACTTGATAATTATTATATAAACGTTACTACGATTCAAAGGTCTGCCGTACAATTCTTTGGTTTTATTAAAACACTTGATAATTATTATATAAACGTTACTACGATTCAAAGGTCTGCCGTACAATTCTTTGGTTTTATTAAAACACTTGATAATTATTATATAAACGTTACTACGATTCAAAGGTCTGCCGTACAATTCTTTGGTTTTATTAAAACACTTGATAATTATTATATAAACGTTACTACGATTCAAAGGTCTGCCGTACAATTCTTTGGTTTTATTAAAACACTTGATAATTATTATATAAACGTTACTACGATTCAAAGGTCTGCCGTACAATTCTGTGGTTTTATTAAAACACTTGATAATTATTATATAAACGTTACTACGATTCAAAGGTCTGCCGTACAATTCTTTGGTTTTATTAAAACACTTGATAATTATTATATAAACGTTACTACGATTCAAAGGTCTGCCGTACAATTCTTTGGTTTTATTAAAACACTTGATAATTATTATATAAACGTTACTTTTAACAAAACTCTTGATAATTATTATATAAACGCTACTCGATTCAAAGGTCTGCCGTACAATTCTTTGGTTTTATTAAAACACTTGATAATTATTATATAAACGTTACTTTTAACAAAACTCTTGATAATTATTATATAAACGTTACTACGATTCAAAGGTCTGCCGTACAATTCTTTGGTTTTATTAAAACACTTGATAATTATTATATAAACGTTACTACGATTCAAAGGTCTGCCGTACAATTCTTTGGTTTTATTAAAACACTTGATAATTATTATATAAACGTTACTACGATTCAAAGGTCTGCCGTACAATTCTTTGGTTTTATTAAAACACTTGATAATTATTATATAAACGTTACTTTTAACAAAACTCTTGATAATTATTATATAAACGTTACTCGATTCAAAGGTCTGCCGTACAATTCTTTGGTTTTATTAAAACACTTGATAATTATTATATAAACATTACTTTTATCAAAACTCTTGATAATTATTACATAAACGTTACTACGATTCAAAGGTCTGCCGTACAATAATTTGGTTTTATTAAAACATTTGATAATTATTGTATAAACGTTACTACGATTCAAAGGTCTGAAATACAATAATCTATGATCAGATCGATCCTGAAAAATCTGTCATACTCTCTGTTCTAATTTTCTATTTCCGTTTGAATTCAAAATTTCATCTTACTAGACTTTTCTTATTTTAAAAATTCAAAATAAATCTAATCATAGATTTATTTTGCTAAACTAGAACCTGGATAGAATATTTGTCTATACCTGAGATACTCCTAACTGCGCATGCTCTATTACTATCAAAGAATTATCAATGACAGAGATTGTCATAATATTGCAATGTAAACAATACGAACCTAAAATATTAACAAAGCTGTTATTAAACCAAAATTATCAAGTTATAAATTATCTAAACGCATCAATACATAAACCTATCATTAATTGGTATCCTGGAAATAAAAGAATAGGTACACCAAAACAATAATAAGGTAAATCAAATGAACTTATGATGAATAATATAAAGTAGATATTAAATAAGATAAATAAGATTATCTTCCAGATAAATAATATAACAACAGGTGTAAAAATGTATTTTTATGCAATGGTAGTAGAAGTTCTAGATTCGTTCCCCGAAATCCACTGCAGTGGTGATCACGCTGCAGTCGGAGGCGGCAACGAGAGGTCTTACGTACAAAGAGGTGCTGTCCAAGACCTGGGACAGTGTAGACCTAAACACCCTCGGAATCGAGGGTGTGAATTACAGGAGGGCGGCGACTGGAGCAGCTATATTGGAGGTACCTGGCGCTGACAGCAATGATAAATCTGATGCTTTGGCGGACAAAATAAGACTGTCCTTCCCAGCGGAGGATATTAGGGTGTCCAGGCTGGTAAGAAGCGCAAGCGTGCGTATCGCAGGCCTTGACGACTCGGTCACGGCCGAGAAACTAATCGCAGCCATCGCCTCAGCTGGGGAGTGCCCACCTGGACAGGTTAAAAGTAGCGAGCCGCGTCTTGGACCTGATGGTACAGGAACAGCCATAGTAACTTGTCCAGTGGCGACGGCGAAAAAGCTTGGCGATGGTCGACGGTTACTAGTGGGTTGGGTGTTGGCGCGGGTGAAGATCCTGCAGCCTCGCCCACAACAGTGTTTCCGCTGCTTCCAGGTTGGCCACGTAGGGGTAAAATGTCCCTGCGAAGTTGACTACAGTCAGCTGTGTTATCGCTGTAGTCAGCCGGGCCACAAAGCTGGAGGTTGTACAGCGGATCCGCATTGTGCTGTATGCGCACGAGCGAATAAACCGACGGGACATCGGATGGGCAGCAGAGCTTGTGTTGAGCCGACACCCAAGACGAATAAAGGAAGAAGGGGTAGGAGGGGAAAAGCCCCGACACAGCCCCTGATCTCGTCGGCTGTTCCTAAAGCGCCGACGACGGTCCAGACGGAGGAGATGGAACAAACCAGTTAATAATGGCCATCCGTCTCCTCCAAGGGAATCTGAACCATTGTGCCAGTGCGCAGGACTTATTAGTCCAAAGCATGGCACAGTGGTCAATCAGCGTCGCCGTGATAGCCGAGCCATACTTCGTGCCGCCCCGAGATAACTGGGCGGGAGATCGAGATGGCTCGGTTGCCATTATTTCCCGACCAGCCGCCGGTTCCCCGCCCTTCGCTAACATCAAGGAGGGCCAGGGATACGTGGCGGCGCGTCTCGGCGACATTGTGGTGGTGGGGGTGTACGCACCCCCTCGATGGAGTCTCGCCGACTTCGAGGCACTTTTGGTGGAGTTGGGCACTGTCGTCTCGTGCAGCCACCCTCACCCTGTCCTAGTCCTCGGGGACTTCAACGCCAAATCTACGGCTTGGGGTTCCCTGTCCACGGATAATAGGGGTGAGGCGCTGGAAGAGTGGGCCGTAACATCAGGCCTACTCGTCCTTAACAGGGGCTCAATAAACACGTGCGTGCGACCGCAGGGCGAATCCATAGTGGACCTATCGTTCGCAAGCCCTGTATTAGCACGCCGTGTTCGGGACTGGAGAGTCCTGGAGGGGGTAGAGACACTTTCGGACCGTCTTTACATACAGTTCGAAGTGTCAGCCCAGACATCGGGACGACCGGTCTCGAGAGGCCCTGAGGAGGACAGTCCACGTTGGGCTCTGCGACGCCTCGATCGCGAGGTGTTCCTCGAGGCCACCATCGTGCAAGCCTGGGTGATGGATGGAACACCCGAGAGGTCTGCCGATGTCGAAGATGGGGCGGAGCGACTGCGAGCCGCCGTGTCGCATATGTGTGACGCGGCGATGCCGAGAGTTGGGCGTCGTCCAGCTAAGTGCCAGGTGTACTGGTGGAACGTTGAAATCGCGCAGCTGCGCGCACTTTGCGTAGCAGCGCGCCGCCAGTACACCAGGATAAGGCGCAGACGAAGTCATTCGCAGGTCGCAAGCCCCGGAGAGGCGGAGCTGCATGAGGGTTACAGAGCAGCTAAGCTCACCCTCCGACGGGCCATTGAGCGCGCGAAAGCTCTGGCCAGAGAGGAACTCCTGGAAACGCTCAATCGGGATCCGTGGGGCCGCCCGTACTGGATGGTACGCGGCAAACTTCGCCAATGGGCCCCCCGGGTAACCCAGAGTCTCCAGTCAGAGTTCCTCGAGGACGTGGTGAGCGCTCTGTTTCCCTCCAGGGAGGAGTTTTCACCTCCCCACATGGCTCCGCCCGCGGCCGAGCCCGACGTGGACCGAGACGACGTGCCCGACGTGACCCGGGAAGAATTGAGGGCGGCGGTGAAACGCCTCGCGGCCAAAAACACCGCCCCAGGGCCCGACGGCCTGCCTGGTCGAGCGTGGGTCCTGGCCCAAGAGGTCCTCGAGCCCCGACTATTGGGACTCCTCAGCGCGTGTCTGGAGCAGGGCCGGTTTCCGTTGCAGTGGAAAACCGGCCGTCTAGTCCTGCTCCAAAAGACGGGGCGCCCGGCGGACTCGCCGTCCGCATACCGCCCCATTGTGCTGCTCGACGAGGTGGGCAAACTCTTCGAGAGAGTGATAGCGAACCGCCTCGTCGGCCATTTAACGCACGTGGGGCCGGATTTGGCGGCGAACCAGTTCGGTTTCCGCAGAGGGCGCTCCACGATTGACGCGATCGCGCAAGTGAGGAGTCTGGCGGAGGAGGCCATTGCTCGGGGCGAGGTGGTGATAGCGGTGTCTTTAGACATCGCAAATGCCTTTAACACCTTGCCCTGGGCCACAATTAGAGAGGCGCTCCGATTTCACGGAGTGCCGTCCTACCTCCGCCGCATAGTCGGGGCGTACCTCTCCGAGAGGTATGTAGTCTGCCCGGGTCGGAGTGGAATGTGTCGGCGAGACGTCGTATCCGGTGTTCCCCAGGGGTCAGTTTTGGGCCCTCTTCTCTGGAACATCGGATACGACTGGGTGTTGCGCGGTGCGCTCCTCCGTGGCCTCAGTGTCGTGTGTTATGCCGACGACACTCTGGTCACGTCGAGAGCTAAGTCGCACCGCGAAGCCGCGATATTGGCAACCGCTGGGGTGGCACACGTCATCGGTCGGATCCGGCGTCTGGGACTAAATGTGGCGCTGCAAAAATCCTAGGTTCTGTGTTTCCATGGGCCTCGGAATGCGCCACCGAGAGGGCCCCAGATCATCATGGGAGGCGTCCCAATCGGCATCCAGTCCAATATGAAATATCTTGGACTCGTTCTGGATAGCCGATGGGACTTTGTAGAGCACTTCAGGCAGCTGACCCCCCGTCTTATGGGCGCCGTGGCCGCTTTGGCGCGGCTGTTGCCCAACCTGGGGGGTCCAAATTCCGCTTGCCGTAGGCTCTACATGGGGATCGTGCGGTCCATGGCCCTTTACGGGGCCCCGGTGTGGGCTGAGAACCTGGCGGGCCGTAATATCGCCGCTCTGCGCAAACCGCAGAGAGCGATGGCCGTCAGAGCAGCCCGGGGATATCGCACGATCTCCTTCGAGGCGGCCTCCCTACTGGCCGGATCTCCGCCATGGGATCTGGAGGCGGAAGCCCTCGCGTCGTTCTACAGGTGGCGCGGGGAGGCGTTCGAGAGAGGAATACGACCTGCGCCTCGTGAGATCGAGGCGCGTAGGGCAGAGCTCCACCAGATCCTGGTCATGGCGGAGTGGGACCGACGACTGGAGCACCCCAGCGCCGGCGTGACGACCGTCGAGGCCGTGAGGCCTCATTTGACGGCATGGATACGGAGGCGGCACGGCACCCTAACCTTCCGGCTGACGCAGGTGCTCTCGGGACACGGATGTTTCGGGAGTTACCTGTGTCGCATAGGCCGAGAGCCAACGACTGGGTGCCATCATTGTGGCTGCGAGGTCGATAACGCGCAGCACACACTTGCCGCCTGTCCCGCATGGGACTCGTCACGTCGCGACCTCATCGCGGCTATAGGATCCGATCTCTCACTCCCGACCGTCGTTTCGTCCATGGTTGCGAGTGAGAGCGGGTGGAACTCCTTCACCTCATTCTGCGAGGACGTCATGCTCGCAAAGGAGGCGGCGGAGAGGGAGAGGGAGCAAACGTCAGAGCTCCCCTCCCGCGGTCGACGAAGCCGACGGCGCAGGGTCAGGAATGACCTCCTGCCGCCGTAAAAACGGCCTGCGAGTGTCGGACGCGGGCATGTCCTTCGCCCTTGCAGCTAATGCACAGGCCCGAGGCGTGGCGCATCAGTGTTCGATGCGCCCCTCGTAGGTTCGTCGGAGGGTGTCACACACATCTCGACCCCTCAGACCGCTGAAGGTGGCCCCTTATGAGGGGCCTACACCCGTCGGGCGAGTAGAAGTAATGCGTAAGCTGTCCCTACTCCCCGGCCAAATGGGTGAAAGAGGAACACCGTGGGGTTTTAGTCAGTAAGAGTCTGACATACCCCTCTCGAGCTGCCCGGCTCGGGAGGCGGATCCATGCAGGATTTCCCCACGAAAAAAAAAAAAAAAAAAAAAAAGGTTAGGTTAGGTTGGGGTCGAGCAGGCGTGATGAAGTACTTGTATCTCTGATCTGCAGGGGGTGGACCCACAGGCGCAATACAGCTCTTTCCTTTCGGAGAGAGCCTTAGCCTGCCACCTCAAGACCGTAGTGCGTGGTGAAGAGCCACATCCTTCTCGAGGTGAACCTGTCTCGCTGAACACTACGGATCTAGGCTGGAGAGCCGATAAACACTCCTGGGTGTGGCGTGTGAGCAGCGCACTCAGTACCGGGTTGGGGCCGATGAGGGCTCAAGTTGAGTCCCAAGGGCCCAATTCCGGGGAGCGGCTGGCGGGAGTGGTTGTCTTCATGCCGATCCCGGCTGGCGCACTGCGCACTGGAGGAGGAGTTAAAGGTGATGGATTGTACAAATATCATAGTACTACCCCAGGAGGGTACCAGCTGCTCAGTAGTTGGAGAATCCCTCCCCGGGCCTAGCCCGGGCTGCCCCACGTTTTCTGGGGGGGGCAAATTTGTACATGAGCTTAATTTAAATACGATGACCTTGGCACGAAAATGGATTCCTGATCAGGAACTTTCCACGACGACTCTGGCATGCACACGGACCACTGATATTAATGACGGAAACATGGATAGTGCAAAATTCAAAAATGAACTACCCCAGGAGGGTACCGGCTCCAATGGAGCAGGAGAATCCCTCTCCGGGCCTAGCCCGGGCTGCCCCGCGTTTTCTGGGGGGGCACAATTTTGCAAGGTGAAGATTCAACGACGACTTTGGCGACCAACAGGACAACCGATTCAATACCGATTGTGGTTTTAAGGAGGAATCCTTCAATCGACCGTCTCTCCGTCGAATATTTTTCAGACGCGAGTGAAAATAGCGCAGATACGATGGAAACTGTGGAATCTGCTGAAGGTGGACTGTCTCCTCATATGGGCAGGTTTTTCCGAAAACGGAAACCCGATAATCCAATGGATGAACCGGCTACGGATTCGGTTTCTGGTGACGAGATTGAAGAAAAAACGAGGCCTCGTGTTATGTCTCCAAAGCGAGGTAGAGGGCGTCCCATCACCACTGGAGAGTATGCGGGTATGGCAGCAGCAAAGGAGCGATACCTAAAACTCAAGGAGGAGGAACTTCGCCTCTCAGCCGAGGAGGAGGTGGCGGAGCTAGCCTCACGGGCGCGGCTTGAGCGTGCAGCAAAGGGAAATGCTGCCCCTGCCCCCGTGGAGGAACTTGCCTGCCAATTGAATAAGAGGGTTCTTGGTGACGTAGAGGTTATTTTAAAAGTTGCCCAAAAATCCCATAACCTCAAGGGCACATTCCAGAAGGCCCTGAAGGATGCAGCGGCGTCTATCACGGTCGCAATCCAAGAATTTAGCAGCCGGACTACCTCGGAAGAGTTGGAGAGGGTCCAGGCTGCCTACACAAGTTTAGAGGAGAGGTACTCCAAGCAGGCGGAAGAAGTGGCAGAGCTCCGTAAAGAGCTCGCGGACGTAAGGTCTGAGATGGCAAAGGCCGGCTCTCTGGTGCCTGTGGTGAGAGAGGTGCCCAGTCCTGCAACTGCCACATTTTCGGGGTCTTCCTCTCTTCCAGTTCCTAAAAGGTTAGCTGTGGCACGGGAGGAGTTTCCCCCACTGCCGAAGCCTCGCCAAGTGGGGCCTCAAACTGACTCTTCGGCAGTGGTTACAGTAGAGGTGTTAGACCAGGCGGTGCAGAGAATGATGAACATCATGACTGCCCGCCTGGATTCTTTCCAAGATAGGCTCCAGCCAGAGAAACGACTCCGACCACCTCTGGCTGCAGACAGAAAAGCCGAACAAATAGCGGCCAAAACTGTAGCTGCTCTGGAAGCGCGGCCGTCTGAGGTCCCTGTTCCTCAAAAGTCAGCAGGGAAAAAGGGGGATAAGGTTGCTGCCAAGCCAGCAACACAAGCCCCTTCTACGAGCAGAAAAGAAACATCGGCATCTAAACCTGCGGAGGGGGAATGGGTGCTGGTTGGAAAGAACGGCCGGCCTGAGAAGCCGAAGAAAAAGAAGAAAAAGTCGACCTCGAAGAAGGAGAAGACTACTAAACTCCGGTCACCGAAAACTACTGCAGTGTCGGTCACAGTGCAGCCGGAGGCGCAGAAAAGAGGACTCTCCTACTTGGAGGTCCTCAAGAAAATCAAGGCGGATGTAAGGATGGCTGACATCGGTATTTCCGGTATCCGGTGGCGAAAAGCAGCAACTGGAGGCTACCTCCTGACGATACCTGGCGCTAAAAGTAGCGAAAAGGCGGATGTATTGGCGGCCAAGATAAGAGAAGCCGTCCCCGCCGAAGGCGTCAAAGTCTCCAGGCCCATGAGGTGTGCTGA
>CM065316.1:0-32014 GCA_033032175.1 Saturnia japonica
TATGTAGTGTTAGAATTTTTTTTATAATTAACTGACCGTAATTCCTCGTAGTGTTGATTTCCTACCTGGGAAATGTAAATCATTTCTCGCCTTAGAAAATATTTTATTTAACCTGGAACTTCAAAATTTTTTTTTATGTTTCATGATTTTTTTCCGTTAGTACACTTTTGACAAGTAGTGACTGAAGTTGACGCGGACACGTTACCTTCTTGAAACGCATAGTATTATTACATTATTCATTGGATTTAATTGAACGAGTAATAAACTCATTAAATTTGTGTATTATTTCTTTGAAGTTAGTGAATTTTTTTTCTATCATAGCAAGAGTAATTTGATGAATTCTAAAGGAAAAGCCCGTCGTATGTATTCGAAGCATGAATTGTTTTATCCTAATATAAATATAATTGTAAATTAATTATTAGAAACGTTATTGGTGAAAATGTATTTTAAAGAAAAAAGTCTTGACAATAAGTAATCAGTATTTAAATTATTGAAACTATTGTTTAATTTCAGTGTTCACTCGTTTTAAAATACAATAAAATCAACATTTCACTGAATTTCGTTATTAGTTTTATTCCAAGATTGACATAGAGTGATAGATTAAAAAGTGTGACCAAATTAACATAAAAATTACACAGAATATTTTTCTTAATGATACCAATGTTTTCAAACATCTCGCCCACCAAGAACTTCGTTCTTAAATCAAATTAACAAACAAGAAATAATCACCAATACCTACTTATTGATATAACTTAAATTCAATCAACATAAGTATACAAAGTAATAAGCACATAAAATCGACAATCACACACAAGCAACAAATACAACAAATAAGCAAATTTATAAAGGCATGCATAAATATAATATAGAAATGTTTACATACCAACTCTAACTGTAACCTTTACAAATTTTTACATCTAAACCTTTACTTAAACGTTTTATTATCATTTAAGAGGATACACAACTTATTTAAAGATCGTTTATATAATCCAAATTTAGTTTTCACTGTTACAACTCTAGTTATACCGTCTAGACCTGTATGTTTTTGTATAATTTTTCCTAAAAGCCATTTTGCCGGTGGAACATTTTCGTCTCTAATGATAACAATATCTCCTATATTTGGTTCATCTCCCTTAACTGACCACTTATATCTATTATTTAAAGTTATTAAGTATTCTTTAGACCATTTATTCCAAAATGAATTTACCATTCTTTGACAAAACTTCCACCTACTTAGATTAGAACATTTATTAATTGAATGATCTTCATCAGGTATAGTGATAAGAGGTTCGCCCACCAAGAAATGTCCTGGGGTTAAAGGAAGTGGGTCGTTAGGGTCATCACTAATATATGATATAGGTCTAGAATTTAAACAGGCTTCAATTTGAGTTAAGACTGTGCAAAGTTCCTCAAATGTTAACGTTGAATCTCCAATAATCTTTTTTAAATGTGTTTTAGTTGATCTTACACCTGCTTCCCACAGTCCTCCAAAATTAGGGGCATGTGGAGGAATGAAATGCCAGGAGGTGCCTTCACCTGCCAACATCTGTTGAAATTCACTTGTTAGTTGAGATATATTCCTCTTATACATTTCACACAACTCTTTTTGTGCTCCTAAAAAATTGGTACCATTGTCACTGTATAAATTTTGACAATGTCCTCTTCTGGAGACAAACCTTCGAAAGGCAGCTATAAATCCTTTCGACGTTAAGTCTGACACAGCTTCTAAATGTATAGCTTTTGTTACCATACATATAAATAAGCATATATAGCCTTTATAAGACCTTGCACCTCTCCCAGGTGAAAATCTTATATTTATATGCCCTGTGAAATCCACACCTGCACTTTTGAATGGTCTGGATGGTGTAATTCGAGCCTTCGGTAGTTGACCCATAAACATGTTGTTATTTTGCTTTCTGTACCTAACACAAGTGACACATTCTCTGTATATCTTCTTCACTAAAATTCTACCGCGAGCTATCCAATACTTTGATCTTATATAATTTAACATGATTTGTGGACCACCATGCAAGGTTTTAATGTGAGCATCCAAAGTTATTAACCTTGTTAAATGACTTTCATAAGGTAGAATTACAGGATGTCTTTTATCATAGCTTTCTGGTGAATGAGTCACTCGACCACCTACTCTTAATATATCATTTTTATCTAGAGTAGGACTGAGTGTATGAAGAATACTTTTCTTTGATACATTTTCTTTACATTTTAAATCTTTTATTTCTTCTTCAAAATATAATATCTGAGTTGCTTTTATACAAATGTTAAGTACTTCCTCCATTTCTTTCGTAGTTATAAATGTTATATTTTCTTTAGGTCTACTGTCTTTTGGTAATCTAAATTTCAAAATTCTTCGACAATATGATAAAATTCTTAAAGCCTTTTTTAAATTCGAAAACTTTTGCCAAACAAAATTCTCAATAGGTTTTACAACTGTGGCTAACAATTTTATAGGTTTAATCTCTTCTGTGGTTATAAATTCATTAAAATCTGTCTTATATTTATTCTTTTTAATTAAAAAATCAGGACCATGCCACCACATATCTAACTTAATCAAATCGCAGCTTGACAAACAACGCGAAGCAGGGTCTGCAGGATTATTATTTGTGGAAACATGATTCCACTGATGACTATCTAAGATGTTTAGAATGTCTGACACTCTATTGCTAACAAAAGTGGTCCATCTACTTGGTTCACCTTTTATCCACGCTAAAACAACCGTAGAATCAGACCAAGCAAACAGATTAACTTTAGGTATTCCCATTATCACTGAAACTTCATAAATTAATTTAGCTGCTAGGACAGCTGCACATAGTTCTAGTCTTGGAATAGAAATTTGTCTATCAATTGGCGCAACTTTAGTCTTTGCGGACACCAAATGTACATAAATATTTCCTTTATTATCAATTACTTTAATATATACAACAGCAGCATATGCTGAACTAGATGCATCTGCGAAAACATGTAATTCACATGCATAATCTGTTCTATAATTAAGCCAACGAGGAATTTTTATATGCTTTGTGTTGCATAAATCTCTTTTAAAAGCAATCCACTCATTCAAAAGTTCAGAAGGAAGGATATTATCCCAGCTCAGATTTAATTTCCAGAGCTTTTGCATGAGAATCTTTGATATAACAATGACTGGAGCTAACCATCCTAATGGATCATACAGCCTACCTATATCCGACAATACCTTTCTCTTAGTTACCACATCTTCAATACCTTCAATTTTATAATTATATTCAAAACTATCTGTAATTTTGTTCCAAGAAATTCCCAACACTTTTACTATATTGTCTGTTTTAAATATTATAGTCTCTGTATTTTTTTGTTTTTCACTTTTTATGTAGTTTAATAAGGTATAGCTGTTTGTACACCATTTCTGTAACTGAAAACCACCAGAGTTCATTAAATCATTCATTTCATTAAATATTTGTATAGCATCATTTTCCTCTTCACATCCAGTTAATAAATCGTCCATATAAAAGTCTTTTAAGGTTATTGCTGATGCAAGAGGAAAATTTTGTTGTTCATCTTTAGCTAATTGTTGAAGTGATTTTACTGCTAAATATGGAGCACAAGCTGTTCCAAATGTAAGTCTCAACAAACGATAATGTTGTATTGTTTGGTTCGATTCTCGTCTCCAATATATTCTCTGGTAGTCTGTATCGTCTTCATGAACCAGAATTTGTCGATACATTTGAGATAAATCAGCTACTATACAATAAGGATGATATCTCCACCTCATCAATATATGACGGAGATCTTGTTGAATTTTAGGTCCAATTAGAAAAGTATCATTTAAGGATATGTTATTCGTACCTTTACAAGAAGCATCGTAGACCACACGAAGTTTCGTTGTTTCTCTGTCTTTCTTAATCACAGCATGATGAGGTAGATAGACAGCCTTTGGATTTTTTATTTCTTCAACCTTTTTAATCTCTTCCATATGGTTTTGATCAATGTAATCTTCTATAGCTTTGGTATATTCCTTCTGTAAAGTTTTATCTTTATTAAACCTTTTTTCTAATAAATTAAATCTATGTAGAGCGATTTTGTCTAAACTGTTATTTAGACACCTGGGTTCAGAATGTTTAAAGGGTAAACGAACTTTATATCGTCCGTCTTTCTCTCGTATGGTAGTTGTATTAAATAACTCTTCACATTTATTCTCATCGCTTGTCATTTTCTTATAAACTTCATTAGGTTCTTTTTCTAGCTCCCAAAATTTCTTCAATATTTCGTCTTCTTTTACTCTAAGGTGTAAGTTTATAATTTTCTTAGGATTAGGATTTTCAATCCGGCCTGATAAAACCCATCCGAGTTGCGTATTTTGTGCAACTGGACCACTGTATAAAGGATGTTTCAAAAGACCATTCAAAATGATTTCACTGTATATCTCAACTCCCAGGATAATGTCGATTTTACCAGGTGTTCCGTACTGAGGATCGGCTAATGGTAGTGTCTCAATATCTGACCATTCTTTGACCACAACATTATTGGTAGGTAGAAAAGATGTCAAAGAACGTAGCACGAAAGCTTGAACCTGCACAGAAAAATTGGGAGTTTGGATTGACTCTAAATTAAATAAAACCTTACTTTTAATTTTCATATCACCATCACCTACACCTGAAACAAGACCATTCATAGGGATTTTATACAAGCCTAATCTTTGTACTGTGTCTTCGGTTACAAAAGATGCTTCAGAACCCTGATCTATTAAAACTCGAACTATTTCGGAAAACCCAGATGGGGTTTTTATCTTAGCTAACGCTGTTGCCAGTAGTACTTCACTATTACTCTCCACAGCAAAGTGAGCCAATATCTTTTTCTCATTATCTTGATTAGAGGACTCTTTGTTGACAGAAACAGCACGAGTTCTTATATTCTCCGTTGGCGAGGGTCCGCAAGCTGTAGCTCTCTCAATATGTAATAAGGTGTGATGTCTTCTTCCACAGCGTCGACAATAGGTAGGTCGGTGACAGTTTTTCACATTATGGCTTGAGGCAAAACAATTGAAGCATAGCCCCTTGGATTTTATAAACTCTATTCTCTTTTCTGGGGGCTGGCTTTTAAATTGTTCACATTGGAATAATAAATGTTGATTATTGCATTTTACACAAGCTAAATTTTTATTTTTATTTGTTTCTAGTGTGCAATGATATGACTTCTGTTTTGATCCTATATGTTTATTTACTTTACATTCTTCCATCATTTCCAAACTTCTGAATCTTGTCTCTAAGAAGCTCACAAGATCGTTCCATGTTGGAAGACTATCAGAATCGCATTGACTCAAGTTTGATTCCCACAATTTTCTAGACTCTATATCCAGTTTTGTTACAATTAAATGAATTACGATAGTATCCCATGAATCAACGATTATGCCCAAATTTTTGAGTAATTTTAAGCAAGACGATGTATTATCTAAAATTTCTTTTATTGCGGTCGAAGATTCAGTTGTTATAATTCTTTGTGCAAATAAACGCTTCATTACTTCATTCACATTATACCTTTTGTTATTATATCTGCGTTTTAATTGATTCCAGGCTTCTTCATAATTTGTCTCTGTAGTATTAAGGTTCATAAGAAGTTTCTCTGGTTCACCGGACAAGCAACTTTTCAGATAATGTAACTTTTGTACTGGATTTATATTATTATTATTGTGTATTAGGGAAACAAACATGTCATGAAACATTTGCCATTCTTCATAACTTCCTTTAAAACTCGGCAATTGGATTTGTGGCAATTTAACTTCACATAGTGATTGTGATGGAACAGTTATAGTTTTTGAATTGGAGTCTGACATTTCCGTCAACATTTTAAAATCTTCCTTAAGCTTTGTTTTGTAATCCGTATAAATATCGTCGAATTCATAATATACATTGCTTATAAAATACTCGTTTTTCTGTTTTTGTTCTTTTGACACTTTACTGACAATGTCCGAATGTAAATTCATAAAATCTTTAGAAATTTTCTCTAAATTTTCGAGTTTTGATTCAACGTAATATTTTGTTATACGTGTTTTCGGCGATTTTTTATAATTCTCGAAAGCTTTTTTTACCTTTTCTAAATTATCATCTTGCCGCAGATAAAGTGACTCCATTTTGTTCGTATAATTTACAAAGTAATAGTTGTACTAGGGATTTTTTCCAAGTTCACTTCAAACTAAATAAACGAATAAACTGTTCTTTTACACACTATTTATTAATTTGGTTTATTTATTTCCCGTGTTTCGGCACCATGTTCACTCGTTTTAAAATACAATAAAATCAACATTTCACTGAATTTCGTTATTAGTTTTATTCCAAGATTGACATAGAGTGATAGATTAAAAAGTGTGACCAAATTAACATAAAAATTACACAGAATATTTTTCTTAATGATACCAATGTTTTCAAACATTCAGTTTTCTTGTTTTGGAGATATTATTATATTTATATTATCTGTTGATGTTTGATTATTATTTTTCTGTATTTCTATTTGGTATTATTATTATTTTGTTTTAGTTTTGTAAGTATTCTATGTGCATTATAATGTACGGCCAAGTAGGTGGTAACTAATATTGTCTTTGAAAGAAATATGTTTCAACGAATTGTTTTCAATCTAGAATGGAGCAATAAATCGATATATCAAATTTATTAACCGATGTTTTTTTTAATTATAATTATTTTTGGGATATTTTTCGAACCGGCAGTAGTATTTTGAAGATCATAAGTGCCGTCCTAAGGCCTAAATTGAATACAGAATTTTTTGATTTTGACGAATTGACGCGTTTGCCCGCCAATGGGTACCATAGCAGGCTGGTATTATAATAAATTTAAACCGAAAATAATAGTGCAATACAGTTATGTTCTAAAGATCTTGCACACCACAAAAAGGCAATTGGAGAAAGTGCTTTCGGAAAGTACACGATAGAACCAACAATAAAAAAATACAAACGTATAGACGGACAATCATTATAGTTGAGTTATATTTTTTATGTTATTTCGTGGCCGAGTTGCGATTTCGAAGGTAATGCGAACGCGCGAAACGAGAATAGTTGTCAGTCGGGTTAGCGGCACCGTGCATGCGCCGTCTCGGTTAAAATGGCTGATAGGAAAATTACGCGGGAAATTAATCAAATCGATTTTCTCTTTCATAAATCTTATTGTTTGTTTATATGAGTCGTTTTTCGACATTGTATTAGTTTCAATTTGAAATATTTATACAAGTGCTATTATAATATAAATACTTTTTTAATCAATCAAGAAAAAGTTTTAATAATTTGTTTACCACAGATTAAACTATTTAATAATGAAACATGAAAAATGTACAAAAAAACGGATTTCCTGTGGCAAGTGATAATTTTGGTGATGTTAGTAGTATTATCGGTATACTTTTGTGATTGTTACGTAAATAAGGATGCGAAAAGTGAACTGAAAAATAAATTTAGTGGTGTTCAAGACGATAATTCGGTTGGGTTACATGTAAATTATACATCGACAAATGAAGGCAGGGGGTTTTTGAACGGTAAGGTTAATTATTGAGTTCATCTTTTTTCTCAGAACGTCGCAGTCTGTCCAAACTTTAAGGGCTGTGTTTCTTAAATTGTAATAGGTATCGGGTTGAAATTTTCACAATTGTTATTTAAATTAAAAAAAAGAGGTGGCCAAGTATGAGTCAGACTCCCGTGAAGAACCCCGAGGTGAGTGAAACAAAACCCAATTTTTTGGTAAATATATGACAATATATAATGTTGTGTGCTTGGTACAGAAACTTCGAAGTGCGACTCCAATTTGCACTTGTTCGATATAATTTGATTAGCCAAAAGTAAACAGTACATGAAAGAAACAGAAAAATGATGCCTCTGTTCATTTTATAAATTTCATTAGGGATTTACCGTGATAATGATAGTAAGTTTACTATTCTACTGGTGGTATATTACTATCCTAGAAATATGATGACCACTGAGAGATGGATGTAGATTTACAGTAGTCTCCGTCATGCAAAACTTTAAATACCAAGAACTATCTATCTTCTCGTATACCAGCCTATCCCGGAACTAGACTCGATCGATTAGTTGTATGTGAACTTGTGTATGATGGTTGCTGACGTCATGTCAAGAACCCTATCATCCTATAACGTTTTCAGCCGATGTAGCGACATAATATTTGCGGTTCCTTATTGCTTTATTCAATATCACGGCCATCGTTGTTTCTTTTTTAAATGTACCTAACAGTTATACTATTCGCCAAGATGTAATAAATATACAATGATTTAATTATTATTACTAGCGGTCGCCCAATGATCGAAATTAAACCAGCGACTTTTTAATCATAGACTATTTTCTGTTTGACATTTGTTGTATGAACCTAAACAATGAATATTATATCACTTGCTGTCACTTTTCATTGAGTGACAATGTTAATATTTTGGAGAGGTCTAAGTTCAATAGCACTGGTCGTGTTAGGATTCGCAGTATTAGTTTATTTAATTTAATATATTAGTAACAGATATTATAGATAAATTTAGCTTTCTGCACTCCTTCTCCATATAAACTTTAACCATGCCAAATCACAGTCTTCCGTGCACGCAATACGCTTATTAAGGGGTAGAAAGTTTTTTGTTTCACGTATTAATATAATGATGATGATATAGTCGTCTTTTTATTGTTATTATTTAATGGCTACTGTGTTTATCCATAATTCTGCTAATTTCACGTGAATAGAATATTTTTTCTAATTACTCCTTGTAATCTTAAACATAGCTCTAACAAAATGGCTGCTCCTTAGTTAAAATAGTCCAGGGGTTCTTGTGGAAGCTTAAAATTCGTTTTCTCGTTATTATTGATAATTCACTTCACTTGTGCACAATAACAGTACTACATCGCGTAAAATGCCTCTAAAATTACATAATAATGGGGTCAAATAACATTAAGTTTATGAATTAAATTAGAAACCAGCACATATAAGACAGATAAGATTCAGCGAAATCTTGTTTTTGTAGTGAAAATTTCTTTAGCCGCGTTGAGCGATTTTTGGTAGGGGAAAAACTAATGGGTTCGCGTCACTGACGACCTCGACATGCTCGTGACGTTTTGCGCTTGCGTCAGACTAGTGACGCGTAGTATAGTGGCCTGTGTACCTGTATAAGCATATATACACTAATACATTGTATATACTCGACCGTATCATGTACGTGTTTGACTTTTTGGATGTGCAAAAATTCAAAATTGAGTTTTCGCTTTTGTCGGCAGTCCTTATGTTTGCCTCTGTTTTTTTTCTCTTTCTCAACACGTTATACGCACATCTGCAGAAGTCAATGTTAATATGTCACGGTGGCAATAGGTTATAGAAATTGTTTATTTCGAGTTTAATAATGGTAGGTACCTTGTTGTACATTTATATTGTGAAATATATAGAGGTAGTCACTGGTTAAGTTATCAACAAGAGTTAGAGTCAACTTGAATGGCTCAAGTTAATAACTGCCTTTTATGCTAATGCTAAATGATAATCTTATTTAATTACAATTAGAAAGTTAACAGGAAAATATATCTTTAGAGCTCCAGCCGTTATAAATTTAATGTTGGAATCAGTTTTACGCATAAGAATTTATCGCACTAGGTAATTAGAATATTAGTACCTAACTAGGTATCTGCCAGCCGGACTTTTCAAATTAGCTTACGATAATCTTGGTATCCTAACTATATTTTATTATAGGTAATGTATATCGTCAATAGACATTGAAATAGTTTAATCGACCATAGAAAAAGCTGCGGTCGTGAGTGTTAGGTACCTACTTAAAACGCTCGTTTGTTTTCTTTTATGAAAGAGCATATATTAATGTGTGGGCGACCGAGTAAATACAAAATTTCATCCAAATCGTAGGAGCCGTTTCCGAAAAATCAATCTATACCAATATAATAAAGCGGAAATGTTTTTTGTTTGTTTGTTTAAACACGCTAATCTCTGGAACGACCCGTCTGATTAGAAAAATTCTTTTTGTATATGATAACCAGACTTTCGAGGAATAGTATAGGCTATTTAAGATCAGGCTACAACTCTCAGATAGCCTTAAATATTGATTTTTGTTAAGTAAGTCGAAGGTGGAAGTGTTCCCGGACTGCTTTATCCGCGTGCGCTGGCGTAATGTTTATTGGCATGTAAATACAATGTTTTACAAAAATATTGGTCAGTAGTATATCTAAAAAAAGTCAGTCTATCTCTTATAGTATATAGGCCAAGGTATTTTGTTACAAAGATTTATTGAAAATAAAAAAAGTGATTTAGAAGCATTATTTTTAGACATGGCATATTAATCCTTACGAACAAAAGATACTTCATCATAAAGACAATTTTTTGAAGTTAAATTTTGCTCTTTAGATTATACTATTTGGACATATAGTTTAAGAGATAATGAAAAATTTAATAATTTGTACTTGCGGGAGGAACAATTATGATAGAATACATGTGTGCGTTGGCGGCGCGGTGTTTGTTGGGTAAAATTAACACAAGTGAAACCGTGGGGCACAGCTAGTTACATATAAAAAACAATTGCTCATTTCATAGTATTAGATATGATGATGCCGGTATGTCGAATTTAAGGATGTTAAATTATTCCATTGGTCATAACTGTTTTCGGAACAACGGACCGTGAAGTCATGGATTACCGTAAGCCTAGTACATTAAACGTAAATAAAGAAACTATTTTTGTACATCTAAAGTCGCTGACTAGCTTATGGCCCGCCTGATTGTAAGGGGCTACCGTATCCTGTGGACGCTTGTAACACCGTATTTGGTAAGTAGATGTCACTAGCGTAGAGCCGACCCCCTACCTCAAGGAGCTCTCTTGGAACTCTACTCACCGCAGAAACACAACACAGGGTTAAATGAGAATCTTCTATTGGGTGGAGGTAGGTATTTTACTATTTAAACTGCTCCAAGTAGAGAGAAATATATCAAGAAAAATCTTTCTCTGTCTTTTATCAAATCTCTCTTCGTAACTACTCGAGTTATATAGCTTTTCCCTCATTCTTATCTAAGTAAACGTGATTTTACGATTCGCGTGTGTGCTCAACCGACGACATTCTGTAGTCCACGTGAGTACAGCCGCGGCCACAGCTAGTTCTAAGTAATTCAGTGTATATTTCTAACAATGTTGTGTTTAAAACTTTCATTTCTCGTTATTTTCTAAAGTACGGACTTTATAATATGTATGTAGGTATTTTATCTAGGTGCGTAAAATTTTAACATTATAAATAACGCATAATTACGTTTTACTGAAAAATGTGTTTTATTCCGTATGTGTTTGAATGTAAAAATACTTTGAGGCGTAGTAGTGAACCCACCAAGTTACATTTAACTGTTACTCTATTTAAAACACTATGGTTTTAATAAAAATTGTTTCACGGCTATACACTTACGACCGTTTTCAATAATATATCTGAGAATACTATCCCCGATTAGTACATATTCGTAATAAGTAGTATCTTTAACTTAAGACAGATATCGGCTTCCTTCTTATTTATCCAAGCAATATATTATAGATATATATTATATAAATACGAAAAACTATCCATAATAGTTATTAAAAAGATAGGTAAGGACAAAAGGTTATATTTGTCTACCTTTAGTAATTGAAACAACGGATAGATAGGTTATTGAAAACGGCCGTTAGACATTGTAGTAACATTCTAACGCGTTGGAAAAATCCGATGTAAATTAATTGATTCTGAGGGAGAAATTACACAGACGACCGACGATATTGAAGTAAAAAGAATTCTTACAGAACCAGGTATCGAGGTCGCGAGGATCCATCCCATTGTAATTTAACTCCATTTGGAACACATCGCGCCGGCCGCGGCCCTCGCTAACGATTTTGTACGTATAAAATATTATTAGAAAAAAACTTCATTCACTTCTTGTCAAATAAATAGCTTATACAGTTAAGGAGTTAAAGGGGAAAAGCATAAACCGATATATTTTATCGTTTATTGAATTACTTTTTTTTGGTTTTTGTTTTTAATTGAATTGTTCCGTTGTTATAGTTGCAAGTCAATCCAAACCCAACTTCTAGATTTCACTTATTTCAAACGCTAGAATTAAAAAAAAATCACAATCAAACTATGACGTGATACTTTCAATCTACACTAATTATAGGTTAAATTTTAATACTCAGTTACAAAGGTACAAAGTTTCAAATAAATCGGAGCAGAAAATGATTATCCAATACAACCTTTGGCACTCTTTTCTACATCTATCTGTACGACGACGTACCTATTGTAGTTTGAAAAATAACTTCTTAAACGACGCCTACAATATAAAATCAACACCATTCCCAAATGACATATTCCTACCCCCAGTAATTTGTAACGAAAGGATAAATCGGAATAAAGCGTTTTATGTAGGTACTTAAACTAAACTAGCTGTGCCCGTGGACTACAGAATGCTCGCGCGAATTTTGCTCCACCGCTCCCGAGGCTATTATAAAGACAAAAATGCTTATTGTGTGTGTTCCTTAGAAGATAGATATTTACTCACCCGGGCTTTTTTGTAGGTCTTTCTATTGCCTATAATTATGTAGTACATTAATTTGCTATATCTCTTATGGTTTACTCAGCATAAGCAATTTAAACGCCCGAATTGATTCACCATGACCAGTTTTTTTATTTGTGTGGAACCCTAATTTTTACTCCCTATATCATCAGCTATCTATCAGTGAAAGTCGTGTCAAAATCGGTCCAACCGTTTCGGAGATTACTCGGAACAAACAGGCAGACAGACAGACAGGCAAAATTTTAAAAACGGGTTTTCTGTTATTATTATCGTATATACTTTGATATGCATTTAGTAAAAATCTGTTATTTTGATATTACAAACAGACACTTCAATTTTATTAATTATATAGATACATAAATGTACCCGCGGCTTCACTCGCGTGGATGGCAGAAGAACGCATAATGCTTACAACTTTAAAATCTTTCCGAATGAAGATATCGTGATAACCTTCTCTTTAGACAAGGACCAAGATCTAAGAAATAAAACGAAAAAAATTGATAATTCTGTCCCGTAGTTTTCGCGCGAGGAGCGTACAACGTCAAACCTCAATGTATTATTTATAAAGATAATATAGCTGGTGACAAACAAGCATGCAGTCAGCCTGATGGTAAGCGGTAATCACGGCCTATAGACGCTTGCAACACCAGTAGCATCACATGTGCTAACGTTGCATATTTTGAATGCTATGATCTACGAAGAAAATAGGCACATGGCTATTAAGTTCTTAAACTTAAGCTGTCTTTAAGCCTGAGCACACATTGCTCACACGTGGCGAGGTTGCTCAACCATGAGCTAAGAGCAGTCTGTACGCGCCTTTAGGTATACAAAATCATTTGTACAGCCTATGCGTGTTTACATTTGCGTGTGAAATTGTTCAAATTGTACATCACTTTCGTTGACTAATGACTTCGTTTTCATTGTTTAAAATATATTGTAATAACATGAATTATTTGATGAGTGAAAATATTCAGGGTAGTGTTTATAATAATTTTATAGATTTAGATCGCTTGAGGTTTCATAAAATACTTCCCATTACGATACTACAGTATATTAAAAAATTAGCTTATATTATATTTTTTACTCGACTTCAACAAAAGACGGGAGTTATGTACTCAATTCGAATATATATTTTTTTCTTCAGCCATAAGTTATTTGTTTATGAACCGATTTGATCACTTTTTAATTCATTGGCTTTGGACTTTGAACTTCGAAGATACACAAGGGAACTCTTCAAAGTCATTAAAGTTGGTTTTCCATTTTGATAAAAATTGTCTTATGATTAGTAAGCTGCATGTTTTACTATGATATTTTTTAACCAATTTTCTAACTCCTTTTTTCAATAAAATTTCGCATAAAAAATGTGTAGACCTGAACAGTCTACAGATATTGTTCGCAACTGAAGGTAACGGTACTCAAATTAAATTAAACATCATCATTCTTATACCATTTCCATTTCTTTATTTTCTCGATGACAGCTCCTGTGAAAACTTGAACGAGCGTTTTTTTTTACATTATGCATGCATTATTTTATAAAAATATGACGTTTAGACACGTACAAGGTTATACCAGAGTCGGAGAAACTGACAGGGATGGAGCTATATCGATAAACGTAACACGATAACAGACCCGATAATTTTTTTACAAAATGTAAGAAACTAAATTACTGCCGGATACTTTTGTACATATTTATTAACTAATATTATATTTCATTACAAGATGTTACACGTATTAATTCTTGATTGATATTACCAAATTCTTCAAAATTTTCGAAGCTGTTGTAAAATAAGTAGGTAGGTACTCGACAATGAAACGAAATAATTGTAACGACAGGTAATCTTTATTTATTTATTTTAATCAAAATCTGATGAATCGTCACTGTCACGATATATGCGATCGATATCATTACTTATTTGGTCACAACACTACAACTATCAAATTAGAACTGTCATCAAGAAAATAAATAAATGGAAATGGTATAATTAGGTATCTGTAATTAAACCACTGTTGCAAAGGACGATTTAAATTATTTCGAATTATTCCAGTTACGATTAAGCGTTTGGAATCGTGTCCTTTCTCTTCACTAGTCTAAAATAGTAGAAATATGAATGATTTTAAATTTCTTGAACGAATTTAAAATAACTTTATGCTTTGTTTATTCTATAGACAGTGTCTGAGAATATTCCATTGTTGAAAATGGTTTCAAAAACAAAAAAACTTTATTCAATTTAGGACCTAGGAAGGCAAAAGTACCTGCGAACGTTTAAACATTTCCACCAGATCGGAAAACGTTCTAGTCATCGAGTAGAGCTGGCAAGAAACTCGATCGATCGGAATTATCAATATTTTATACTTATTAATTTATATTCATTAATTAGTTATATTAATTTAGTTAATGTACAGAGAGTGGAGTCACTTCCCGACATCACTAACTTTGTACCTAGTGAGAAGGTGTTTTTGGAAAACCATGATGTTCTTTTTATTTTCATTAACTGAGGTTTTTTGGTCCTATATTCTGTAATATTATTGGTGGCATTATGCGTGACATGGTTTTGTTATTGTTCATAGTATACCTTAATTCGATTATATAAATATAAACTGGAAACATGCATTTTCAGTTATCACAAAAACTGCCTGGATAATTCTAACGAGTCCAACATCTTATTGGACCCACTTTGAATATTATTACTAGATAATACGTAGATTTATTCACGTGGACAATGGCAAGTGTGTTTTGCGGGGCCACATCAAGAAGAATAACGAGAAAAAGTTATCCATAATAGTGTGGTCAGATGTGAGTAAAAGTTACCAAATTGGCAATCGTACCGGTTGAGGCCACTTTTTATTATAAAAAACAATAAAGAGTAGGTAATA
This sequence comes from Saturnia japonica, assembly GCA_033032175.1. Classification (NCBI taxonomy): domain Eukaryota; kingdom Metazoa; phylum Arthropoda; class Insecta; order Lepidoptera; family Saturniidae; genus Saturnia; species Saturnia japonica. Next base: position 15,426 of record CM065316.1, read on the forward strand.
AATAAACAAACCGGTAAAGTGTGTCAACCGATGTCCTGTTTTAAGTACAATAACTTATACGAGTACCTATACGCATTACGGAACGAGACGGGAAGTGTACCACGGGGTGAACAGGTTCGAACCTGTCTCGTTAATAGTGTGGTAGGAATGCCGGTGTGGAACCGCAGTAGCTGTAGAGCACAGGTTAAGGCGGCAATCAATGTGATAGGCGGTAGCGATTATTTTGTTTTTAAAACTACAATGAGCACCTATACAAACACATTTATTAATTTCTTAAGACTGTCTAATTTTTTGCGAATTTTGAACTTTGGAGCAATATTTCGAAAGCAAAGTCTGTTTTTTTTTTAATGAGAATCCCATTTGAGAAATAATACCTTCTAAATTCCATTTATTTCTGTAGTTTTATTTGGTTAGAAGCTGTTTAGTCTACGAACGCCGCTTCAAAGGATCTGAATTAGAATTATTTAATGAACTGAAGTTTTGTGGGAAGATAATATAGTAATTCAACTATATAGCATAGTGTTATGGCATCTTTAGTGCTCCTAAGTTTTTTATTTGTTTATAGGTGCAAGGCAAAGTGACATCGGGGATTGTGTCTGGTGGTAAGCAAAATACAATCCAAAATCATTAGCGACTGCCGAAAGATCGGCAATACATTGCCTCTCGGCAGCTGGATCTAAAAGAAAATCCCAGTGAGTGGGGTAATTACAAAGGTATACAGTAGTCGCGACTCCGTCGATTACAAATCCCTACCAGCCACCTTGTTTTTTCTTTATACAACTAGGTTGACCAACAACATACGACCCTCATGGTGGTAATTGGCTACCGTAGCCTAAGGACGATTTTATATCATCACTAGCACGTTGCTGACCTTGACCCTTAACCTTTAGGACCTCTGGAAACCCTACTTACCGCAAATACAAGGTTATTTGCAAGCGATCTTCTGTAGGGGGGTGGAAGTTATCCACCAGTCGGATTGCTCCAAGTAGAGATAAACTGCTGTTTCTTTCTCTTTGTTACTGGATAGTGGATATACAGCTGCTGATCTTGGACCGCGGATAGCTTGCCACTATGGTGGTCGCGATTCAGTCGGACAGGACCGTGGGTCCGGTAGATCGTCATGCTTAATATCACTATTTAATTTTGAAATCTGTCACCAAGTACCTGTCGGTTTGTATCTGATATCTAGTCGTGTTTCTAAGTTTAGATCGTCGTCTGTTGGACTGTAAACGATACCCTATAAATATATTAAAATAAACTTCACCAAACAAGGTATCCCGGTAAAAAGGAATTAACCTTTTTCTTCAATAAAAATCCGATAAAATATTTGCTTTAAAATTGTGACCATTTTGTAATAACTTAAGACGTTTTTTACTGCGGCTTACTAGTTTTAAAGAAGGAATTAAAAATATAATTTGTGCGACGCATATCGTTTCAGCGCTTATCGCTGCCTTGAAGAAAGATGATTGCATGGTTCAATTACATTTGAGAAAGTAAGAATTACATGGAAACGTCAGTCTGAATTATATCAAAGCCAAGGTCAGAGCAGACGAGGTACGAAATGAACGAGTTCTAAGATTTGTTCTTCTCATTGGAATACCGGTTTTTTTGCACTTAAATAAAAGAGCTGAAGCGAATTAACCTTATAAATAAAATATAAAGATACATTTGTATTTTCGTAATCTGTAAATGAAACGGATCACGTCAGATTTATCAGTCGTCTACTTTTGACTTGGTCACGTCCCGACCAACTACTATCAATGTCGATTGTCGTTCCAGCCTGGTTTGTTAAACGACGACCTAAAAAACGGTCATCCTACAGGACGGAAGACGGCATTTATCCCCCGTTTTTGTAATTTGCTTGCGTGTTTGCTTTTTTTTGAAATGCCAACTTTTAGCGACATCTCTACCAGAATAATTGAGCCACTGTCTACCATCCCTGGGAGGAGTGAAGAGAAATTTCGAGGGCATGAGAGTGACGATTGCGGATGATATTAACAGGCAATCGCCGTTGTTTTTAAACTGCATCATACTTTTAATCAATTCATTAACAGGCACCTACCTACTGTTCATTCCACCACAATTTTTTTAAAAACTAGCTCGACTCAATGACTTTAAAGTACCTTATGGGGAGTACGGTACAGTCCACAAACAACGGCGACCGTCGGTGAAACAAATTTCACCAACAGTCGTTATTGTCACGCCTTATTTGATGATAGGAACGGGGAAGCACGTTGGCTGGGATTTTATTCCACATCTGTACGGTACGGTAAAGGTAAGAATTCTACCGTTCTTACCTAGAAGACCGTTGAACCCTGAAATTGTCTATTCTAACAATTTTAATGCATCTATCTTCCTATTTGTAAACCATACTTCTATTAGTAATATTTCCAGAGTTATAAACACAAACAAAATATTTATTGCAAAAATACATTTTTTTTTAATATTTTTAAAATAACTGGTGTAGTTTTCTCAAAAATGAAGACCTTAGAATAAATGTCAATAATGTGTCTTTTTATAAGTCATTAATCTAAGTTATAGTTTTTTAGAAACAACGATTTTTACTACTTTTTTAAAAACGACTATTTGGGCTTAACTGTCTTCTAGTTAAAGAACGGCATAATTAGAGAACTTTTTTGTTCGTACCATGATGGACGCTAGGTACCGTGCAGCTGGCGCTCCGTGGACCAGGCCGCGTGGTTCTGTAGGGAAAGGGAGATGGTATAAAATTATGCCATCGTATAAATTTAGCGAATTACTACAAAAAAACTTACGTTTTATTAAATATTATTTATATATGGAAAATATAGTTACAGCAGTGTTTCACCTCACATAAATTAACCAATCGGATTTCACCTTTGTGTTTTTCAATTTTTTATTTATGGAGTATTTATTATACCTAGGCTTGGCATTTTTTTGAGAATCGATACAGGACTGTTTATCAGATAGAAAAATAATGAAAATAAACTTTAAAAACGGCTAATAATGAATTATTTATAATTAAATACTAAATTATTCCGTTTAAACGACATCATGTATTGCAACGCAAGGCATGGCAAGTATACCTAACTAAAAAGTATCACAACAAAGGTTCGATGGTATCCATATATTTGGTTGTATTTCAACTTTTTCCTTGTATCGTGTATTAAGTACGAACATGGACTGGACCGGTCTCGGTAAGCCTCGAGGATCCTGTTCGAAGTCGCATCTTGTCCCAGTTTCTTGTGATTAACTCGTCATTATATCTTCCATGTTACCTCTAAGTTTATCTTTGTTGTGACTGCAAAATCCACTATGCGATTTAATTAAGACAGCTCTTTTTTATTTTAAATAGCAACTGTGTTCATCCACAATGCTGCCAAAGACCCTGATTAGAATATTTTTTAAATTATTAGAAGAAATATAGTTCAAACAAGATGGCGGCTCCAATAAAATAACGGTTAACGAAGTTTTTGTCTTAACTTTAAAATGCATGTTCCTAGTCACCATACCATACCATCAAAATTACATAATATAGGGCTAAATAACATAAGGTTAAAATAAAAAACATCATATAAAAAATTAAAACACCGCCAAAGTGTCAAAATCCAGCTAAAGTGATTTTAAGATGGGTAAAGTTTTCAAATAAGGAACACTGTTCACTGTTTTCAAGCCTACGTCATCCGTAGGAGACCTATATCATTTGAAACGTTTGATTGAAAATATTCTCAGAGTGTGTTACACTTATTATGTGGATTCTTAATCATAATAAAAAAATTAAGAAACATAATAAGCGAGGCCTCTATACAAAAAATATGTTTTTTTTTTAAATTATATTTTGGAACGAAGTTCCTACTTCCTTAACAGGGCTTGCGAAATAATTATAGAATAACACAATAATAACCCTTTAGGATAAACTATCTTACTCTTAGAGTTTACTTATAGAAATATACACGTAAGGAAAATTTTCCATACGCTTTTCTTTCTCTCTCCGTCTTTCTCAAACAGATGGCGCTGTCTCGCAAGAAAATTTTAAACACGAAAAATAATGTTGTTAGTAATATTACTTATTGAAAGGTATTTAAGAGAAATTAGTTGAAGTATATTTCCGGCAGATGGTGCTGTCTCTAAATATTTTTTTTTAAATAATTATAATATCACTGAATGGCATTTAATGAGAAACCAGTTGCAGAATGATATCGGCAGATGGCCGATGTCTCCACATAAATAGTTTAAACCTTGTTATTGAAAGGTAATAATAAAGAGATATTATTGACCCGCGCCGTGTTCAAAGTAGGTCAGGGGCATAAGAGTTATTTTGTATGGCACACACATACATCTATTCGATTTTTAATTAATATTTTACCTGTTTAATTTTTAGTAACAATGTGTCTGACGAGGGTCTCCCGACCGCACACATTTTTATTTTTGTTTGAACGCAAAAACTAGTATAAAGTACTACATTTATGCGACTAAACTTATTATGATTTTAGTGCAAATTCTAAAGTAAAAAAAAAAATTAAACACAACCGAATGTCCTATTGGGCTCTCGTGTTAATAAATTTAAAATACAAATGATTTTATACACAGTAAGATTATATTGTGTGGTGGAATGGAACCCGCGGTGCATGTTTACACGTGCAATTGGTCGATTAAAAAAAAACAACCATTAAGTAATACATATAAAACTAGCCACTTACTTCAGTGACAGTATTAATAGTATTGGATAAAAATTATAAAATACAAGCCCAAAAGCTTGGTTGCTTTAGTCAAAGAATTAAAGGAAGACTGAAGATTAAACAAGATATTTAACCATATCCACTACTATTAAAATACAGGAAAGACTGAAAATTCTACAAAAATAAATATCTCACGCATACTGTCATGAAATCTTGTACACGTTGCATTAAGTCTAGCGCCATCTAGTGAGTAAAGTTAAAGAGATATTTTCTCTAGTTTCCAGGAGACTAGTAAAATAAATTATTAGACTGAGCAATTTAATAGTAGTCTGGCGTGGTAATTATGCCACTGACTTCTCTAAGCTTTTTTTAAATTATTAACTATATATCATTCATAAAAATTATATTTGATAAGTATAATAAGCTTCTAAAGTATAATACTTATAAATCATTAATATATTCCAAATTCATACTATAATTATGCAGACAAACAGGCTGGTGACTTTTGGATTTATATAATTTGAATAGTAGTATTAATGATAAAATAAAAAATCGAGATAAGAATTTAAATATACAATTAAATTTTCTTAAGAAATAGCAATAGATGGCGAAACATACATACTTTATAAAATTATATTAATACATTGTTGATATTACTTACTTATTCAATTATGATTATAAAAAAATAGAAAATATATATGTAAGAGTCTAAAGTATTTATTAATTGTTTAGGTACATTTGATAATTAAGATAAAAATTGATATTATTCAAAATGTTCTACATCGCGCTATGGTTTAGTTATATTTCGTCATATATAAGCTTAGAAAAGGATTTTGTAGGGTCCCTTAAACGCTGGGCATAAGCCTATTCCGATTTTTGTATAGCGATTCTGCATATTATACCTGCAGTGTGCTAAGAACTCTTAACTTAAGCCGCGTTTTCACACTTTTCACCACATTATTCATGACTTTATGAAGTTTGTCTTTATGAACAAATTATAACGTAAGCAGTAGAGGTGTTATATTAGGCTGATATTTTGGTATTAATAATATGCAATATATTTGTTAACTCGTATTAGGTTCCCGTACCTATTATTTGGTATTAGTCAAATAATAATCACCGATTCAATATAGGCTATTCGCTACCTACTTGAATCTAATACTGATACATATTAAGCGTATCTATTCTCTACTTAAAGAGTGTGAGTATGCAATAAAAGATTGTTGTGAATATTTATTATTATTATTTGGCTTATTTAATTCTTTACATATTTTTTTAAATTTTTTACAATAATATCTATATAAAATACAATATTAAAATAAAAAATACAAAAAAACAGTTGATCCCCAGTAGCGGGGGGGGAACTGATCCTTGATCACCCTTGATCCAACAGCCAAGCGAGAGCTTCCTAAGATGGTGGTCGAAACTTTTCGCTATTAGACCATTTACTGATACGACTATTGGGACAATTATTGTTGATTCCACATCCCACATGGCGGTAATCTCGTGAGCCAAGTCCAAGTACTTTGAAAGTTTATCTTTCTCAGCTTTAACGAGGTTCTCATCATGGGGTATGGTGACATCAACAAGAATTGCCCGACGCATGGACCTATCCAACAACACGATGTCAGGTTTATTGGCTACAATAGTCCTGTCTGTGATGATAGATCGATCCCAGTAAAGCACAACATGACCGTTAACGAGAACTGGTGTTGGTGCGTATTTATAATAAGGCACCTCAAAACTTACAAGGCCGTATTTAAGAGCAAGTTGCTGGTGTATAATTTTAGCTACTTGATTATGTCTGTGCAAGTATTCGCCGTTAGCAAGATGAGAACAACCGGAAACTACATGCCTGAGTGATTCTCCTGAATTCCTTTATGGTTTTGCTTAGCATTGAATCAACTTAGTACTGTGCTAGAGGGTTCAGGGCTAGGCTATCGATTTCGTAGAGGGAGTAAAACCATTTCTCATCTACTGTACATGGATGACTTAAAATTATTTGCACAAAAGAAACCAGACTTGATGGAGTTAGTAAAATTGACTGAGAATTTCAGTAACTCCATTAGTATGGAGTTTGGTGTTGACAAATGCGCGGTTATTCATGTGGAACGGGGTAGGGTTGTAAACTCTAGTAGTTTACAAATTTCAGAATCAATTTCCCTCAGATCTCTCTCCGAGGTCGAAACCTATAAATATTTTGGTATGTCGGAGTCATTGGGTATTGCTGACGGGGACATTAAACAATCAGTGATGGAACGTTTCTTTGGTCGCTTGAGAAAAGTACTTAATAGTCTTTTGTCAGGTGGTAACAAGGTTCATGCCTTCAATGGTTGGGTTATGCCCTTGCTCATGTACTCCTTCGGCATACTAAGGTGGACACAGACTGAGTTGAATGCCCTGGATGTGCGGGTCCGAAAGTTACTAACGACATATCGCATGCATCACCCGCGATCATCGATGATGAGATTGTACATCCCACGGAAATGTGGGGGCCGTGGCTTTCTAAATGTCAAAAACCTACACAACCGTGAGGTGTGCAATCTCAGGGAGCATTTTCTCCACATCGAGGATGTTATGCATCGCGATATCATAGCAGTTGACAATGGGCTCACACCGCTTTCCTTAGGAAACGAGAACTGGCGTAAACCAATAGTAATCAACACCCAAGACCGCAAGGATGTATGGAAGAGCAAGGAGCTTCACGGACGGTTCTATCGGGCTCTAAATGGGCCTGATGTAGACTTACTTGCGTCAGTAACCTGGCTACGTTTTGGTGATCTCTTTGGAGAAACCGAAGGTTTTGTCTGTGCAATTATGGACGAAGTTATCAAGACGAATAACTACCGGAAATACATTATGAAGGATGGTACGATTGACATTTGTCGGGCATGCCACCGCCCAGGAGAATCACTCAGGCATGTAGTTTCCGGTTGTTCTCATCTTGCTAACGGCGAATACTTGCACAGACATAAACAAGTAGCTAAAATTATACACCAGCAACTTGCTCTTAAATACGGCCTTGTAAGTTTTGAGGTGCCTTATTATAAATACGCACCAACACCAGTTCTCGATAACGGTCATGTTGTGCTTTACTGGGATCGATCTATCATCACAGACAGGACTATTGTAGCCAATAAACCTGACATCGTGTTGTTGGATAGGTCCATGCGTCGGGCAATTCTTGTTGATGTCACCATACCCCATGATGAGAACCTCGTGAAAGCTGAGAAAGATAAACTTTCAAAGTACTTGGACTTGGCTCACGAGATTACCGCCATGTGGGATGTGGAATCAACAATAATTGTCCCGATAGTCGTATCAGTAAATGGTCTAATAGCGAAAAGTTTCGACCACCATCTTAGGAAGCTCTCGCTTGGCTGTTGGATCAAGGGTAAGATACAGAAGGCAGTTCTTCTGGACACGGCACGAATTGTGAGGAGGTTCCTCTCTTTGGAGCCCTAGCCACCGGTAGCATGGGTCTTCACCCCGCTACTGGGGATCAACTGTTTTTTTGTATTTTTTATTCTAATATTGATTTTATATAGATATTATTGTAAAAAAAATTAAAAAATATGTAAAGAATTAAATAAGCCAAATAATAATAATAAATATTCACAACAATCTTTTATTGCATACTCACACTCTTTAAGTAGAGAATAGATACGCTTAATATGTATCAGTATTAGATTCAAGTAGGTAGCGAATAGCCTATATTGAATCGGTGATTATTATTTGACTAATACCAAATAATAGGTACGGGAACCTAATACGAGTTAACAAATATATTGCATATTATTAATACCAAAATATCAGCCTAATATAACACCTCTACTGCTTACGTTATAATTTGTTCATAAAGACAAACTTCATAAAGTCATGAATAATGTGGTGAAAAGTGTGAAAACGCGGCTTAAGCTAAGAGTTCTTAGCACACTGCAGGTATAATATGCAGAATCGCTATACAAAAATCGGAATAGGCTTATGCCCAGCGTTTAAGGGACCCTACAAAATCCTTTTCTAAGCTTATATATGACGAAATATAACTAAACCATAGCGCGATGTAGAACATTTTGAATAATATCAATTTTTATCTTAATTATCAAATGTACCTAAACAATTAATAAATACTTTAGACTCTTACATATATATTTTCTATTTTTTTAAAATCATAATTGAATAAGTAAGTAATATCAACAATGTATTAATATAATTTTATAAAGTATGTATGTTTCGCCATCTATTGCTATTTCTTAAGAAAATTTAATTGTATATTTAAATGACTTTCTTATCTCGATTTTTTATTTTATCATTAATACTACTATTCAAATTATATAAATCCAAAAGTCACCAGCCTGTTTGTCTGCATAATTATAGTTATATGAATTTGGAATATATTAATGATTTATAAGTATTATACTTTAGAAGCTTATTATACTTATCAAATATAATTTTTATGAATGATATATAATTAATAATTTAAAAAAAGCTTAGAGAAGTCAGTGGCATAATTACCACGCCAGACTACTATTAAATTGCTCAGTCTAATTATTTATTTTACTAGTCTCCTGGAAACTAGAGGAAATATCTCTTTAACTTTACTCACTAGATGGCATAAACCGGTAGAATAAAAACGGATTTAAGCTCTAGAGAGTGAAACACGATATCATTGCTAATTTCATATGACCTATGATAGTAAAAAAAATATGAATTAAGGAATTTAAAAAGTTATAAAGTACAGTTTAAGAATATCTACATAGACTTTTATGGATCTTCGTCGTAATTATGTATAATATTACTATGTTATTTACGTAAAAATGTTGTACTGTAGAGATATATATATATATATATATATATATATAATGGTTTTATATAGCCATTTTACAATGCATGGTAAAGTGTATGTAGTAGTTGGATTAGCTATTGAATTTATATCTATCGGATAATATGTATATAATTTTGTTGGACTATCTAACGTTGCACTTAGTGATATATATTCTAAAATCACACTGTTTCGAGTTATTAATACATACATAGTGTGATATCAGCAAGAATTTAAAACTATAAATGCTTAAAAATATAGTGATATGATTGAAGAAGAAATTTAGCAACTTTATAATATTTTCATTGATTCATTTGTTGAAGTTATTGACACAAAAGCAAAAATATGGAAGGTCCAGATTTAGAATTAGTAATTATATCTACTGTACTTCGATATTAATATCAATAGGCTCGAGATAAGATGCATCGATTTAATACTGCTCTCGTCTATTTGACCACCATTGCTGCGCTATATGTAATAATAATATACGAGTCCCAAAATATATAGCGTGCTTATGATTATAGGAAAATAATTCTAAACATAGGTTCTCAAACTAATAACTCCCGTCGCCTTTTATGCGAATAATTTTTTTTCTAGCGCCCTCAAATTTTTTTATCTTACTATTTGTGACTCGTGTTAAAAACATCTAAATAAACAAAAACGTAATAATGAAAGATGAATAAAATGTAGTTATAGTTAGTTAATTTGAGTTTAAACTACGAGAGGTGATTATTTCCGAAGAAGTGTAGAAATATGTATCAGAAAACTATGATTTTTCACTAGTTTTTAATCTATATGCGATCCCCTACAAGCCCTTAAGTTCCCTTAATTTCCTCGGAGCGTTCTATCGCTCCTGAAACGCTCCAGAGTCCATGAGGTGTCACTCATTCTCAGAGAGGTGGGTTTTAAACATTATAATAGAGGAATAAATGCAACATGTTCGAAAAATGATTGGGTTTGGGTCATGGATGGATATTACGTTTCAACGATATTTACCACGCGTTTTAGAAACATGTTTACGGCTCGCTATAATTACATACAGATGTTTGATTTCGATTTAAGATTTGGATTATTTGAAAAGAAATATTTTTTTTACTTATAATACAATATTGATAAATTACAACGTCCCTATTGATATAGCTTTAGTCGTTTAAATTTTTTGTACCCATAATGCATAAGCACGCTCTAACTTTATAATATTATTACCTACTGATGTTACGCATTTTGCAGAACAATTGAATAACTTTATTCTATAGTTCGTCGGAGTAGAAAAACAAAAAAGTTTATAGATTATTGAGACTGTAGCTTAGATGAATAGAAGATGCATTATAAATATATCATATTGATGTTTTTATATTTTTAAACTGAATCCGTCTTAAATTTTACAAATAATTTGATTTAATATAAGTGGTTCGTGGAACAATTGTTCCTATGTATTATATTTGTACTAACGTTATTATTCTATTTATTTTTTGTATCATGTTTATAGGAGTAAATTGTATGTATTTTATGTATTTACTGCGTGCCAAAATAGTTTGACTCTTTTCTATATCAGTGGTAGTCAACCTTTTTAAAACCACCTCCACTTTGCATATAAAGAAATATGAAGTCCGATGAAATAAAAATTCTCTAACGTTTACCATGAAAGCTGGAGCGTCCAATTGTGGGCACTAGTGACTAGGTTGACTACCACTGATTTCTACAGTTTTTAGGCACTGTCTTTTCTCTTTCCCCGTCTCGTTGGTTATATTTGTATTGAAACTCGTGAACCGATACGTTTTTATTTATAATTTTTTTCCGCATGATAATTTTTGTCAGTGTCAATGGCATTTGGTTTCTTTTTTCATTTGTCAAGGTAATAAATGTTTAATAGATTGGGAAAATAAGTAGAGTTTTTTTATTTATTTTGGTACAGGGAAACTTAAGATTCTATGGTATATAAAAATTATTTTGAACGAATCGGACTGTCATGTCGACTAGAAAGTTGGTTCTAAATCGAAAGTCGATAAGCGATCGATGAAAGAACGAAAAAAAAACAAAGATTCTTCACTTACCTTTTTTTTTAGCGGTACAAACACTGCAATGAATCGAATGGAACATTACATGAGCAATAATGTAGGTACTAAATAACATATTATAGGAGTAGTAAAGAGTGATTAAATAGAGGTTTTAAAAGGTAGTGATTAAGTAAGGGACGCTTAGAGGTAAGTCGGTCGATATGCACTTGTTTGTTTTGTTTGTTCTTGTTTTCTTAAAGTTCGTTTGATTCGTGGAGTGGACTTTATAATAACAATGGGCTAGTTCACTGTTTTTGAGAAATCGGTTTATATTGTGCCTTTATGTTTTATTACCGTACTGCGAGAAAGGAGGGTTATCAAAATGTAAACATACCACATAAACGATAATTTAAATTTTGTATTAAATTTTGCATTATCATAAATCACTTTTAAATTTTCCCACCAAAACGTTCCAAACATTGTAATCCCTAGTATGACGTCACATCTATAAAAGCAATTAGATTAGTGGTAGTTTCGAATGACGTATAACGATGACGTCATGCGGCCCGGTTGGTGTAGCGCTCCGATTGGTAAATCAACAAACCGTTGTATGACATATTGCAAGACATGACATCATGTGCGTTGTTTGGTGTTTTACGTCACGTGAACAAGGTCTTTATTATACTCCTACTTATTTATTTATAGAAAATATTATTTATAATCCAAAATAAATTAAGAAATTATTTTCACATTCAGCATTTTTGAATTATGAACGATCATAGGAAACCTCCTTTTATCAGGTTTTCTCTTAGGGGCCATCCATAAATTACTTCACACGAATTTCATGATTTTTTGACCCCTCTCCCGTCCTTGTCACAGCTGGTCACATTTGTGAGACTCCCCCTACCTTGTGTGATGTCACATATTTTGCAATTTTATAATTAGAAATTTATGAAATTAAAACAGCAGTGTTCGGAAATTATTTTAATTTCCATTTAAATTATTTTTCAATAAAATTGACATCAAATCAAACAAAGGTATAAAAATTAATAAAACATAAAAAAAATCACTTTAATGAAAGATAAAAACTTAATCCACAACTAGCATAACTTATTTTTCTTCGAAGTATAAAGGTAATAATTTTCAAATAATCGAGTTGTAAAAGTTGTTAAATAAAAAATAGCTATGTTCGATATACAGAAGTCCAATTTAATTTTTTCTATGATTATATTGACTAGAGGGTTGAGATTTAGTGCAACGGAGGTTTTGGGGCTTGAATGGAAGGGAACACATTCTTTCGAGTTTGTGAGGTTTTCGACTTAAAGAAGTTCTAATGTACTTAGATATAAAATATTATATTTTGAAAAAATGTGATGTCACAAAATTTGGGACCCATCCCGCCCCTTGTCACACAATGTCACACTTCGTCGACCCCCTCCCTCCCCCTAAACGTGTAACATAATTTATGGATGGCCCTTGTCCTCTAGCTTATTTGTAGCTGGTAAATTTAAACTGGAGTACGATTTTAATCCGACGTATCAACTTGATTTATTTAGGCCTAAATGCTTTATTAAAATTAGAATACTTTCCCTTACTGGATCTCCTTTTCTAGTAGATATGTGTAAAAAAATTGCACGGATACTTACGTTTTAGTGACATCAGAGTACACAAATTCGAAACTGTCTTGCCTATAAAAAAAAATTAAACATCACGTAAAAATGAGATAAATGAACGAATACTCTAGTGTCTTCTTGATGTCGCTGACCATTTAGATATACAATTTTGTGTAATATAATATTTGAATCAATCATGAGCAATTTTTAAGGTTTTTTAAAATAAATATTGCTCCAGTAGAAATGGCAATTTGCGTATGGCAAATTACAAGAAAAACATATTATGGCAGTAGAAATATTATCTATGTCCTAAGAGAAGGTAAACTGTTGATTTAATTAACCAATAGACCTACGGAACTTGATAAACGATCTCATTGATAACGTGTGGTGAGGCTTTTTATTATTGACTATTTTAATTTTGAACACATTTTTAAATAGTATATAAGTTTTGTGTACAGTGATATTGACATTAGGTTGTTTCCAGCGGTGCCGCAACGCTTTGGCATTTCGTTTATTTTAGCTTTTTAGCGCTTGGTCTGCTTTTTATTACTAGAGGCAGTCTTTTAAAAGTTTATATTTTATAAATGTATGAAATATTTTAATATTTAAACTAATAATATACAGCGTTCGTTATATCTATCTAAACTGGTTAAATGGTTTGTGGATTATAAAATATTTATTTGTTTATATTTTATTCTCGTTTGTATAAATAAATGAAAAGGAGAATTAAATAAATTTGAGATTATTGAATTTTGAAGTGATACTTCTTAGGTAAATTCATGATACTGGTATGTAATCTCACGTATACGCATAGTAGGCAATAGGCATGCGTGTAGAGTACATATGATGGCGCATTTGACAGACATAGTGTTGTTAAATCGATTGTTGCAAAACATTTGATTAATTAATTGGAAATCGATTGTTTCTTAGTACGGATTGTATCTCAGCTCATTGAGCGACGACAGAAAAAAAGGGGCCATACGAGCAAATATTTTTTGCAACCACAAAATGCAACCTCATATTAGAAATAAACTAGGTATCGATAGTATATCGATGTTGTACTAACACTATATATATATATAGAGAGAGTAAAAGCTATTCTCCTACTCTTTTCTGTCAACTGCACTTGAAGTTTCACTTGGAAAATAAATGTAAAAACGTAATTTCTGTCTGCCTTGGCTGAATCTTCATATAACTCGTGAGAAGCGTTGCAACTTTTTAGTTCTCCATCCCAAAAGTATTAAAAAAAATTAAACCATAAACGATGCATAAGTTTTTAATCATCGCAAACGTAAATTATGATAAAAAATGTTAGGCGAAAAGTTTTAAGCAGTACGAATACTCTGGTCAACAAAATGTATTGTGACATTTGAATTTTAAGGCTCTTTTCTTTATATCTGACCTTACTCTTAGCCTGAGGGGCTCTATCCAAAAACATAAGCCGCTGATGGCTTTTACAGCTTTACCAGGCTTGGAGGCGTGCGCTTAAGGCACTCAGCCACGAAAGCGTGGGGTTTTTAAGGCGTATTTCAAATTCATAATCATTGAACATTTTTCAGTGAAAACGTACGGTTTTGCATGTGTATTGTTTTGTCACTCAATAACCTAAAGTATTTAAAGTAAACGGTAGATAATAATATCTAGATGAAATGGAGCTTTGAATAAATATTAAACAATTTTTTAGCTCCAATTTTAGGAGTCACCGAGATAATATAACGGGCCGCAATAGAGGGAATAATAAATAGGTACCATATTTTAATTTGTTTCAAAAATAACTTTGCACAAAAATCAGTTCAATTTTTGTATTATTATTTTTTACAATCGAAGCTGTTAGCTTAATTAAGGTTATGTATAATTTTGATCTGACATTAATTTTAAGTTCGCATTAATCCGATCGCTAATGCCTCGAACGTACGACGGCGACGGCGGTATGTGAAATAAAAAAAATGGTATTCATCGGTTTGTTGTGGTGAATGATATTTGTTAATACTTACGATATGAGAGATGCCAATTTTAGAAATTACAGTATATGCTAAAATAAAAGTAGCATGCATTTCAATTATGAAGATAACTGTCAAATCCGCTATCTTGTTTCGCATTACGCATGAACTTCAGTAAAAAATGTACGATCGCAAAAACAATAACATTTATGTCATTTGTCATGTGAATGGCCATACTAAACAATACAAAAGTTCATATTTTTATTAAGTACCTATGTAGTGTTAGAATTTTTTTTATAATTAACTGACCGTAATTCCTCGTAGTGTTGATTTCCTACCTGGGAAATGTAAATCATTTCTCGCCTTAGAAAATATTTTATTTAACCTGGAACTTCAAAATTTTTTTTTATGTTTCATGATTTTTTTCCGTTAGTACACTTTTGACAAGTAGTGACTGAAGTTGACGCGGACACGTTACCTTCTTGAAACGCATAGTATTATTACATTATTCATTGGATTTAATTGAACGAGTAATAAACCCATTAAATTTGTGTATTATTTCTTTGAAGTTAGTGAATTTTTTTTCTATCATAGCAAGAGTAGTAATTTGATGAATTCTAAAGGAAAAGCCCGTCGTATGTATTCGAAGCATGAATTGTTTTATCCTAATATAAATATAATTGTAAATTAATTATTAGAAACGTTATTGGTGAAAATGTATTTTAAAGAAAAAAGTCTTGACAATAAGTAATCAGTATTTAAATTATTGAAACTATTGTTTAATTTCAGTTTTCTTGTTTTGGAGATATTATTATATTTATATTATCTGTTGATGTTTGATTATTATTTTTCTGTATTTCTATTTGGTATTATTATTATTTTGTTTTAGTTTTGTAAGTATTCTATGTGCATTATAATGTACGGCCAAGTAGGTGGTAACTAATATTGTCTTTGAAAGAAATATGTTTCAACGAATTGTTTTCAATCTAGAATGGAGCAATAAATCGATATATCAAATTTATTAACCGATGTTTTTTTTAATTATAATTATTTTTGGGATATTTTTCGAACCGGCAGTAGTGTTTTGAAGATCATAAGTGCCGTCCTAAGGCCTAAATTGAATACAGAATTTTTTGATTTTGACGAATTGACGCGTTTGCCCGCCAATGGGTACCATAGCAGGCTGGTATTATAATAAATTTAAACCGAAAATAATAGTGCAATACAGTTATGTTCTAAAGATCTTGCACACCACAAAAAGGCAATTGGAGAAAGTGCTTTCGGAAAGTACACGATAGAACCAACAATAAAAAAATACAAACGTATAGACGGACAATCATTATAGTTGAGTTGTATTTTTTATGTTATTTCGTGGCCGAGTTGCGATTTCGAAGGTAATGCGAACGCGCGAAACGAGAATAGTTGTCAGTCGGGTTAGCGGCACCGTGCATGCGCCGTCTCGGTTAAAATGGCTGATAGGAAAATTACGCGGGAAATTAATTAAATCGATTTTCTCTTTCATAAATCTTATTGTTTGTTTATATGAGTCGTTTTTCGAC